>CM068755.1:688713-745364 GCA_035084275.1 Hydrolagus colliei
TCCCCCCCACCATCACCCCACACTGCCCCCCCCCCCACACTGTCCCCCCCCCCTACCATCACCCCACACTGCCCCCCCCCATCATCACCCCACACTGTCCCCCCCCCCCACCATCACCCCACACTGTCCCCCCCCCCACCATCACCCACACTGTCCCCCACCCACCATCACCCCACATTGTCCCCCCCACACTGCCCCCCCCCATCCACCATCACCCCACACTGTCCCCCCCCCCACCATCACCCCACACTGCCCCCCCCCATCCACCATCACCCCACACTGCCCCCCACCCACCATCACCCCACATTGTCCCCCCCCTCCACCCTCACCCCACACTGCTCCCCCCCAACACTGACCCCACCCCCCCACTGCCCCCCCCCACTGCCCCCCCTACTGTCCCCCCCCACCACACTGCCCCCCCCATCCACTGCACCCCCCCACCATCACTCCACACTGCCCCCCCCACCATCACGCCGCACTGCCCCCCCCCACCCACCATCACCCCACACTGTCCCCCCCCCCCACCATCACCCCACACTGTCCCCCCCCCCACACTGCCCCCACCCACCATCACCCCACACTGCCCCCCCCCCCACCATCACCCCACACTGTCACCCCCCCACCATCACCCCACACTGTCCCCCCCCCCCTCCATCACCCCACAATGCTCCCCCCCCCCACCACCATCACCCCATACTGTCCGCCCCCTCACCCTCACCCCACACTGTTCCCCGCCCCCACCATCACCCCACACTGCCCCCCCCCACCCTGCCCCCCACACCCCACACTGCCCCCATCCACCATCACCCCACACTGTCCCCCTCCCACACTGCCCCCCCCCCACCCACCATCACCCCACACTGTCGCCCCCGCCCACACTGCCCCCCCCCCACCATCACCCCACACTGTCCCCCCCCCCCATCACCCCACACTGTCCCGTCCCCCACCCTCACCCCACACTGCCCCCACCACCCCACACTGCCCCCACCCACCATCACCCCACATTGTCCCCACCCCACACACTGCCCCCCCCCCACCCACCATCACCCCACACTGTCCCCCCCACCCTCACCCCACACTGCCCCCCCCCCCACACTGCCCCCCCCCCCACCCACCATCACCCCACACTGTCCCCCCCCCCCACCCTCACCCCACACTGCCCCACCCCCCACTGCCCCCCCCCCCCCCCACTGCCACCACCCGCCACACTGTCCCCCCCCCAACATCACCCCACACTGCCCCCCCCCACCATCACCCCACACTGCCCCCACCCCACACTGCCCCCCCCCCACACTGCCCCCCCCACACACTGCCCCCCACACTGCCCCCCGCCCCCCACACTGCCCCCCCCACACACTGGCCCCCCACACTGCCCCCCCCACACTGCCCCCCCCCCACACTGCCCCCCCCCACCACACTGCCCCCCCCCTACACTGCCCCCCACCACACTGCCCCCCCCCACTGCCCCCCTACCACACTGCCCCCACCCCCCACACTAGCCCCCCCCCACACTGCCCCCCCCCCCACACACTGCCCCCCCCCCCACTGTCCGTCCCCCCCACACACTGCCCCCCCGCCACACTGTCCCCCCCCCCCACAATGCCCCCCCCCACACACTGTCGCCCCCCCCCACACTGCCCCCCCCCCCCACACTGCTCCCCCCACACACTGTCCCCCCCCCCCACACTGCCCCCCCCCACACTGCCCCCCCCCACACTGCCCCCCCCCCACACTGCCCCCCCCCCCACACTGTCCCCCCCCCACACTGACCCCCACCACACTGCCCCCCCCCATCCACCATCACCCCACACTGCCCCCACCCACCATCACCCCACACTGTCCCCCCCCCCTCACCCTCACCCCACACTGCTCCCCCCCAACATTGCCCCCCCCCCCCACTGCCCCCCCCCCCACTGCCCCCCCCTACTGTCCCCCCCACCACACTGCCCCCCCATCCACTGCCCCCCCCCACCATCACCCCACACTGCCCCCCCCCCCACCATCACGCCACACTGCCCCCCCCCACCCACCATCACCCCACACTGCTCCCCCCAACATTGCCCCCCCCCCCCACTGCCCCCCCCCCCACTGCCCCCCCTACTGTCCCCCCACCACACTGCCCCCCCATCCACTGCCCCCCCCCCACCATCACCCCACACTGCCCCCCCCCCCCACCATCACGCCACACTGCCCCCCCCCACCCACCATCACCCCACACTGTCCCCCACCCCCCACCATCACCCCATACTGTCCCCCCCCCCACACTGCCCCCACCCACCATCACCCCACACTGCCCCCCCCTCCACCATCACCCCACACTGTCCCCCCCCCCTACCATCACCCCACAATGCCCCCCCCACCACCATCACCTCACACTGCTCCCCCCCAACACTGCCCCCCCCCCCACTGCCCCCCCCTCCACCATCACCCCACACTGTCGTCCCCCCCTACCATCACCCCACAATGCCCCCCCCCTCACCCTCACCCCACACTGCTCCCCCCCAACACTGCCCCCCCCCCCACTGCCCCCCCCCCCACTGCCCCCCCTACTGTCCCCCCCACCACACTGCCCCCCCATCCACTGCCCCCCCCCACCATCACCCCACACTGCCCCCCCCCACCCACCATCACCCCACACTGTCGCCCCCCCCTACCATCACCCCACAATGCCCCCCCCCACCACCATCACCCCACACTGTCGTCGTCCCCCCCCCACCATCACCCCACACTGTCGCCCCCCCCCCACACTGCCCCCCCCCCACCATCACCCCACACTGCCCCCCCCCCCACACTGTCCCCCCCCCTACCATCACCCCACACTGCCCCCCCCCCCATCATCACCCCACACTGTCCCCCCCCCCACCATCACCCCACACTGTCCCCCCCCCACCATCACCCCACACTGTCCCCCACCCACCATCACCCCACATTGTCCCCCCACACTGCCCCCCCCCATCCACCATCACCCCACACTGTCCCCCCCCCACCATCACCCCACACTGCCCCCCCCCATCCACCATCACCCCCACACTGCCCCCCACCCACCATCACCCCACATTGTCCCCCCCCCTCACCCTCACCCCACACTGCTCCCCCCCAACACTGCCCCCACCCCCCCACTGCCCCCCCCCCACTGCCCCCCCTACTGTCCCCCCCCACCACACTGCCCCCCCATCCACTGCACCCCCCCACCATCACTCCACACTGCCCCCCCCCACCATCACGCCGCACTGCCCCCCCCCACCCACCATCACCCCACACTGTCCCCCCCCCCCCACCATCACCCCACACTGTCCCCCCCCCCACACTGCCCCCACCCACCATCACCCCACACTGCCCCCCCCCCCACCATCACCCCACACTGTCACCCCCCCACCCTCACCCCACACTGTTCCCCGGCCCCCACCATCACCCCACACTGCCCCCCCCCACCCTGCCCCCCCACACCCCACACTGCCCCCATCCACCATCACCCCACACTGTCCCCCTCCCACACTGCCCCCCCCCCACCCACCATCACCCCACACTGTCGCCCCCCGCCCACACTGCCCCCCCCCCACCATCACCCCACACTGTCCCCCCCCACCATCACCCCACACTGTCCCGTCCCCCACCCTCACCCCACACTGCCCCCCACCACCCCACACTGCCCCCACCCACCATCACCCCACATTGTCCCCACCCCACACACTGCCCCCCCCCCACCCACCCATCACCCCACACTGTCCCCCCCACCCTCACCCCACACTGCCCCCCCCCCCACACTGCCCCCCCCCCCACCCACCATCACCCCACACTGTCCCCCCCCCCACCCTCACCCCACACTGCCCCACCCCCCACTGCCCCCCCCCCCCACTGCCACCACCCGCCACACTGTCCCCCCCCCAACATCACCCACACTGCCCCCCCCCACCATCACCCCACACTGCCCCCCCCCCAACACTGCCCCCCCCCCACTGCCCCCCCCCCCACTGCCGCCCCCCACCATCACCCCACACTGCCCCCCCCCCCACACTGTCCCCCCCACCCCAACCATCACGCCACACTGCCCCCCCCACACTGTCCCCACCCCCCCCACCATCACCCCACACTGCCCCCCCCCCACACTGTCCCCCCCCCCCACCATCACCCCACACTGCCCCCCCCCATCATCACCCCACACTGTCCCCCCCCCCCCCCCACCATCACCCCACACTGTCCCCCCACCACACTGTCCCCCCCCACCCACCATCACCCCACATTGTCGTCGTCCCCCCCCCACCATCACCCCCCACTGTCCCCCCCACCCTCATCACCCCACACTGTCGCCCCCCCCCCCACCATCACCCCACACTGTCCCCCCCCCCCACCATCACCACACACTGTCCCCCCCACCCACCATCACCCCACATTGTCGTCGTCCCCCCCCCACCCTCACCCCACACTGTCCCCCCCACCCTCACCCCACACTGCCCCCCCCCCACACTGCCCCCCCCCCACACTGCCCCCCCCACCCACCATCACCCCACACTGTCCCCCACCCCCACCATCACCCCACACTGCCCCCCCCCACACTGCCCCCCCCCACCATCACCCCACACTGTCCCCCCCACCACCCTCACCCCACACTGCCCCCCCCCCACCCTCACCCCACTCTAACCCCACCCTCACCCCACACTGCCCCCCCTACCCCACACTGCCCCCCCCACCCCACACTGCCCCCCCCCCCACCCTCACCCCACCCCACACTCCCCCCCCCCACCCTCACCCTACACTGCCCACCCCACCCCACACTGCCCCCCCCCCACACTGCCCCCCCCCCACACTGCCCCCCCCACCCCACACTGTCCCCCCACCATCACCCCACACTGTGTCCCCCCCCACCCTCACCCCACACTGTCCCCCCCCCCCCACCATCACCCCACACTGCCCCCCCCACCCCACACTGCCCCCCCACCCACCATCACCCCATACTGTCCCACCCTCACCCCACACTGCCCCCACCCACCATCACCCCATACTGTCCCCCCCCCTCACCCTCACCCCACACTGCTCCCCCCCAACATTGCCCCCCCCCCCCACTGCCCCCCCCCCCACTGCCCCCCCTACTGTCCCCCCCACCACACTGCCCCCCCATCCACTGCCCCCCCCACACCATCACCCCACACTGCCCCCCCCCCCACCATCACGCCACACTGCCCCCCCCACCCACCATCACCCCACACTGTCCCCCACCCCCCACCATCACCCCATACTGTCCCCCCCCCCACACTGCCCCCACCCACCATCACCCCACACTGCCCCCCCCTCCACCATCACCCCACACTGTCCCCCCCCCCTACCATCACCCCACAATGCCCCCCCCACCACCATCACCTCACACTGCTCCCCCCCAACACTGCCCCCCCCCCCCACTGCCCCCCCCTCCACCATCACCCCACACTGTCGTCCCCCCCTACCATCACCCCACAATGCCCCCCCCCTCACCCTCACCCCACACTGCTCCCCCCCAACACTGCCCCCCCCCCCCCACTGCCCCCCCGCCCACTGCCCCCCCTACTGTCCCCCCCACCACACTGCCCCCCCATCCACTGCCCCCCCCCACCATCACCCCACACTGCCCCCCCCACCCACCATCACCCCACACTGTCGCCCCCCCCTACCATCACCCCACAATACCCCCCCCCACCACCATCACCCCACACTGTCGTCGTCCCCCCCCCCACCATCACCCCACACTGTCGCCCCCCCCCCACACTGCCCCCCCCCCACCATCACCCCACACTGCCCCCCCCCCCCCCACACTGTCCCCCCCCCTACCATCACCCCACACTGCCCCCCCCCCCATCATCACCCCACACTGTCCCCCCCCCCACCATCACCCCACACTGTCCCCCCCCCACCATCACCCCACACTGTCCCCCCCCCACCATCACCCCACACTGTCCCCCCCACACTGCCCCCCCCCATCCACCATCACCCCACACTGTCCCCCCCCCACCATCACCCCACACTGTCCCCCCCCCACCATCACCCCACACTGTCCCCCCCCATCCACCATCACCCCACACTGCCCCCCACCCACCATCACCCCACATTGTCCCCCCCCCTCACCCTCACCCCACACTGCTCCCCCCCAACACTGCCCCCACCCCCCCACTGCCCCCCCCCCACTGCCCCCCCTACTGTCCCCCCCACCACACTGCCCCCCCATCCACTGCACCCCCCCACCATCACTCCACACTGCCCCCCCCCCACCATCACGCCACACTGCCCCCCCCCACCCACCATCACCCCACACTGTCCCCCCCCCCCACCATCACCCCACACTGTCCCCCCCCCCCACCATCACCCCACACTGTCCCCCCCCCCACCATCACCCCACACTGTCCCCCCCCCCCACCATCACCCCACACTGTCCCCCCCACCCACCATCACCCCACACTGCCCCCCCCCCCACCATCACCCCACACTGTCACCCCCCCACCATCACCCCACACTGTCCCCCCCCCCCCCTACCATCACCCCACAATGCTCCCCCCCCCACCACCATCACCCCATACTGTCCGCCCCCTCACCCTCACCCCACACTGTTCCCCGCCCCCACCATCACCCCACACTGCCCCCCCCCACCCTGCCCCCCCACACCCCACACTGCCCCCACCCACCATCACCCCACACTGTCCCCCTCCCACACTGCCCCCCCCCCCACCCACCATCACCCCACACTGTCGCCCCCGCCCCACACTGCCCCCCCCCCACCATCACCCCACACTGTCCCCCCCCACCATCACCCCACACTGTCCCGTCCCCCACCCTCACCCCACACTGCCCCCCACCACCCCACACTGCCCCCACCCACCATCACCCCACATTGTCCCCACCCCACACACTGCCCCCCCCCCACCCACCATCACCCCACACTGTCCCCCCCACCCTCACCCCACACTGCCCCCCCCCCACACTGCCCCCCCCCCCACCCACCATCACCCCACACTGTCCCCCCCCCCACCCTCACCCCACACTGCCCCACCCCCCACTGCCCCCCCCCCCCACTGCCACCACCCGCCACACTGTCCCCCCACAACATCACCCCACACTGCCCCCCCCCCACCATCACCCCACACTGGCCCCCCCCCCACACTGCCCCCCCCCCCACTGCCCCCCCCCCACTGCCGCCCCCCACCATCACCCCACACTGCCCCCCCCCCCCACACTGTCCCCCCCACCCCAACCATCACGCCACACTGCCCCCCCCACACTGTCCCCACCCCCCCCACCATCACCCCACACTGCCCCCCCCCACACTGTCCCCCCCCCCCACCATCACCCCACACTGCCCCCCCCCCATCATCACCCCACACTGTCCCCCCCCCCCCCCCCACCATCACCCCACACTGTCCCCCCACCACACTGTCCCCCCCCACCCACCATCACCCCACATTGTCGTCGTCCCCCCCCCACCATCACCCCACACTGTCCCCCCCACCCTCATCACCCCACACTGTCGCCCCCCCCCCCACCATCACCCCACACTGTCCCCCCCCCCACCATCACCACACACTGTCCCCCCCACCCACCATCACCCCACATTGTCGTCGTCCCCCCCCCACCCTCACCCCACACTGTCCCCCCCACCCTCACCCCACACTGCCCCCCCCCCACACTGCCCCCCCCACCCACCATCACCCCACACTGTCCCCACCCCACCATCACCCCACACTGTCCCCCCACCACCCTCACCCCACACTGCCCCCCCCCACCCTCACCCCACACTGCCCCCCCCCACCCTCACCCCACTCTACCCCCACCCTCACCCCACACTGCCCCCCCTACCCCACACTGCCCCCCCCACCCCACACTGCCTCCCCTACCCTCACCCCACACTGCCCCCCCCCCCCCACCCTCACCCCACCCCACACTCCCCCCCCCCCACCCTCACCCTACACTGCCCACCCCACCCCACACTGCCCCCCCCCCCACACTGCCCCCCCCCCCACACTGCCCCCCCACCCCACACTGTCCCCCCACCATCACCCCACACTGTGTCCCCCCCCACCCTCACCCCACACTGTCCCCCCCCCCCACCATCACCCCACACTGCCCCCCCCACCCCACACTGCCCCCCCACCCACCATCACCCCATACTGTCCCCCCCCCACCCTCACCCCACACTGCCCCCCCCCCCCCACCATCACCCCACACTGCACCCTCACCCCACACTGCCCCCCCACCCCCCACTGCCCCCCCCCACCCTCACCCCACACTGCCCCCCCCCACCCTCACCCCACACTGCCCCCCCCCACCCTCACCCACACTGCCCCCCCACCCCACACTGCCCACCCTCACCCCACACTGCCCCCCCCCCCACTGCCGACCCCCTACCCCGTTTCCATTCCCAGGCTGAGACCTGGAGGGATGCTGTGTGTCAGCATGGACACTAGAGGACCTCAGTCTGTGTTTAGGTCATCAGGAAAGGTCCATTTGGTTTGATTTTCATCCACCTCCCATGATGTCCGTCTAACGTTATTCCTCCACAACATGCAAACCACAACTGTTTGTGGGACACTGCTGTGTGCAATTGGCTGCAGCATTTCACCCACAAAATGTGAAGGGCTCTGAGACATCTAGAAGCCGTGATAAGAATAACAAAATGATATTTCACGTCGGGAAGACGTCCCAAGGTGCTGGCCAGACCGTATTTCAGAGGCAAGTTGGAAGGAGGGATTGGGGAGGGTGGAGGGCAGGGGAAAAGAGGTTGATCAAAAGCACAGTTGAAGAGGAGGGCGTTGGAGAAGACGAGGATGAGGTGAGGCAGAAGGATCGCGGGATGGAGATCCAGGGAGTGGGGGATAGTGTAGCTGAAGGCTCGCCCAGTAAGGCACTATATCAAATGCAAGGATTATAAATATTATATTAATTGCTCCAATTTTAAACCCTAAGATCCCATTAGCTTTGGTCACCCATTTTCCTATCTTTATGATTAATGCACATTTAACCCCTTCTCTACTTGTTTTAACATGTTACCATTCAGCATGCTCTCGCTCTCCTTATTTCCTCCTCCCAATATGTATACCCTCACGCAATGCCACGTTCCTATTGTTTATGGAGGTTTTATTGCCTGCTGCCAGCCGCATACTACACATTCAGGGGCACCCCAGTATTTGGTAAATATACATTAAATTATCTGCTATAAATTGAAAATAAATGACGTAAATGTAACCGTGGCTGAAGACTCGAGGATTTTGAGAAATTCCCAGGAGAAAAGTAGTTTCACTATCTGAAGAAATTATGCCAACCAAGAAATATACAACAATTTTATTGGACATCCACCATACAGAGTCACACAAATCTACCTGACAGACTTGGCATCTTAATGTACAGACCAGCTGTTTGCCTCAAGAGTAGCACAGGCTGAGAAAAGACAGCCACATGATGTGATTTACACCCTGGAATCCAGCTGTGATTACACACTTTACTTTCACAGTCTCTATCGGTTGTTTGTATGGGGTGCAGTCTGCAGCCTTCAGATACATTGCACTGGAAGGCATTCTCACTACATCTAGTGATATTTCAACACTTTGGACACTACAGAGCAGCTTAATCACTAAACACTCACTGAGTATTAAAGCACTTCACTGTTTGTGGTTCTTTCAGTGCCACAGCCTTGGAAATCATTCAATGGTCCTTCACCCAAACTCAGATTATTCACATCACCAAAGGCAATAGACAAAACTTTAAGGCTTTTATTTGTACAAAACAATTTTTATGGCATCATGCCAAGATGTACTCAAAGGTGCCCTTCTCCAGCCCATCCAGTCCGTCCGCCCAGGTGGAGGATGGCATGCTGCTGTAAGGATCTAGCAGGATACGGAAACATCTGACAATTAAAAGGCCCAAAAAAATAAACAAGATGGCCACAAAAGCAAAGGCAGTCTTCTGCTCCAGCGTCATTGGGTAGGTGTTGGGGGAGCTGCCATTGGCCAGGCTGGAGGAGCTGTTGAAATGGTTGTTATTCATTGTCAGGAGTGTTTAGTCTTCCAAACACTGGAGTCCCATAAAGTAGTGGTTAGAGCACTCGCCTCGCAAGCGAGAGGAATCGGGTTCAACTCCCGGGCAGGGGGAATGTTGGGCAAGTTTCCTTACTCCACACGCCTCTGTTTACTTAGCAGTAAGAAGGAACCCAGTTGTTAGTCGACTGGCAGATGGATTTTCCCAGGGGTAATAATCCCTTCAAAACAAACAAAAAATAATACTTTGGTCACTCGATGTGCTACACTGCTGTGGGCAATTGGCGGCCACGTTTCACCGACAAAATCCACAGTTACTACACTTTACAGTATATTCTGTGAAGCTTTGAGATGTATCAAAAACCTGATAAGGCATTATTATCAAATGCAAGGATTATTATTATTATATTGATCACATGGAAACCTAAATACACAAAAAAATCTTAACCCAGAGCTGTCTCATGATATCATCACAGGATATTTATACTGAATACTGTACTGACCAATACAAGGGACGGGGGGGGGGTGGGGGGGGCACTGCTGGACACCCCTGACACACACACTGTCCATGACAGACACATGCAAACACATACACACATAGACACACACACACATAACACCCTCCCCATGCACACACACCCCACCCCCAACCCCTAATACACACACACATACACACACAGACAGACAACAAAATTGCACTTGTCCAGCGCCTTTCACGTTGGGAGGATATCCCAAGGCGCTGGACAATGTTTCAGAGGTGAACTGGGGTCGGGGAGGGCAGGGGAGGGAGCAGGGTCAAAGGCACGGTCAAAGAGGAGGATCTTGAGATGGGTCTTGAAGGAGTTTAGGGAGGGGGAGAGGTGGAGGGACTGGAGTTCCAGAGGGTAGGCATAGAGTGGGGAGGGCCTGCCCACTCACACAAATAGGCACAAACACACACACATACACAAACATGCACACACATACACACAGGTACAAACACACACAGATACACACACATAGGCACAAACACACACAGATACACACACACATATAGGCACACACACACGCACATATAGGCACATACACACACAGATACACAGAGAAACATAGATGTCCATACACTGAAGCCACACGTTTCAGACTGCTATACAGCACCGGGATTCCTATTTAAATGAGTATCTTGTTTTGTCACTAACAATAATAATAATCCTCACAGCACCCTGTCCACACCCATACACACAGCCCCTCACACACACACAGCCCCTCACACACACAGACACACACACACAGTCCCTCACACACACACACAACCCCTCACACACACACAGCCCCTCACACACACACAGCCCCTCACACACACACAGCCCCTCACACACAGCCCCTCACACACACACACAACCCCTCACACACACAGACACACAACACACACACACACAGCCCCTCACACACGCACACAGCCTCGACCCTCCCACCGCTTCCCTTTGCTCCAATTTTGGAATCCTCCGTCGGGCTCACCGTGGCACTCGGCGCTGGCTGTCCAGCCACACCAAGTACCCCGTCCCCCACCATCCCCGCCAGCCCCACCGGACACAAACCCGGGGGGGTCAATTTCTCTTCCCTTATTCAGATCCCCACCCTCCCCGCCGACCATCCCAGCCCCCCCTCACACCCCTCGACCAACTGCTCTTTCCGCATTGGCCTCCAAAATGTCCGCTCTGTCTGCAACAAGACCCTGGCCATCAACGATCTCATCCTTGATGAAAACGTTGACATCATGGCCCTGACAGAGACTTGGATCACCCCAGGCGGCACCTTTCCCCTTGTCGAAGCCACACCACCCAACTACACATTCCACGATGCCCCACGACCCAACTGTCGTGGCGGTGGTGTGGCCCTCATCTCCAAGGCATCTCTCGCCCTATTCCCCTACTCCTCCGGTTACTTCCCCTCTTTTGAACAGCTCACCTTCTCTCACTCCTCCCACAGTTCCCTCAAAATCCTATTAGTTTATTGCCCCCCCAAACCCTCCCCCACTTTCATTTCATAGATTATAGATTCATAGAATTTTACGGCACAAAAGGAGGCCATTCGGCCCATCTAGTCTGTGCCGGCTCTTTGAAAAGAGCGATTCAATCCCACTGCCCTGCCCGCTCCCCATAGCCTAATAGACCTGTTCTCCCTAAATAAAGATCTAATTCCCTTTTAAAAGTTGTTATCGAATCAGCCTCCACCACCTTTTCAGGCAATGCATTCCAGATTCGAACAACTCGCTGAGTGAAAAAATTTCTCCTCAGCTCCCCTCTACTTCGCCTTGAAACTATTTTAAATCTGTGACCACGAGTCACAGATTCACCCACGAGTGGAAATAGTTTTTCTCTATTTGCCCTGTCGAAACCCCTCATGATCTTATAAACCTCCATTAGGTCTCCCCTCAATCTTCTCTGCTCCAGAGAGAATAACCCTAGCCTATCTAGCCTCTCCTCATAGCTGAAGTCCCTCAATCCTGGCACCATCCTAGTAAATCTTCGTTGTACCCTTTCCAATGCCTTCACATCCTTTCTGTTGTGTGGTGACCAGAATTGAACACAGTATTCCAGCTGAGGCCTCACCAAAGTCTTATAGAGGTTAGTCAGCACTTCCTGACTTTTGTACTCTATACCCCTATTTATAAAGCCTAGTATCCCATATGCCTTCTTAACAGCCTTGTCTACCTGTCCTGCCACCTTCAACGAGTCACTAACACAAATCCCCAGGTCTCTCTGTTCCTTCACACCATTTAAAATTGTACTATCTAGCCTATATTGCCTCCCTTCATTTCTTCTCCCAAAATGCATCACCTCACACTTCTCTGCATTATACTTCATCTGCCATGTGTCTGCCCACTTTACCAATTTGTCTATATCCTCTTGCAGATGGCTACTATCCTCCTCACTATTTACTATTCTCCCTAACTTAGTGTCATCTGCAAACTTGGAAACTGTACTCCGTACACCCAAGTCCAGATCATTGATGTAGATTACAAACAGCAATGGTCCCAAAACTGATCCCTGTGGCACACCACTGCTCACTTCCCTCCAATCTGAAAAACAGCCGCTCACTACAACTCTCTGCTTTCTGTCTCGCAGCCAGTTGTGGATCCACGCTGCCACTGTCCCTTTTACGCCATGGGCCTTTAATTTCATAATAAGTCTCTCATGTGGCACTTTGTCAAATGCCTTTTGAAAGTCCATGTAAACTACATCAACTGCGCTACCATTATCCACCCATTCCGTTACCTCATCAAAAAATTCTATCAGATTTGTAAGGCTTCTCTTCACTTTTAACCTCCATTTGTGCCTCCTCTGATCGCCTCATTATTCTTGGCGACTTCAACCTCCATTTCACCCCCTCCTGCCCCATCTCCTCTGAATTCTCCTCTTTACTTTCGTCTTTCAACTTCTCCCTTCATATTAACACTGCCACTCACACCCACGGCCATCCGCTCGATCTGGTGATCACCCGAGGCCTCAACGTCTCTGGCGTCACCATCACCGACAAGGCCATTTCAGACCATTTTTTCATTTCTCTCAACACCTCTATCCCTCCCCCCTCCACCTCCAAACCCACCACCATCTTCTTCCAGGCCGGTGCCCTGGAAGAAGATTCCCCCTCAAACTTTCACCTCTACCCTAGAAACCTCCGACCTCTTCCCCCTGTGGCATTTTTCCTGTACCGACCCATCCTCCGCCTCCACCGCCCTCCACAACACCCTCTCCACTACCCTCGACACCCTGGCCCCCCCTCACCTCCAGAACCATCTCCCACTCCCGATCATCACCGTGGTACACAACTCACCTCCGTTCCATCAAAAGCCAAGTGAGAGCAGTTGAACGCACCTGGCTCAAATCTGGCCTCACGGTCCACCGGCAAATCTGGCTGGACCACATCAAATTTTACCGCTCCACCCTAGCCACCGCCAAATCAGCCTTCTACTCCAGGATAATCCTGGAAGCGAAGGACAACCACCGCATCCTCTCCGCCGACCCCCCCCATCTCGCTTCGCAGATCCTCTCCTCAAACGCACGTTGCGAGGAGATGTTGGACTTCCTCGAGTACAAAATAGAGAGAATCCGCTCTGCGGTTTCCTCCTCCCACCTCTGCCCCTCCATCCGCTATTTCAATCCCCACCCACCCCCCCATTCATACTTTCATCCCCACCTCCCCGTCTTCAGTCACAAAAATACTCACCTCCATGAAACCCACCACGTGTTCATTGGACCCCATCCCCACCCCCCTCCTCCGCACCCAGCTCCACCTTTTGGCCCCGCTCATTTCTGACACCATCAACCTTTCCCTCTCCTCAGGCACCGTCCCCACCTCCCTTAAAACAGCCACCATCACCCCTATCCTGAAGAAACCCTCCCTTGATGCGTCACAGCCATCAAGCTACCGACCCATCTCCAACCTCCCGTTTTTATCGAAGGTCCTGAAAGAGTGGTTGCCTCCCAGCTCCGCTCTTTCCTCTCAACTCACCCCTCCAATCAGGTTTCCGCCCTGCTCACAGCACAGAAACTGCCCTGGTTAAGGTCACAAATGACATCCTAACGGCCTGTGACCAGGGCTCCCTTTGCCTCCTCGTCCTCCTTGACCTGACTGCTGCGTTCGACACAGTCGATCACACCATCCTCCTCCAACGTCTTTCCTCCCACCTCCCTTGACTGGTTCCATTCCTACCTGACCCACCGCCTACATTTTGTATCTTCAAATGGTTTCTCCTCAAACCCCCGCACAGTTTCTCACGACGTCCCCCAGGGCTCTGTCCTCGGCCCCCTCCTTTTCACCATTTATACGCTCCCTCTGGGCGATGTCATCCGCAAACATGGGGTAAATTTCCACATGTATGCGGACGACACCCAGTTGTACCTTTCCGCCTCATCCCTCAATCCCCAGACCATCGATGTTCTGACAGCATGTCTGTCCAACATCGAGTCCTGGACGAGGGAAAACTTCCTCCAATTGAACGTGAGTAAGACCGAGGCCCTCCTGATTGGCTCAAGCCAGCGCCTCCGCACATCGGGCGCTGCCAGCCTCAACATCCAAGGCTGTACTCTCCACCTCACAAAGCCAGTCAGGAACCTCGGCATCACGTTCGACCAAAAACTCTCCTTCCTCCCCCACATCCGCGCCTTGACCGCCACCGCTTATTTCCACCTGCGCAACATTGCCAGGCTCCGCAACTACCTCACCCCCCACGCTGCCGAAACACTCGTGCACGCATACATCACCTCACGGCTGGACTACGGAAATTCTCTCCTAGTCGGCCTCCCCAGTTCCTCCATTCACAGGCTGCAGGCCATCCAAAACTCTGCAGCCCGTGTACTATCCCGCACCCGCCTCCGCGACCATATAACCCCCACCCTCGCCCGTCTCCACTGGCTCCCCATCCTCCAGAGGATCGAGTTCAAGATCCTCGTCCTCACCTACAAGGCCTTACACGGCCTTGCCCCGCCCTATTTAACCGATCTACTCTCCCCCTACACGCCCACCCGGACCCTCCGTTCAGCAGGACTTGGCCTGCTCCAAGCCCCCCGCCCGAACCGCCCCACCATCGGAGGCCGGGCCTTCAGTTTCTCCGCTCCCACCCTTTGAAATTCCATCCCTCAATCCCTCCGTCTCGTTTCTTCCCTTTCCTCTTTCAAGGCCGGTTTGAAGACTTTCCTCTTCGACCGTGCCTTTTGTTCCCCCCCGAACTTTTCGACCTCCCCTGCGTGTTTCACCCCTTCCCAAACACTCCCCTCCCAGCTCGGGTCACACGCCTCTTGTTCAGCGCCTTGGGACGTCCTCCCGACGTGAAAGGCGCTTATAAGTTTAAATTGTTGTTGTTGTTAGCCCCCCCCACACACACACACACACACACCCTCACACAGCCCCTCACACACACAGACCCTCACACATACAGCCCCACACACGCACAATCCCTCACACACACACACAGACCCTCAAACACACACACAGCCCCTCACACACACACACAGCCCCTCACACACACAGCCCTCACACACACACAGCCCTTCACACACACACACAGCCCCTCACACACACACACAGCCCCTCACACACACACACAGCCCTCACACACACACACAGCCCCTCACACACACAGCCCTCACACACACACACAGCCCCTCACACACACAGCCCTCACACACACACACAGCCCCTCACACACACAGCCCTCACACACACACACAGCCCCTCACACACACAGCCCCTCACACACACACACACAGCCCCTCACACACACACACAGCCCCTCACACACACAGCCCTCACACACACACACAGCCCCTTACACACACAGCCCCTCACACACACAGCCCTCACACACACACACAGCCCCTTACACACACACACACAGCCCCTCACACACACACACAGCCCCTTACACACACAGCACTGACCTGTTGCGCATCTGGGAAACAGCCTCGTGTTGGCGACAGGAATTTAGGAAGAGAAATACACACATAGACATATACACACACACAGATACAGACACACACACACAGATACAGACACACACAAGACACAGATACAGACTCTGACACACGGAGCCGCTAAAATTGGAGGGGGGAGGCGGGAGGCGCTTGTTTCTTACTCATCCTCACGGTGGGTGATGTTGTTATAGTTACAGGGAAGTGACTCCTCACCTTAGCTCATCAGCCCCCCTCCCCACACACACACATACAGCCCCCCCTCCCCACACACACACATACAGCCCCCCCTCCCCACACACACACATACAGCCCCCCCTCCCCACACACACATACAGCCCCCCCTCCCCACACACACACATACAGCCCCCCCCCCCCACACACATACAGCCCCCCCTCCCCACACACATACAGCCCACCCCCCCATCCAACACATACACATACAGCCCCTCCACACACACACATACAGCCCACCCACCCCCACACACACACATACAGCCCACCCCCCCCACACACACATACAGCCCCCCCCACACACACACATACACATACAGCCCCCCCCACACACACACACATACACCGCCCCCCCCCCCCCACACACACATACAGCCCCCCCCCCCCACACACACACACACACACATACATACACATACAGCCCCCCCACACACATACAGCCCCCACACACACATACAGCCGCCCCCCCACATATATACAGGCCCCCCCCACACACACATACAGCCCCCCCACACACATACAGCCGCCCCCCCACATATATACAGCCCCCCCCACACACACACATACAGCCCCCCCCCCCACACACATACACACAGAGCCCCCACCCCAGCTGGTACCCACCTTGTCCCTCTCCTGCTCTCAGCTCCTGAGATGAAACTTTGCCCATTTGCTGCCGCCCTGAGTGTGTAGCTCCGCTGTCTGTCTGTGTGTGTGTCAGTGTGTCTGTGTCTGTCTGTCAGTGTGTGTCTGTGTGTGTAAGTGTGTGTGTATCTACCCGTTTACAGCAGACAGACAGACAGGGGCAGGTTAGTGAGTGGGGTGTGGGGGCAGAGAGGCAAAGCCCCCAGTCTCCCTAACTCTCCAAACTCAGCCTCCTTTACACAAAACACTCCAGCTGCTGGGAACCTGAGTACAAACAGGTCACTGACCCGCAGCATCAACTCTCTTCCCTCTCTCCATAGATGCTGCCTGACCTGCTGGGTGTCCCAGCCGCCTGTTTTTATCTCAGCTTCATTTACTTTTCTATCAATCAAATGGTGTGTTTGTCTGCCCACTTTACTGTGGGCTTTGAGGGGTAGGGGAGCCCAGACTGCCAGCCAGAGCTCCTCTCAGCCCCACCCACACCCACACACAAGCCCCCCCCCCCCCACACACACACACACCCACACACAAGCCCCCCCCCACACACACACACACCCACACCCACACACACAGTCATCGTCCCCCCGCACCACACACACACACAAGCCCCCCCCCCCACACACACACCCACACACACACCCACACACAAGCCCCCCCCCCCCCCCACACACACACACACACACACACACAAGCCCCCCCCCCCACACACACACACACCCACACACACAGTCATCGTCCCCCCGCACCACACACACACACACATAACTTTGACCCCATTCTGTGCTGCACCTGGACCCTTGGCTCTGAGCAGTGATGGCCATCTGGACAAAGCTTTTGTCACACAGCGAGTTGTTGGGATCTGGAATGCGTTGCCTGAAAGGAGTGGAAGTGGATTCAGTACAAACTTTTAAGAGAGAAGTAGATAGTTATTTGGGGAGGACAGGTTTGCAGGGCTGTGGGGAGAGAGCACGGAAGTGGGATGGTGTGGAGGGCGCTATATAATCCAAGTTGTTGTCTATTGATTTGAACGGCTCTTTTCAAAGAACCAGCTCAGACATGGTGGGCTGATTGGCCTCCCTCTGTGCTCTATAATCCTATGATTCCATGATGCTAACCTGGATGCGTATGCACCAGCAGGCAGTGGGTAAAACTCTCTGAGAACCAACACACACACAACCACAATGGTCCTCAGCAATGAAAATCATTATTAATTTCCTTGTCAACAATCCTCTGGATGAAATGGTCATTCACTTCATGGCTGTTTGTGACATTGTTGTGCACAATTTGGCTGCTTTGTTTGATCACAAAATATCCAGTCACTACCCTTCATGATAAAATCCTGTGAAGCATTTTGAGGTGTCTCAAAAACATAATAATACATCAAATAAAAGGATTATATTAACATTAAATTGTTAACATATTTGGAATTATGTTTGCTATCTAACAAATTGTATTGAATTTGTGGTTTAAATAAGAGTTTGTGTAAAATTCCAGCCGAGATGCTAACTTTGTGAACAGCTAGGTGCAAACGCAAGTTGTTCTGGTTGAATTGGAAAGGCCAGCTTGGAGGAGCTATTATTAGTTGCCATGGTAATATCCATGGTGATGTCGAGGAAGCAACACAACCACAGACCAAATTGTATATATCACAGATCACATTCTGTCCTGTGCTGAACACAAACCGCCGACAACACCTCGAGCTGCCAGGTTTGTGGCATTGACTCCAATTACATTGATCTCCACAGCCCTAAATACATGTGTGCACAGCAGGCAGACCAAGAGAACAATACAGAACAATACTTTCAGATGCACTGAGACAAGAAGACATGAGTTTAGAATTGCCAAGGGCAATTTGAGAGCAGAAACCAGGAAGTATTTCTAGAGGGTACCAACTGGGACAGGTTTTCAGGAACCGTATTTGAGGCCAGGTCACTGGACTCGTTTTAAAAGCAGCTCAGTGTTGTAATAGGGGTTGGCAACATGCTGCAGGGAAGAAATCAGATGGGCCAAAGGATCTTCTGCAACCAGACCTGATCTTGTCTTGAAACAAACATTTCTCAATCTAACACTTCTTGGTCTTCCTCCATCTCAACAAAATTGTCCAACTCACCCCCCAGGGCCCTGAAACCCTTATCCACTGATTCATCAATTTGGGCTCGATCTTGGCAACTCCCTGCTTGTTGGCCTTCTGAATTATTTCCTCCACAAGTTGCAGAACATCCAGAACTCTGGACCTCCTACAGAGGATGGAGTTCAAAATTCTCATCCTCACCTTCAAGGCCCTCCATGGCATTGCCCCACCCTACCTTTGTAATGACCTAACCTCCTACCAACCTCAGCGAGCAGCTTTACATCCCCCACCTTGCCCACCCTACCATTGGTTGTTGGACCTTCAGCCTTTCTGCTCCCACCATTTGGACTTTTTGACCATACCTTTGGCGTACGTATATAGAATCATAGAATCATAGAATCATAGAATCATAGAATTTTACGGCACAAAAGGAGGCCATTCGGCCCATCTAGTCTGTGCCGGCTCTTTGAAAAGAGCGATTCAATCCCACTGCCCTGCCCGCTCCCCATAGCCTAACAGACCCGTTCTCCCTAAATAAAGATCTAATTCCCTTTTAAAAGTTGTTATCGAATCAGCCTCCACCACCTTTTCAGGCAATGCATTCCAGATTCGAACAACTCGCTGAGTGAAAAAATTTCTCCTCAGCTCCCCTCTACTGCGCCTTGAAACTATTTTAAATCTGTGACCACGAGTCACAGATTCACCCACGAGTGGAAATAGTTTTTCTCTATTTGCCCTGTCGAAACCCCTCATGATCTTATAAACCTCTATTAGGTCTCCCCTCAATCTTCTCTGCTCCAGAGAGAATAACCCTAGCCTATCTAGCCTCTCCTCATAGCTGAAGTCCCTCAATCCTGGCACCATCCTAGTAAATCTTCGTTGTACCCTTTCCAATGCCTTCACATCCTTTCTGTAGTGTGGTGACCAGAATTGAACACAGTATTCCAGCTGAGGCCTCACCAAAGTCCTATAGAGGTTAGTCAGCACTTCCTGACTTTTGTACTCTATACCCTATTTATAAAGCCTAGTATCCCATATGCCTTCTTAACAGCCTTGTCTACCTGTCCTGCCACCTTCAACGAGTCACTAACACAAATCCCCAGGTCTCTCTGTTCCTTTACACCATTTAAAATTGTACTATCTAGCCTATATTGCCTCCCTTCATTTCTTCTCCCAAAATGCATCACCTCACACTTCTCTGCATTAAACCTCATCTGCCATGTGTCTGCCCACTTTACCAATTTGTCTATATCCTCTTGCAGATGGCTACTATCCTCCTCACTGTTTACTATTCTCCCTAACTTAGTGTCATCTGCAAACTTGGAAACTGTACTCCGTACACCCAAGTCCAGATCATTGATGTAGATTACAAACAGCAATGGTCCCAAAACTGATCCCTGTGGCACACCACTGCTCACTTCCCTCCAATCTGAAAAACAGCCGCTCACTACAACTCTCTGCTTTCTGTCTCGCAGCCAGTTGTGGATCCACGCTGCCACTGTCCCTTTTACGCCATGGGCCTTTAATTTCATAATAAGTCTCTCATGTGGCACTTTGTCAAATGCCTTTTGAAAGTCCATGTAAACTACATCAACTGCGCTACCATTATCCACCCATTCCGTTACCTCATCAAAAAATTCTATCAGATTTGTAAGGCAAGATTTGCCTTTAACAAATCCATGTTGACTGTCCTTTATTAGCCTATATCTTTCTAAGTGAAGATCTACCTTGTCCCTGATTATGGACTCTAGAAGTTTGCCCACTACCGACGTTAGACTGACTGGTCTGTAGTTACCAGGCTTGTCCTTCTGCCCCTTTTTATACAAGGGAGTAACATTAGCTACCCTCCAGTCCTCTGGCACGACCCCTGTGTCCAAGGAAGATTGAAAGATCGTGGCCAGAGTCCCTGCTATTTGCTCCCGTGCCTCACTTAGTAACCTAGGGTGCATCCCATCCGGACCAGGTGACTTATCCACCTTGAGCGACGTCAACCTTTTTAGCACTTCCTCTCTGGTTATAATTATTCTATCCATTTCTCCTACCCTCTCCTCTAATACCATGGCATTGTCTGTATCATTTTCTTTTGTGAAGACAGAGGCGAAGTACTCATTCAGTACATCAACCATGCCCTCTGCCTCCACAATGAGATTTCCTCCTAGGTCCCTAATTGGCCCCACCCTCTCCTTGACCAACCTTTTACTCTTAATATGTTGGTAAAAAACCTTAGGGTTCCCCTTAATCTTACTCGCTAATTGTTTTTCATGCAGTCTCTTTGCCCCTCTAACTTCCTTTTTTAGTTCTATCCTACACTTCCTATATTCTGCTTTGTTCCCTTCTGAATTTTGAGCCTGACACTTATCATAAGCCTCTTTTTTTTGTTTTATTTTGGCCCCGATTTCCTTAGTCATCCAGGGAGGTTTGGATGCCTTACATTTCACCTTTGTGGGGATGCTTTTGACCTGTGCCTGAACTATCTCCTCTTTGAACGCTGCCCACTGCTCGTTAGTTGTCTTACCTTCCAATTTTTCTTTCCAATCCACCTTGGCTAGGTCCCACCTCAACTCATTGAAATTAGCCCTTTTCCAGTTGAGTGTCCTCACCTGTGATCGTTCCTTATCCCTTTCCATAATTATTCTGAATCTAACGATATAGTTTTGTATTGAATTTTATTTATGAGAGCAGGGGAGTGGGACTCTTTGGTAGCTCTTTCACAGAGCTGGCACAGGCATAATGGGCCAAATGGCCTTTTGTGCTGCAAAAAGTTATGATTCTATGATTGTATTTTTGAACATAATATTTTCTAAGTTCCTTGCGAACCTGCCAATATCAACTCCTCCACCGCTTTCGTGGGCAGATTATGCCATGTAATTATTACCCAATAATTTACGTCATCTTGCTGCCTACCTTCCCTCCTCTGAACCTCTTGTAGATTTTGAGGTTATGTCAAATGTGTTACTTTGGTTCATATGGAGTCCTGTGACTCCAGTGGTTAGAGCACTTGTCTTACAAGCGTGAGACCTGTGCTCAAATTCAGGTAGGTTCAGGGCGAAACCTTGGGCAAGTTTCCTTACTCCGTGCGCCTAATAATAATCCCTCCAAAAAATATATTATAAAATTGGTCATTTCAATCCACGACTATTTGTGGGGACACTGCTGTGCACAATTAGCTGCTGCATTTCACTACAAATATACAGTTTACAGTTTATTCTGTGAAGCGCTTTGTCTAGAAGACCTGAAAATCACTATATCAAATGTAAGGATTATTATCATTATTTATTGTATGTTCTGTACACCTTAGAATCTTGAATTGTTCAATAAAGTATCAGTAAAGGATGCTAAATAATGAAGAGGATAGCAAACAGGATACAGGGGAATATAAACAGATGTTTAGAGTGGACAGCTAGCTGGCAGATGAAGTTAAATATTTTGCCCACAAATACAGTCAATTCACTTTACAGTAACAAAAACAGAAGTTGCTGGGAAAGCTCAGCAGGTCAGGCAGCATCTACGGAGAAAGGAAAAGTGAGTCAACGTTTCGGGTCCATGACCCTCACTTTACAGTATATTCGGTTAAGCGCTTTGAGACGTCTAGAGGATGTGACAAGCGCTATATATCAAAAGCAAGGATTATGAAATATAGGGAAATGTGAAGTGATTGACTTTGGCAGAGGAATAAATAGGACGGCAGTGACCTGGATGGCAGGGCTGAGAGGGCAGAGGAGCAAAGGGAGTGAGGATTCACAGCCACTCAGAGCAGCAGCTCAGGGCACAGGATCAGGAAGAGTCTAAACTTAGCTTTGTGTCCAGAGGAAGAGTGTCTGGAAGTAAGGAAGTCTAAAATGTAAATGCTATTTACATAAAACCTAGGAAACCTCATTTTGGAAACTGTGCACTATACGTTTATAGGAAGGTTATTGTAATATTTGAGAGAGCACAGGATAGACTCATTATAATAATATATAATAATCCTTGCATTTGATGTAGCTCCTTATCATGTCTTCAAGGCATCTGAAAGCACTTCATAGAATATACTGTAAAGACTATATTTTGTGGGCAAAATGCAGCAGCCAATTGTGCACAAACAGTCGTGAATTAAATCTAATTAAATTATTGGAATAGAAATACCGGCTTGGACTGGGTGGACTGAGTGAGCTGTTTTTGATCTGTATTACTCTATATTATTAAATACAAAAACAATTCACTTTTCACTATAAAATATGAAGTGCTTTGAGAGCACTCAAAGCATCTCTAAGACATAAGGTGTTACATCAAAATGCAAGGATTATTTATTGTTACTAAATAGCCATGAAGTAAGTGACCTATTTTATACGTGGGATTGTTGGCCAGGACACTGGGAGAAATTCCTTTCTTGTTTCATACAGTATCATAGGATTTTTTACATTCATCTAAACAGGCCGACTGTTTAACATTATTACAAATACAGTTTCTCTGACTCTGCGGCAGGTGAGTCCTGGTGTGTTTACATTTGAATAGTATTTACATTGTGTAGATGGATTGAGTGAGGTACAAGAACAACAACTTTAATTTGTATAGCTCCTTTCATGTCCGGAGGACATCCCAGAGAATTGTACCCACCAACATCCCAGAGGAATGTGAGTGAACATTTCAGGTTGATGACCAAAGGTGGCTTTCTTCGCTTTATAGACAGACCTGCTGACCTGCTGAGTGTTCCCAGTGACTTCTGTTGTATTTTCCATTTGTCAATTCAACCTCCAATCTAATCAATTTCCTCAGGTCTGTTTGTTCTTCCTGTTTGACCTTCTCCCCAGGTTTTACATCACTTAGTTTTAATTCTGACCAAATGACTAATCATGGAGAGCTCTAATCTGCAGTATTCGGTAATGGAATTTAAGTCACAAAGCTCGCCTATCAACGGTGCATGTCTTGTAAAATTACTAATGTTCTCTCTCAAAGGACGAACATCCAACAATCCAACTCCTCCCCCCCCACCTGCCCCCAGTCCTACACTGGACTATCAGTTTAGACTATATGATTTCCAAATCCCCAAATGGGGCTGGAACCTACAACCTTCTAACTCAGGTGAGAGAGCTACTACAACAGCCAAGTTAGGACACCAAGACAAAAATCAGCTTGTTAAGAATTCAGAAGTATCCAGTAGGAAAGGGAAGGGAATGGGAGGGAAGGGGAGAGGAGGGGAGGGAAGGAGGTGTATGGGAGGGGGGAGAAGGGAAAGTTGGAGAGAAGGTGGAGGCCTAGGGGATGAGAGAGGAAGTTGAGAGAGGAATGGGAAAGTCAGAAGGAAGAGAGGAGGGGAGAGAAGTGGGAGAGGGTGGGGGTAGAGATGGGGGGGGGGGGAAGGGAGAGGGGGGGGTGTTAGGGGAGAGGGAATGAGAGGGGAGAGAGAGAGAGAGGGGAGAGGAGAAGGGGTGGTGGGGCAGAGAGAGAGGTGGAGGGATAGGGGAGAGGGAGGGAAGGGAGTGGAAAGTAGGGGAGAGGAGAGGATAGGGGGTAGCAAAGATGTAGGGGGGATAGGGGAGAGAGAGAGGGAGGGGAGAGTGAGAGGAGAGATTTCAGTGGACCAAGTTGGCAAAGTTCAAACAACAGAGTCCAAGACACCACCATTTATATGGTTAAGGCCCAATATAAATGCAAATTGTTGTTGGCATCAGCTGATATTATCCTAAGACATTGATATACAAAATGAAGTGCCAGCGAAGGCCAGTGACTCCTTTAAAAACATGGAGTTGTGTAGTTCAGTGGTGGAGTCCTGTAGCTCAAAGGGCACTCGCCTTACAAGTGAAAGATGTGGATCCGATTCCAGGCCAGGCGAAACCTTGGGTAAGTTTATGTACACATGCCTAATAATCCCTAACAAAAATAATAAATTGGTCATTTCAATCCACAATTGTTTGTGGGACACTGTGTACAATTGGCTGCACACTTTGCCCACAAATATATAATCAATTCACACTTTGAGACGAGAAGATGTGAAAAGCGCTATATCAAATGCAAAGTTTATTATTATTAAAATTTGATTAAAATTATGGAAATGTCCAGCACCGAACCCATTCAGCCCATCATATTGTGCTGCTGTATTCATTAACCTGATACTGTTCATATGTATATGTATCCAGTTCCCTCCTGACTTCAGCACCACAATTGGTAGGATAGTCCTTATCATAACAATTCTCTGAATAAACTTAACAAAATCAACTTGCATTATACTGCATCCTTCACTTGGGGGTAGTTTTCCTTAGTGCTTCACAGTGGCAGTCAAGACACCGAACTGGGGGAGAGGGAGTGAGGAGGTGACCATAAGCACAATCAAAAAATGTCTTTATACCAATCGTGCTCATATACAGTTGTGAATAGGATTGGTAACTCTATTGGTGAACACAGTATTAAATACAGATAAGGCTGCCTTTGGGTGATATAATTATAGAATTATACAGCACAGAAGGAGCATCCTTGCCAGCTCTTGAAAGAGCTAACCAAATTAATCCCACTGTCCCACTTGTAATGTTCTTTTATCTGAAGACACAATGTAGATGTAGATTTTTTTTATATATATTATAGATTCACTCAGTGAATCTATAAAAATTCTAATTTTTCAAATCAACCTCTATCAAATCTTAATTTTTCAAATCAACCTCTATCAAATCTGCCCAATTACTTTCCCAGAATTCTTTTATCCTTATATCATCCATATTCAATTGGATATTCAATACGGTCAAAGGAGGAAAAAAATGCCCCTGGTTAGGGACATGATAATAATAATAATAATCCTTGCATTTGATATAGCGCTTTCCACATCTTACCAACGTCCCAAAGCGCTTCAGAGAATATACTGTAAAGTGAATTGACTATTTATTTGTGGGCGAATCGCAGCAGCCAATTGCGCACAGCAGTGTCCCACACACAGTCGTAGATTGAAATGACCAATTTTATTGTGGTTTTTTTGGAGGGATTACTGTTAGGCGTGTGGAGTAAGGAAACTTGCCCAAGGTTTCACCCTGACCTGCCTGATAACGGATATAACAACAACAAAATGACACTTGTATAGCACCTTTCACGTTAGGAGGACGTCATAGGGCGTTGGACAGTCACTGCTTCAGACCTGAGCTGAGGACAGGGTCAGAGAGGAAATGGGGGGATTAGGAGTTGCCGATGGGTCCATCGAAGAGGAGGGTATTGAGACAAGGGAGGAGGCCACGAAGAGGGCGAGGCGGAGGGACTGCGGGATGGAGTTCCAGAGATTGGGGGCAGAGTGGCTAAAGAAGCGCCTGCCAATGGTGGGGCGGGTGGGTCGGACGTGGAGCAGGCCAGAGCCTGGCGAGTGGAGCGGGTGGGCAGGTTGGTAAGGGGATAGGAGGTCACAGATGTAAGGTGGGGCGAGGTTGTGGAGGGCTTTAAATGTGAGGACCAGGATCTTGAATTGGATCCTCTGGATGATGGGGAGCCAATGGAGTTGGACAAGGATGGGGGAGATGAGGTCACAGAGTTTGGAACGGTAGAGGACACAGGCCGCAGATAAGGGATACAACAACAACAACAAAATTACATTTATAGTGTGCCCTTCACATCGGGAGGACCTCGGGAGGACAGATAGGAAAGATAGTTGGGAATCGAACTTGAAGCCTTGTCTGTGCACATATTCAGTGAGTGTGACGGACAGGCCAGGGAGGATAAGGTGGTCAGAGTCATAGGTCAGAAGATGTTGACGGGAGCCAAGGATGATTCAGCTGCAGAAAGTTGGCATCATCCAGGCCCTGATATCTGACAAAGGACAGATATAGCGCCTTATCACGTTGTTGAGACGGCTCACAGATTATACTGTGAATTTAATTGACTATATATTTGTGGGTGAAAGATGCAGCCAATTATTTAGAACTCTGCAGCTCACGCCTTGATTTAAGAAGGATAGGAGGAAAAAAATGGGGATCTATAGACCACTATACACATCGGTGGTAGGGAAAATTCTAGAATCTATAATCAAGAACATCGTTGTGGGGTAGTTTAGAAAATCATAAAATGATTAGGCACATGGCTTTATGAAAGGAAAAACATGTTTAATAAAAGTGTTTTGAGGATGGAACTTTCAGGTTAGATAGGAGGGATCCAGTAGTGTAATTTGATTTTCAGAAGGCATTTGACAAGATGCCACATAAAAGGCTGTTCCATAAAATTAGGATCCATGGAATTGAAGGCAATATAATAGCATGGATTGGAGAGTGGCTAACAGGAAGAAACAACAACAAAATTATATTTATAGAGCGCCTTTCACGTCGGGAGGACCTCCCAAGGCGCTGAACAATCAGGTCAGGTCCCGAGCAGGGGGGATAATGGGGTAGTGGGAAGGAGAGTAGGAGAGGGGTAGAGTTAGGAGGGGAGCTAAAGGAGTGGTCAAAGAGGAAGGTCTTGAGACCGGCCTTGAAGGAGGGAAAGGGGGAAGTGAGGTGAAGGGATTGCGGGATGGAGTTCCACAGTGTGGGAGCAGAGAGGCTGAAAGCCCAGCCGCCAATGATTGGGGGTTAGGGCAGTGGATGCGGAGCAGGCCAGAGTCTGCTGAATGGAGGGGGTGGGCACAGGCTGATGGGGAGACAGCAGGTCAGAGAGATAGGCGGAGACAAGGCCATGAATGGCCTTGAAAGTGAGGACAGGGATCTTGAATTCAATCCTCTGGGTGACGGGGAGCCAGTGGAGACGGGCGAGGGTGGGAGTGATGTGGTCACGGAGCCTGGTGTGGGAGAGTACACGAGCTGCAGAATTCTGAATGATCTGCAGCCTGTGAAGGGGGGAGCTGGGGAGGCCGGCGAGGAGAGAGTTCCTGTAGTTGAGCCTAGATGTGACGAAGGCATGTATAAGTGTTTCGGCAGTGTTGGGGGTGAAGTAGCAGCGGAGTCTGGCTATATTGCTGAGGTGGTGGAAGGCTGTGCCAGTCATGGAGCGGATATAAGGGAGGAGGGCAGTTCGGGGTCAAACAAGATGCCCAGATTCCTAACTGGCTTCGAGAGGTGGAGAGAGCAGCCTTGAACACTGATGTTGTCAGTGCCTGAGGTGCGGAGGCGCTGACGTGAGCCAATCAGTAGAGCCTCCATCTTGTTGACATTGAGTTGGAGAAAATTAGCCCTAGTCCAGGACTCGATGTCGGACAGACACGCAGTCAGAACACCAGTAGTCCTGGAGTCGATGGTGGAAGCGGAAAGGTAGAGTTGGGTGTCATCGGCATACATGTGGAAATTTAACTCATGTCTGCGGATAATGTCGCTCAGGGGGAGAGTGTAGAAGGTGAAGAGCAGGGGGCCAAGAACAGAGCCCTGGGGAACACTGCATGTGACTGTGCTGGGGCTGGAGGAAAAACCATTGGAAGAGATGGTGAAGGCAGTCAGAGAGATATGACCGGAACCAGTCAAGGACAGAGCCTTGAAGGTTGAGGAGGGAGGAGAGGAGGTGGAGGAGGACTGCGGAGGATCTACAGTGTCGAAGGCGGTGAATAGGTCGAGGATGACTAGGAGGCCTGGTCACAGATGGTCAGAATGTCGTTTGTGACCTTGAGCAGGGCAGTTGGAGCTCCTGTGGCTCAGTGGTTAGAGCACTTGTCTTGCAAGCTGGGGAGACCAAGCTGGGGAGACCGGTGTTCGAATCCAGGCAGGTCAGGGCAAAACCTTGGGCAAGTTTCCTTACTCCACACGCCTAATAATAATCCCTACAAAAAAAAACATAATAATAAAATTGTTCATTTCAATCCACGACTGTTTGGGGGACGATGCTGGGCACAATTGGCTGCCACGATTCGCCCACAAAAAAATATACAGTCAATTCACTTTACAGTATATTCTGTGAAGAGCTTTGGGACATCGATAAGATGTGAAAAGCGCTATATCAAATGCAAGGATTATAGTATCTACACTGTGGGCAGCACGGAAACCCGATGGGAGGTGTTCAAAAAATGAGTGGTTTGAGAGGAAAGAGCAGAGCTGGGAGGCAACCACTCTTTCAAGAACCTTGGAAAGGAAGGGGAAGTTGGAGATGGGCCGGTAGCTTCTTAGCTGCGATGCTTCCAGGGAAGGCTTTTTTAGGATGGGGGTGATGGTGGCGGTTTTGAAGGGAGTGAGAATGGTCCCAGATGAAAGGGACAGGTTGATGGTGTCGGCAAGTAGTGAGGCTAGGAGGTGGAGTTGGGTGGAGAGGAGGGGGGGTGGGGATGGGATTAAGGGAGCAGGTTGTGGGCTTCATCGCAGAGATGGTTTTTTTGACAGAGGATGGGGAAATGGAATTGAAGGTGTGGAAGGAGGGATGGGTAGGTGGTGTGGGGGGGAGGTGGGAAGTGGGTGGAAGTTGGAGGGACAGTGACCACAGAGCGGATTCTCTCAATTTTGTACTCGAGGAAATCCAGCATCTCCTCGCAGCGAGAGTTGGAGGAAAGGATCTGCGAGGTGAGGCGAGGGGGACGGAGGAGCTGGTTGGTGGTGGAGAAGAGAAGCCGGGGGTTGTCCTTCACCTCCAAGATTATCTTGGAGTAGAAGGACAATTTGGCGGAGGATAGGCCAGAGCGATAGGAGGATGTGAGATCCAGCCAGATATGCCGGTGGACTGTGAGGTCGGATTTGAGTCAGGTGCGTTCAGCGGCCCCCACCTGGCCCTTGAGGGAACGGAGGTGGGTGGTGAACCAAGGAGGCAGTTCGGGAAATGAGGGGGGCAAGAGTGTCAAATGTGGTGGAGAGGATGTTGTGGAGTAGAGTGAGTGCGGAGGATGGGTCAGTGTAGGAGGTGGGCCAGAGAGAGAGGAGTTCGGAGCACTCCAAGGCAGCGGAGAGAGTTTGTGGGGAATCTTCTTCCATGGGCGGTAGACAGAGAATAGAGATAAATGGATCCTTCTCAGATTGGCAGAATGTGACTAGTGGAGTGCCACAAGGATCAGTGCTTGGGCCTCAACTATTTACAGTTTATATCAATGATTTAGATGAGGAAATAGAGTTTAACATCTAAATTTGTGGATGATACAAAGCTGGGTGAGAGGGTAATCTATGAGGATGACACAAGAACTCAAATAGGATTTGAGACATCGATAAGACGTGGAAAGCTTTATATAAATGTAAGGATTATATTATATAGACGGGCTAAATGGGCAATGGGGTAGCAGATGGAGTTTGATGAAATGTAAAGTTCCCTCAAAATATACAGTCGTTTCACTTTACAGAATAGTCTGTGAAACATTTTGAGACATCTACAAGTTGTGAAAAGCACTATATTAAATGCAAGGATTCTTATTACTATTTTAACAACAACAGCTTTGATTTATATAGCGCCCTACACGCCGGGCAGCATCTCAAAGCATTTCAAAATAATGCATCCCGGGGCCGAGCCAGGTGCAGGGGGATAAAGGTGACCAAATGAGCGGTCGAAAAGAAAGTTATTCGTTAAGATATTCATCTAGATAGTAAAAATAGAAATCAGATTATTCTCTAGAAGGGGAGAGACTAGGTGGTGTTAGTGTTCAGAAGGATTTGGGTGTCCTTGTACACCAGTCACAAAAAGTTAGTCTGCAGGTACAGCAAGCAACTAGGAAGGTCTAAAGCATTTTGCTAAAGGTAAAGGAGGAGGTATTGTGGAATGGTTTTATGCTGCAATGGTAGCAGGGCCCTGGTGAGATGGTCATTAGGGTAGGTGGGGGGGGGGGGGGGGGGGGGGGGTGAGGGGCCTGGGATTGTGAGGGGCTTCATCTATGAGGATAGGTTGAGTATTCTGTATGTTTGATAAACTTTACTTTTGATATAGCACCTTTCATGGCAAGATGACGTCTTAAATCATGGCTTAATAATAATAATCCTTGCATGTATTATAGTGCTTTTTTACATCTTCTAGACATCTCGTGGAGCTCCTGTAGCTCAGTAGTTAGAGCACAAGCGTGAGATCTGTGTTCAAATCCAGGCAGATCAGGGCGAAACCTTGGGCAAGTTTCTTTTCTCCACACTTCTGATAATAATCCATCAAAAAACCCCACAATAATAACATTGGTCATTTCAATTGGCTGCCGCATTTCACCCACAAATATACAGTCAATTCACTTTACAGTATATTCTGTGAAGCAGCTTTGAGACATTGATAAGATATGAAAAGCGCTGTATCAAATGGAAGTAGGGTCCGGCGATATACCGATATATCGCTAAAACCCGATATAATTTTTCTATCAATATGCCGATACAGGCATTTCAAAAATATCGATATATTGAAAAGTTGATATATCGAGGTAAAAAATCGGAATGCGCACACTGAACTACAAGACCCACAATGCTCATCTCTATACACATTGCACAGACCGAGGTGCAAAGCCGCCATATTGTATTCATAGTACTAGAATACAATATACAGGTATGCAAGGGGTGGGGGGAGAGACGGCTGGGGGGGGGTGGTGAGGGGGAGAGAGACGGCTGGGGGGGAGGGGGAGAGAGACGGCTGGGGGAGGGGAGGGTGAGAGAGACGGCTGGGGGGAGGGGAGAGAGACGGCTGGGGGGGGAGGGGGAAAGAGACGGCTGGGGGTGGGGTGGGGGAGGGAGAGAGACGGCTAGGGGTGGGGTGGGAGGGGGAGAGAGACGGCTGGGGGTGTGTGGGGGGGGAGAGAGACGGCGGGGGGGGGGAGGGAGAGAGAGACGGCTGGGGGTGTGTGGGGGGGGAGAGAGACGGCGGGGGGAGGGGTGTGGAGGGAGTGATGGGGTGGATGTGATAATATACAGATAGATAGAGATGGGGAGGATGTGAGAGACACACAGACAGAAAAACACAGAGATGGAGAGAGTGAGAGACACAGAGAGAGAAAGATATTTAACTCCTGAGGAGATAGGCCCGGAATGCTCGCGCCACGCGCGCATGCGCAGTACGAAAAACATGAAAATATCGATATTTTGGTATATCTCAATATGAGCCCATCGATATATCTAAATCGGAAAATTTCCATATCGACGGACCCTAAATGGAAGGATTATTATTATATTATTATTATAAAGCGCTTCACAGAATATACTGTAAAGTGAATTAACTATGCTTGTGGGCGAAACGCAGCAGCCGATTGCGCACAGCAGTGTCCTACAAAATGTTATAGATTGGAATGACCAATTTATTATTGATTTTTTTGAGGGATTATTATCAGGCGTGTGGAGTAAGGAAACTTGCCCAAGGTTTCACCCTGCCTGGAATTGAACCCAGTGCTCTCGCTTGTAAGGCGAGTGCTCTAACCACTGAGCTACAGGACTCTTGCATGGCTTACAGGATTTCTTGATGGTGTGTTGCGTGGGTGAAAGCAGCGGCCATGTGCACACAATGTCTCACACACAGCTGTGAAGGGAATAATTCATCCACAGCTTTAATATTTAATAGGAAATTAAACATACATTTTAATAAACATTTGAAGGGGATTGAAGCAGGTGCTGGTGGCTGCGGTGAGGAGCTGCTGTCTGATTGATTGGGAAGCTCTTCTCAGAGCCGCATTCACACTGTGTGGTGATGTCACTGTCACTCAGCCAAGCCCCTGTGTCTGCAGGCTGGCGTGTCTGTAAATGCCAGGCTGTGTGGCTGTGTGCAAGGGAGAAGAAGCCATTAGAGATAGAGTGATGATAGTGGGAGATGTAGCTAAAGTTCTCTAGAACCTATTCTATCAAGGTGGCTTCTACCTCCTCCATTCTGCTGTAGAATCCTCCTGCATCACCTCCGCTGCCCATTCTCCCAATGCTCCCTCAATCCTCATCGGCAACTCCCAATGACAGGAGGTGATGAGTTTTCTCAGATTTCAGATTTGATTCAGGAGATGTTCCCTACACTGCCCTACACTCTACACTGACTCACACTGACCTAGACTGACTCCACAAAGACCCCACACTGACAACCTTAGTCAGGGGACAGAACAGATTGATTCCTACAAAGGGAAAAGGTAGGGCATCCAAAAACCAACAACAACAAGTCACATTTGCATTTGTAGATTGCTTTTTACGTCGGGCGGACATCCCAAAGGGCTGAACAGTCAGGGGTTAGGATCCGAGCATGGTTCGGGGGTGGGCAGGGTTAGGATGAGAGAAGTCAGGGAGGTAGGAGGGTGACTGAAGACATGGTTGAAAAGGAGGGTCTTGAGACCAGCCTTGAAGGAGGCAAGGGAGGGAGCAAGGCAAAGGGCTTGCGAGATGGAGTTCCAAAGCATGGGGGTAGAGAAAGCTCAGTCACCGATGGTAGGGCGGGTTAGGTGGTAGAGAGAGAGAGCAGGCCTGAGTCTGCTGAACGGATGTTCAACAGGTCAGAAAGGTATGGGGGGCGGCAAGGCCATAAATGACCTTGAAAGTGAGGACAAGGATCTTGAATTTGAAATTTTAATTTTCTTCTGAAATAAAAGCAGTGGTTGAATTCTAACCTCCCTGGATGGCTAAGCAAGTTGCGATGAAAACAAAACAGAAAAAGGAGGATTATGATAAACGTCAGATCCAAAATATAGATGATAATCAAATAGAAAATAGCAAGTACAGAGGAGATCTGAAAACATGGGGTAAACTTCCACATGTATGCAGATGACGCCCAACTCGACCTATCTGCGCCCACCCTCGACTCAGGAATACTAGCATTTTGACTGCGTGTCTGTCCGACATTGAGTCCTGGACGAGGGTAAATTTCCTACAGTTCAATGTCAACAAGACGGAGACCCTCCTGATTGGCTCGCGTCAGCGCCTCCGCACCTCAGGTGCTGACAAAGCTGGTTCAAGGCTGCTCTCTTCCACTTCTCAAAGCCAATCAGGAATCTGGCGTCTTGTTTGATCCTAAACTGTCCTTCCTCCCCCACATCAGCTCCATGACCGGCAAAGCCTTCCATCGCCTCTGCAATATTGCCAGACTGCACCACTACCTCACCCCCCACGCCGCCGAAACTCTCATTCATGTCTTTATCACATCCAGGCTCGACTACGGGAACTCTCTCCTCGTCGGCCTCCCCGGCTCCTCCCTTCACAGGCTGTAGATCATTCAGAATTCTGCAGCTCGTGTTCTCTCCGCGACCACATCACTCCCACCCTTGCCCGTCTCCACTGGCTCCCCATCCCCCAGAGGATCCAATTCAAGATCCTTGTCCTCACCTTCAAGGCCATTCACGGCTTTGCCCCCGCCTATCTCTCCGACCTGCTGTCTCCCTATTATCAGCCTGCCCACCCCATCCGCTCAGCAGGCTCTGGCCATTGGTCTTTATATATAAATATATATATTAAATACATATATTGCTATTTGTTTTTTTTGAAAAAACAACACATACCTATAACACCACACGCCAAAAGTTAAACCTTTCCCATCGTGACAAGTATGCAATGTCCCTGTCTTTCTACCCAAGCAAACAAACCCTCAAAAAAATATCCACCTTCTTTGTGAGAAAACAAACCTGCTCTCGTTACAACATAAACAACTACAATCACCCACATTACCCTTATAGAACCAGGGCCTCCTCGCTTCTCTGCACTGCTATTTACAGGGAGCAGTTACAAACGGCTAATCCCAGCTCCCCCATACCCGCTTACCGAATGGTAGGCCAAACACAGACCCCACTCCGATGCTCCCCCCTTTATGGAGAGAGACTTTTCCCCCCACTTAAATCAGATACACCATGCATTTGGGGACTCTCTCTGGTTAAAGGTCGAGCGTCCCTTTACAAACACTGAGCACAGGTACCTGCCGCTTTTGGTGGTGGCATTCCCTCATGTGCACCTCAAGGAGTTGCTCTGGCCGGGGTCAGGCCTCACCTGTCCTTGGCCTGTCTGAGCCTATCTCCAGTGTGTCCCTAGTAACATACTTCCTGACTCTTGCCATCACCAGAATATGGCAGGCCTTCATTGACCTATTTCCATGCCCGGAGACCTGTCCGTTCCAGCAGACCCAAAGGCCTTCCTTTACCGGGTTGATGACCCTCCAGGCCCATTGGATGTCAGTCACCTTGTGCATCCCTTTGGGAAGAGGCCATATATTACAGTGTACTGTGACAGAGGGACTCCTGGGATAAACGCAAGAGTAGCCACTCTGTCTTTTTCCACACCTTCTTGGTGTAGGCACAATGTAGGAACAGATGTTCTTTGTTCTCCTTCGCCCCACAACCCTCCCAAGGGCAGCATTCGGACAGCACCAAGCCTCTATGATACATAAAGGCCCGGAGGGGCAAAGCTCGTTTGACTGCCATCCAAGCCACATCCTGGTGTTCGTTAGTCAGAGCTGGGGACGAGACATTCTCCCAGATCTGACTGACGGTTGCCAGAGGATACCCAACCAATGATTCCCTCACCTCTCTTTCTCGGATGGTGTCTAACACCATCCTCACTGACCACCTGGGAATCCCGGAGGGATCCACTGTGTTCTCACCCAGAAATGTCTCTATTTCTTTCAAATACCTTGGGACACTCCAACTCAGAGGGGTGTTCCGTGGTAGTTCTGCTATCCCTAGCTTTCTTAGTACTGGGTACAGATAGAAGCCTAGCTTATATCTGCACGCAGTGCCTTCATATCGGGGCTCCTGGCATATTCTCACACAGTCACACACAAAGGTGGCCATGAGAGTCCAGGCTACATCAGGGACACCCTTCCCTCCCTTTTCTGGAGCCTTGTGCAACGTAGCTTTGCGGACACGATCCATCCTAGAGCTCCAAATAAAATTGAAGATGGCTCTGGTGACTGTGGTGGCGCTGGTTTTGGTCAAAGGTCAGACTTGCGCCACATACAGTAACCCAGAGATCCCCTCACATTTTATCACCGGATTTTTCCCGGTGATTGACAGTGCGCAGTTTAGCCATCGCCCTAACCCGTTCCTAATCCGTGCTATGGGCTCTTTTCAGTTTTGTTCCCTCGCCCTGGCAGCCCCAAACCAGATACCTAAGATTTTAATATAATCCGGTTGACCACAAATGACACATATTTTCGATCTCGCCAGTTGCCAAAGTACATCACCTCACTTTTTTGAGGTGCCCGGGATGTTGACACCTCTGATGCTCTCTTCCCTTCTGATTGTCTGTGCAAAGGGCTCTATGCAACAGACAAACAGGGTTGGGGAGAGGAGACACCTCTTCCTCACTGCTGATCTGACGGGAAAAGTGGGTGTTTCATTTCCATTTATCATCACTGCACTACAGATATCTCTGCAGAGCAGGTGTACTATCAGAATTCTCTATCCGAAACCCATTTGGGTTTCGGATACATGTAGTCATACATGTATCCGAAACATATACATATACCTCATACATGTAGTCATGAGATACTCGGTCAAAGGCTTTCTCTTGGTCTAGAGTGATGAGGCAAGTCTCCACCCATCTCTCCTGCACGTAGGCGATGGTATCCCTGAGCAACAAGGTTGAATAAACTAGGGCTGTATTCTCTAGAGTACAGAAGAATTAGGGGGGATCTTATTGAAACATATAAGATTCTTAAAGGGCTGGATTAAGTAGACACTGAGGGATTGTTTCCCCTGGTAGGAGAATCTATAACCAGGGGTCAGAGTCTTAAAATTAAGGGTCAGCCTTTTAGACCAGAGTTGAGGAAACATTTCTTCACTCAGAGGGTAGTGAATTTATGCCCAGAAGGCTGTAGATGCTCAGTCCTTGAAAATTTTCAAGGCTGAGACCAATACATTTTTAAAATATAGAGGGATTAGGGGATATGGGGATAGGGCAGGTAATTAGAGTTAGGTGAGAAGATCAGCCATGATCTGAGACGCTGTCTGGTGTGGAGGGCACTATATAAATCAAAGTTGTTGTTGTTGTTGTCAACATCTTCACTCCTGTGGTTCTGAACTCATCATCATCCCTGGGCTCTCCCTCAAGACTCATCAAACCAGTGCAAAATCTAGGCATCCGGTTAGACCCCCAGCTCTCCTTCCTCCCCCACATCGACCCGCTGACCAGGATCTCCCTCTTCTATCTCTGTCACATTGCCCGTCTCCGATCTTACCCCAAATGCAGCCTAAACTCTCGTGCATGTGTTTGTCACCTTCCACTAGGATTACTCCAACACATACCTCGCAGCTCTCCCCAGCTCCACCATCCAAAACATCAGCTGATTCAGTCTCTGCTGCCCACACACTGAACAGGACCGAACTTCTGACTACTGGCTCCTCATTACCAAATGGATCGACTTCAGGATCCTCACAATCGTGTTCAAATCCCTTCACTCCCTGGCCCTCCCTACCTCTCTGACCTCCTCACTCCACAATTCACCACCCGGTGCCACAGCTCGACTTGCTCCGACCTCGTGCTCTCTCTTACCTGAATCCAGAGAGTATTCGGCACAGATTGGCAAGAGCGAAGGCTTGGGGAGACCCTAGAGTGTGTGTTGAGGGTAACTGCTGGAGTCTAACCAGCAAAAGCTATTGATCTTGCTGTCTTGCAAGCTTTCCTGCTGCTTGTCCAGCTAGGACCATCCTACCTATTAGGGCTTTGGCTTGCCAGGTTAACTGAGTGGGAGCCTCCTTGCCCCCAGTGACTGCTCTGCCCTTTCAGGTCCTGCTGATGAGCCAGGCTGGGCTGTGCTGTTATCAGCAGAGAGAGCCTTGGGATACTGTGGACCTGCCTGGCTCAGGAACTGGACTAGGGACCATCACAATGGATGGCTGGCTTGATTCCCAAATACTGTTGCCAAACATATCACCTTGGGGTCAATTCAGTTCCATGGAGATCCTGTTTACTTCTCCCATGAGGAGGATAATGACAATTTGTCAGTCTGGCTCAGTTTGTACCCCTCCTGTCACAGAGTTAGAAAGCTGTGGGTTCAAGCTCCACATCAGGATTTTAAACTCAAACAATGCAGGACAGCACTGGCCAGCCCATGGGCCAGAAGTGGCTACATTTGCACTAGTCTAGGAGGAATCTATCTTAAATATGCATTAGCATCAAAAATATTAAACTCTGGGTCCAGGCTGTGCAGACCTGGGAGAGGGGGAGGGGTCTGCTGGGCTGGGCTGGGACTGAGGGAGGGGGAGGGGTCTGCTGGGCTAGGGGAGGAGTCTGCTGGGCTAGGGGTGGAGGTGGAGCTGGGCTGGGGGTGGGGAAGGGGTCTGCTGGGCTGGGGGAGGGGGTGGGGGAGGTCTGCTGGGAAGGGGTGGGGGAGGGGTCTGCTGGGCTGGGGGATGGGCCTGCAGGGCTGGGGGGAGGGTTGGGGGAGGGGCCTGCAGGGCTGGGGGAGGGGGGTGGGGGGGAGGGGGTGGGGGGGAGGTCTGCTGGGAAGGGATGGGGGAGGGGTCTGCTGGGCTGGGGGAGGGGCCTGCAGGGCTGGGGGAGGGATTGGGGGAGGGGTCTGTGGGGTTGGGGGTGGGGTCTGTGGGGCTGGGGGAGGGGTCTGCGGGGCTGGGAATAGGGGTCATGATGCTCAGATGGGTTCTGGCTTCACTGATTTGGGGTTAATTTGAAAAATAAACTGCTCTGAGGGAACTCTCTGAGGCACTTGGCTGGAAGTCAAAGGACGGAGTGACCCGGGTACAGCCTGAACACAGAGAACAAGCCTGTCTTCCTCCAAGGAGCGCGGGCTGTGTGTTGGGGGAAGACAAGCTGGCAGCTATAGGTGGGATCTGGGATCGCTGTGAAACCTCTCTCTACTGCTCTCACATGGGAATCATAGAATCACTTCATTAACAACAGTAAATGATCTGAACCGACTGTGAGAGTGGCACCTTTGCTCCTTCTTGTTTTTTAAATGAGAAATTGTAATGGTTTAAAATCATTATGGTGTGCAGTGAATCCTGGCTGGGTGCAGTTGCTATATCATTACCATATCGCAAATGAGAGGATCCGGATTCAACATTTCTAACTTTCTACAGTTGAACAAGACTGAGGCCCTCCTGATTGGCTCCCGTCAGTGCCTCCGCACTCAGGCACTGACAGCATCACTATCCATGCTCACTCCCCCTCACTCAGCCAGGAACCTTGGTGTCTTGTTGGACCCGCAACTATAATTTCTACCCCACATCTGTGGGGTAGAAATTTGCCTTCCCCCATCTCCGCAACATTGCCCGGCTCCGCCACTGTCTCACACCACAGGCCGTCAAACAAACTTGCATTCATAATATGCACTCTAATGCATTATAGTTTCACTATACAAACACTGCTTGTTGGCCTCCCCGACTCCATCCTCCTTAAGCTACAGGTCGTCCGGAACTCTGCGACCTGTGTCCTCTATGACCCTATTACACCTCATCCTCGCCCAGCTCCACTGGCTTCCCATCACTCAGAGGATACAGGTCAACATCTGGTCGTCACCTTCAAAGGCCTCCATGGCCTCGTTCCTGATCCTCGACCAACTCTACCATCCTCTACCAAGCTGTCCGCACCCTCTGCTCAGTGGGCTACAGCCTACTTCATGTCTCCTGCCTTGCCCACCCCATCATTGATGATCAGGCCTTCAGCCGTTCTGCCCCCAGCCTCTGGAACTCCATCCCAGTCCCGCCGCCTCACCCCTCACTTGCCTTATTCAAGACCCATCTCAAGACCATGAATTTCAATCAACTTGCTTTCCCCACAGCCCTCCACACTAATCCTAACCCAAACTCTTTGATCATTGACTTGAAACATTAACTCACTTTCCTCTCCATATATGCTGTCTGACCTGCTGAGTGTTCCCACTGACTCCCATTGTGATGTGAGTTCAAGTGGTAGTGAAGCTTGAACCCCCCACTGTGATTGTGATTGTGTTGGCCACATGCCAGAGCCATTACAAAGATTTATTTACTCATTTATTAACCCAAGGTTACAGAGGTCCAGAACTGGTTAATAATCTATTAGATATTATCCAAAGAGAGAAATGTATTAATTAATAATTGTTTGCACCCCAAGTCAAGGTCAGAGACGAGAACACCTTTCTGTGATTTACAATCATAAAATTTTACAACACAGAAGGAAGCCATTCTGCCCATTGTGCATATGCTGGTTCTTTGGTAGAGCTTCCAACCCAACCCACATCTCAAGGCGCTATTCAGTCGGGGATCGGGGCCTGAGTATGGGGGAGTGGGAGGCAGGGTTATGATCAGGGAGGGCAGAGCGGCTAAAAGCAAGGTCAAAGAGGAGGGTCGTCAGTCACGCCTTAAAGGAGGCAAAGAACAGAATAAGGCGAAGGGATTGTGGGAATGGAGTGTGGGGACAGAGAGGCTGAAGGCCTGGCCGCTGATGGCAGACAGCAGGCTGGAGCTTGCTGATCGGAGGAAGCAGTTAGGTTGATAGGGGGTCAGCAGGTCAGAGGTAGGAGGTTGGCAAGAAGGGGGCATTTCATGGAGGACCTAGAAAGTGAGGATCTTTAATTCTATCCTCTGTTGTATGGGGAGCCAGTGCAGCCAGGTGGGGTGACGGTGATGGGAGTCGTAGAGTTTGGTGCAGGAGAGGACACAAGCTGCTGAGTTTTGGTTCATCTGCAGTTTGTGGAGGAAAGAGTGGAGAGGGTATGGTGGAGGAGCGTGAGTGAGGAGGATAGATCAGGGCAAGAGGAAGGCCAGGGTGGGAGGAGTTCAGATGACTCCAGGGCAGCAGAGAGGGATTGTGGGGAGATTTTCTTTCACGGTGGTAAAGCAAGGTGTTGGGTTTGGTGGCAGTGGGGAGCGGGATTAAGTAGTTGAAGGAGATTAAATGGTGACAGGAAATGGCCTTTTGGTGGTGGTGATACCCAAGACACTGAGGTCTTGCATGTCGAGGTTGAGTGGGTGGCCATGAACCTGGGTGGCGGAGTGGATGTGGGAAGTTGAGAGACGATAGGAGAGAGATGTCCGAGGTAATGGAGCATTGAAAGTGAAACCGTAAGTACAGGAGGCAGAGCTGCGGGGGGGGGGGGGGAGCTGGGGCAGGCCGATGACTATGAAATGCCGCCTGAACACCGGCATTTCATAGTCATCGGCCATGAACATAGTGAACTCGCTCAACAACAACATCTTGGAGCGGTTCACCTGCGAGGCCTTTTGCCGGGTCCGGTGCTGCCAGCGGTGGATCATCTGGTCGCTGGAGATCCAGACGGTGGTGGGGCTGCTGCTGCCGGGCGAGCTGGCCAGACACGCCGTGACCCAGGTACCAGGGCCGGCACCAAGTCGTCACCTGAGGAGCCGGTCTGTTTGGGGACTGTCACCGCGCTAGGCCCTGTTTGCCGCCATTTTAAAGATGGTCCAGGCGACAGCGAGGACAAGGAGCTGTTACTGGGCTGTTGTTACTGTTGTTGTTGTTTTTTGTTTATTATTGTTGTTTGATTTCCCCCCCCCTTGCCCCCTGGCCTCCCCCCGTCCTCTTCTTCCCTCCCTCCCTTTCCCCCTTTCTCTCCCCCCTTTTCCCCTTCCCTCCTCTTCCCTCTTACCCCCCTTTCTCTGATGTTGCCCCCCCCACCCACCTTTCTCTTCCTCTCTCCCTTACCCCCCTTGCTCCCCCTCTTCCTCCCTGACCTTACCCCACCCCATCTTTCCCTCCCTCTCCCCCCTTATCCTCTTTTCCCTCTTTCTCCCCCGGCACAGCGCCTTGGGACGTCCTCTCAATGTGAAAGGCGCTATATAAATGTAAGTTTTGATTGATTGATTGAGCAGGAGGGGATGAAGTGAAGATTGAAGTCACTGAGGATGATGAGGCAATCAGAACAGAGGCAGAGGGAACCTAGGAGGATGGAGAGGGAGGTTTGGGGGGGATGAGGAGGATTTTGAGGGAAAGATTGGAGAGATGGCAGAGGGTAAGATGCTCGAATGAGGGGAATGAGCCAGAGGAGTAGTGGCTGGTGGTGTCCTGGAGATGATGGCCACACCACTGCCACGGAGATTGGAGCGTGAGGTGTGATGGGAGGTATAGCCGGGTGGTGTGGCATCAGTGAGGGGGAGGGTGTGTCCAGGTTTGGGTGAGGGCCATGATGTCGGTGTTTTCATCAAGGATGAAGTCATTAGAATATGAGTAGGGACAGAGGTAGGCCATTCGGCCCCTCGAGCCTGTCCCACCATTTAATAAGATCATGGCTCATCTTCTACGCTGATTCTATTTACCCGCCCTATCCCCATGTCCCTTAATCCCTTAAGATTTTTTTTAAACTATCAATCTGAGTTTTGAATATGTTCAAGGACTGAGCATCCACAGCCTTGTGAGAATTTCATAAGTTCACTACCCTCTGAGTGAAGAAATATTTTCTCAACTCAGTTGATAGTCACAGCCTTGTTGCAGAGGGAACGAAAGCCGGTATAAGTTGTCAGGGGAACATATAAAATGGGAAGGGGTGATGGAGTGGTTGTTAGGGAGGGTGGGGATGTGGATGAGGGAGGAGAGAGGTTAGCTTCCGGGTTCTGGGGCCAGTGGGGTGACAGTGGGGAATGAGGCAGCCAGTGCGACTGCTGCAAATGGCAGAATCGAACCACCCCACCCTCTGTGATGATCTCTCGTCTGGTTCCTGAGCAAGATGGGTCTGCAATATTCCAAGGCTCTACAGCTGATGACAGCCCAGCTCAGCCTGGCTCATGCCTTTGACGGGAGGATGTCACAGGACTCTGATAATCTCCTCCGGTTCCTTCAGATAAGATATGAAACCAAGGTCCTGTCTGTGCCTGTTTAGGTGAGTGTTAAAGATATCCAAATACTATTGGAAAAGAGAAGGAAGTTTCTACCAATGTCGTGGCCAGCAATTCTCCAGATAAAACCAGTCAATCATTTCCTATTCCCGAGCATAACTGGTCGCTATATTCACCCACAAAACAGTCATTCTTCTTTACATGTAAATCAGTTTTTAGAATATTCTCCCGAGGCACAGTAGGTATTACAATTTATCACCTGCCAGCTCCCACCCCAACTCTCTGTAACTGAAAGGCATCAAGGACTGTAAACTAGTGTTGTTGTTCCTCCCGCTCTCCTCCTTTCTCACTGATCAATCTGTTAGAGTAAAACTTCTCTGGTCGGGATCAAATCTTGCCTTTTTTCAGGGGCCATGGCTTCTGTTTTGAGGCTGAAATTTAAGCCCTCTCCCCACTCTGTCTCTCACTTCCTTCTTTCTCTCTCCTCTTTCTCCCCCTCCCTCCTCTTCTCGCCCCTCTTCCTTTCATCTGTCTCTATCTTCTCTTCCACTCCATTTTCATGAACTAGACCAGAGATTAGACCTCACGGTTAGATATTTAGATAAGTACATACCTTGGAGCCAGTTCAGCTCCACATGCCAATGATTAACCCCCGCCCCCTTCAGCAGCCTCTCCCGAGCACCTCATAGATCACACCAGCAGCTACCCCCACCCCCCCACCACACAGCAGCTCCCCCATCCCCGCCCACACCATCAGTGGTCATGCCTTCAGCCACCATTTCCCAAAACTCTGGAACTCTTTCCCTCTCCCCTCCCTGCCTTCTCACTGTACTTGGAGTCTCTTATTGATGTGATGGCTTTCCTCATGTGTCAGGTTAATTAATTGACTAGTTGCCTGTAAATTCCCAGTGGAACACATCCAGGAAGCAAACAATGGAAAGTCACAAGTCTCTCTACTCTGCCTGGAGTTGGTATTGGCCACAAACCACAACAAAAACAACAGCCACAACAAAATTACACTCGTATAGTGCCTTTCGCATCAGGAGGATGTCCCAAGAGGCTTGACAGTTACTGTTTCAGAACTGAGGACAGGTGGTAGGGAGGGAAGTGGGGTATTAGGAGTTGCGGATAGGTCCTTCAAAGACGAGAGTCTTGAGGTGAAACGTGAAGGAGGCAGGGAGGGGGCGAGGCGGAGGGACTGCGGGATGGAGTTCTAGAGGTTCGGAGCAGAGTGGCTAAAGGCTCACCCGCCAATAGTGGGGTGGGTGAGTTGGTGGACGTGGAGCAGGCCAGAGCCCGCTGAGTGGAGGGGGTGGGCAGGTTGGTAAGGGGATAGGAGGTCACAGATGTAGGGTGGGGCGAGGTTGTGGAGGGCTTTAAATGTGAGGACCAGGATCTTGAATTGGATCCTCTGGATGACTGAGAGCCAATGGAGTGGGGCGAGGATGGGGGAGATGAGATCACAGAGTTTGGAACGGTAGAGGACACAGGCAGCAAAGTTCTGGATTATCTGCAACCTGTGGAGGGAGGAATTGGGAAGACCGACCGGTAGGGCATTGGCGTAATCGAGCCGGGATGCAATGAAGGCATGGATGGGAGTTTCAGTGGCTTTGGGGGTGAGGTAGTGGCAGAGTCAGGCAATGTTGTGGAGATGGGGAAAGGCAGAGAGGGTCATTGCTCGTTCGGCAGCTCGCACTTGCGCCTTAAGGGATCAGTGGTGGTTGGTGTATCCGGGGGATTTACGGGAATAGGAGATGGTTCGGGGGGGCGAGGGAGTCATGGGTGGAGGAGAGGGAACTGTGGAGGAATGATAGAGGAGGGTAGGTCGTGAAGAGAGGGCCAGAGGGGAAGGAGGTCGGACGACTCAAGGGTGGCAGAGAGGGAGTGGGGGGAAATAGTTTTCCAGGGGCGGTGGATAATTTTGGATGATTGAGCAGGAGGAAGGGATATGGAGGTACTGAGGGAAATGAAGTGGTGGCTCGAGATGGCTTTGTCTTTGATGGTGATGTCGGAGGTGGTGAGACCCCGGGTGATCACCAAGTCGAGTGGGTGGCCATGGATGTGGGTGGCAGAGTGGATGTGGAGGGAGAGATTAAGGGAGGTAAGGAGGGAGGAGAAGTCACTAGAAATAGAGCAGGAAGGGGTGAAGTGGAGGTTGAAGTCGCCTAGGATGAGGAGGCGTTCAGACAAGAGGGAGGGAGAAGACAGGAGAGTGGAGATGTCAGAGAGGAAGCTGGGGGAGGGCTTGGGGGGAAACGATAGACTAGGAGGATTTTGAGGGAGACTGGAGGGTGGTAGAGAGTGAGGTGTTTGAAGGAAGGGAAGGTTCCAGGGGAATACGGGGAAAGGCCAGGGGTGGACCGGGAGATGAGAGCCACACACTGCCATGTAATGGTGTCCGTAACATCTGAGGGACAAATAAAGATATTTAATACATCAATTCTTCAAGTGTTATATACAGGCTGTTATGGACAGTGTAATATATACAGGCTGTTTGTTACACACCGGTTGTTTTATACAGTTTTACATACAAGCTGTTAGACACAGTATGTTATATACAGGCTGTTATAAGCAGGTGTGTTATATATATTGTGTTATGTCCTGGCATGAAAGGAGATCTATAAATAATAATAATAATCCTTGCATTTGATATAGCGCTTTTTACGTCTTTCCAGATGTCTCAAAGCCATTCACAGTATATACTGTCACGGGAATTGAAGTCTAGTTGTGTGTGGTAATGTAATATGTAATTTTGTTGTTATATACAGACTTATATACAGTGTGTTATATACAGGCTGTTATACAGGCTGCTGTGTACAGTGTGTTATATACAGGGACTTATATGCAGCCACATGTATAATAATGGTGTAATATGTATATATGATATGAGTGTAATGGGGGAGAGTGTGGACTGGTTGTGGTAAGAGTGGGGAGGGAATGGCTGGAGTAGCTCAGGGCAGTGGTTAGCGCACTTGCCTCACAAGTGAGAGAACTGAGTTCAGGTCAGGGTCAGGTTGGGGAAGTTTCCTTACTCCACACGCCTGATAATAATCCTTTAAAAACAATAATCATTTAGTCATTTCACCCAGGGCTGTGTGTGTGTGTGTGTGTTGGGGGGGGAAGGGGGGGGAACGCTGCTGTGCACAATTGGCTGCCGCGTTTTGCCCACAAATATACAGTCAATTCACTTCACAGTGTATTTTGTGAAACGCTGTGAGACGTCCAGAGACATGAGAAGCGCGACAGGGGTGTACAGTACCCAACACAAGGGTCATCATTATTATTGTTATGATCAGTGTCTTTTCTTCTGAAAATGTAGAGATGTATAAACATGTCAGTGTTCAGATTGAGCCAAAATCCCGAGGCTGTGGGGGTCAGTGACACAGATCAGCTGCACTGAGAAATCACTGCCAATGTCAGCACAGGTCACTGTCTGCCCCCAATCCCCCCAGGTCACCCTGGCCACAACAACCCTCCATCTACTATTGTTCAGTCTCTCTCTCACACACACACACACACACACACACACAGCCCTCACACACACACACACACACACACAGCCCTCACACACAGCCCTCACACACACACACACACACAGCCCTCACACACACACACACACACACACACACACAGCCCTCACACACACACACACACACACAGCCCTCACACACACACACACACACACACACAGCCCTCACACACACACACAGCCCTCACACACACACACACAGCCCTCACACACACACACACAGCCCTCACACACACACACACACACAGCCCTCACACACACACACACACAGCCCTCACACACACACACAGCCCTCACACACACACACAGCCCTCACACACACACACAGCCCTCACACACACACACAGCCCTCACACACAGCCCTCACACACAGCCCTCACACACACACAGCCCTCACACACACACACACAGCCCTCACACACACACACAGCCCTCACACACAGCCCTCACACACACACACAGCCCTCACACACACACACAGCCCCTCACACACAGCCCTCACACACACACACAGCCCTCACACACACACACAGCCCTCACACACACACACAGCCCTCACACACACACACAGCCCCTCACACACAGCCCTCACACACACACACAGCCCTCACACACACACACAGCCCCTCACACACAGCCCTCACACACACACACAGCCCTCACACACAGCCTCACACACAGCCCTCACACACACAGCCCTCACACACACACACAGCCCTCACACACACACACACACACACACACAGCCCTCACACACACACACAGCCCTCACACACACACACAGCCCTCACACACACAGCCTCACACACACAGCCCTCACACACACAGCCCTCACACACACAGCCCTCACACACACAGCCCTCACACACACACACACAGCCCTCACACACACAGCCCTCACACAGACACACACTCTGCCCTCTCCCACACACACACTCTGCCCTCTCCCACACACACACACACACACTGCCCTCTCACACACACACACACAGCCCTCACACACACTGCCCTCACACACACACACTGCCCTCACACACACACTCTGCCCTCTCCCACACACACACACACACTGCCCTCTCTCACACACACACAGACCTCTCCCCCACACACACACACACACACTGACCTCACACATACACACTAGGGTCCGTTGATATATCGCTAAAACCCAATATAATTTTCATATGGATACGCGATATAGGCATTTCACAAATATTGATATATTGCAGAATCGATATATTGAGGGAAAAAATCAGAATGCCGCACACTGAACTACAAGACCAGAATGCTCATCTCTATACACAATACACAGGCCGAGGTGCAAAGCCGCCATATTGTATTCGTAGTCCTCGAATACAATATACAGGTATGCAAGGTGGGGGGGGGGGGGGGGGGGGGGGGGGGGCGGGGGGAGAGACTGCTGGGGGGGTAGGGGGAGAGAGACGGCTGGGATGGGGGGTGCGAGACAGGGACGGCGGCGGGAGGAGAGAGGGACGGCGGCACTGCCCCCCCAACACACACACACACTGCCCCCCCAACACACACACACACTGCCCCTCAACACACACACACACTGCCCCCCCAACACACACACACACTGCCCCCTCAACACACACACACACTGCCCCCCCAACACACACACACACACTGCCCCCCCAACACACACACACACACACTGCCCCTCCAACACACACACTGCCCCCCCCAACACACACACTGCCCCTCCAACACACACACACACACACTGCCCCCCAACACACACACTGCCCCCCCCAACACCACACACACACTGCCCCCCCAACACACACACACACTGCTCCCCCCAACACACACACCACCACTGCCCCCCAACACACACACTGCCCCCCACACACACACTGCCCCTCCAACACACACACTGCCCCCCCCAACACACACACTGCCCCTCCAACACACACACACACACTGCCCCCCAACACACACACTGCCCCCCAACACACACACACACTGCCCCCCCAACACACACACACACACTGCCCCCCCAACACACACACACACTGCCCCCCCAACACACCACACACACTGCCCCCCAACACACACACACACTGCCCCCCCAACACACACACTGGCCCCCCAACACACACACACACTGGCCCCCAACACACACACACACTGGCCCCCCAACACACACACACACACTGCTCCCCCAACACACACACACACACTGGCCCCCCAACACACACACACACACTGGCCCCCAACACACACACACACTGGCCCCCCAACACACACACACACACTGCCCCCCCAACACACACACACACTGCCCCCCCCAACCACACCCCCCACACACACACTGCCCCCCCAACACACACACACACACTGCCCCCCCAACACACACACTGCCCCCCAACACACACACACACTGCCCCCCCAAACACACACACTGGCCCCCCAACACACACACACACACTGCCCCCCAACACACACACACACACTGCCCCCCCAACACACACACTGCCCCCCCAACACACACACACACACTGCTCCCCAACACACACACACACTGCCCCCCACACACACACTGCCCCCCCAACACACACACACTGCCCCCCAACACACACACACACTGCTCCCCCAACACACACACACACTGCTCTCCCAACACACACACACACTGCCCCCCAACACACACACACACTGCCCCCCCACACACACACACTGCCCCCCCAACACACACACACACACTGCTCCCCCAACACACACACTGCTCCCCCAACACACACACACACACTGCCCCCCCAACACACACACACACACACTGCCCCCCAACACACACACACACACTGCCCCCCCAACACACTGCCCCCCAACACACACACACACTGCCCCCCCAACACACACACACACACACTGCCCCCCCAACACACACACACACTGCTCCCCCAACACACACACACACACTGCCCCCCCAACACACCACACTGCCCCCCCAACACACACACACTGCCCCCCAACACACACACACACTGCTCCCCCAACACACACACACACACTGCCCCCCCAACACACACACTGCCCCCCCAACACACACACACACACTGCCCCCCCAACACACACACACACACTGCCCCCCAACACACACACACACTGCCCCCCAACCACACACACACACTGCCCCCCCACCACACACACACTGCCCCCCAACACACACACACACTGCCCCCCCAACACACACACTGCCCCCCCACACACACACACACTGCTCCCCCAACACACACACACACTGCCCCCCCAACACACACACACACACTGCCCCCCACACACACACACACTGCCCCCCAACACACACACACACACTGCCCCCCCAACCACACACACTGCCCCCCCAACACACACACACACACTGCCCCCCCAACACACACACACACACTGCCCCCCCACACACACACCCACACACACTGCCCCCCCAACACACACACTGCCCCCCAACACACACACACACTGCCCCCCAACACACACACACTGCCCCCCCAACACACACACACACACTGCCCCCCCAACACACACACACACTGCCCCCCCAACCACACACACACACACTGCCCCCCCAACACACACACACACACTGCCCCCCAACACACACACTGCCCCCCAACACACACACACACTGCCCCCCAACACACACACTGCCCCCCACACACACACCTGCCCCCCCCCAACACACACACTGCCCCCCAACACCCACACACACTGCCCCCCAACACACACACACACTGCCCCCCCAACACACACACACACACTGCCCCCCAACACACACACACACTGCCCCCCAACCACACACACACTGCCCCCCAACACACCACACACACTGCCCCCCACACACACACACACACACTGCCCCCCCAACACACACACACACACTGCCCCCCCAACACACACACTGCCCCCCCAACACACACACACACACACTGCCCCCCCAACACACACACACACCTGCCCCCCAAACACACACACACACTGCCCCCCAACACACACACACTGCCCCCCCAACACACACACACTGCCCCCCAACACACACACACACACTGCCCCCCAACACACACACTGCCCACACACACACACTGCCCCCCAACACACACACACTGCCCCCCCAACACACCACACACACACACACTGCCCCCCCAACACACACACACACACTGCCCCCCACACACACACACACTGCCCCCCAACACACACACTGCCCCCCAACACACACACACACTGCCCCCCAACACACACACACACACTGCCCCCCAACACACACACACACTGCCCCCCCAACACACACACTGCCCCCCCAACACACACACACACACTGCCCCCCCAACACACACACTGCCCCCCCAACACACACACACTGCCCCCCAACACACACACACACACTGCCCCCCCAACACACACACTGCCCCCCCAACACACACACACACTGCCCCCCCAACACACACACACACTGCCCCCCAACACACACACACACACTGCCCCCCCAACACACACACTGCCCCCCCCAACACACACACACACACTGCCCCCCCAACACACACACACACTGCCCCCCCAACACACACACACACACACTGCCCCCCAACACACACACACACACACTGCCCCCCCAACACACACACACACTGCCCCCCCAACACACACACTGCTCCCCCAACACACACACACACACTGCCCCCCCAACACACACACACACACTGCCCCCCCAACACACACCACTGCCCCCCCAACACACACACACACACTGCCCCCCCAACACACACACACACACACTGCCCCCCAACACACACACTGCCCCCAACACACACACACACTGCCCCCCCAACACACACACTGCCCCCCAACACACACACACACACTGCCCCCCAACACACACACACACACTGCCCCCCCAACACACACACTGCCCCCCAACACACACACACACACTGCCCCCCAACACACACACACACTGCCCCCCCAACACACACACACACTGCCCCCCCAACACACACACACACACTGCTCCCCCAACACACACACACACACTGCCCCCCCAACACACACACACACTGCCCCCCCAACACACACACACACACTGCCCCCCCAACACACACACTGCCCCCCAACACACACACACACACTGCCCCCCCAACACACACACACACACTGCCCCCCAACACACACACTGCCCCCCCAACACACACACACACTGCCCCCCCAACACACACACACACACTGCTCCCCCAACACACACACTGCCCCCCAACACACACACACACTGCCCCCCCAACACACACACACACACTGCCCCCCCAACACACACACACACACACTGCCCCCCAACACACACACACACTGCCCCCCAACACACACACACACTGCCCCCCCAACACACACACACACTGCCCCCCAACACACACACACACACTGCCCCCCAACCACACACACACACTGCCCCCCAACACAACACACACACACTGCCCTCCCCAAACACACACACACTGCCCCCCCAACACACACACACACTGCCCCCCCAACACACACACACACACTGCCCCCCCAACACACACACACACACTGCCCCCCCAACACAACACACACTGCCCCCCCACACACACACACACTGCTCCCCCAACACACACACTGCCCCCCAACACACACACACACTGCCCCCCCAACACACACACTGCCCCCCCAACACACACACACACACTGCTCCCCCAACACACACACACACACTGCCCCCCAACACACACACACACACTGCTCTCCCCAACACACACACACACACTGCCCCCCCAACACACACACACACTGCTCCCCCAACACACACACTGCTCCCCCAACACACACACACACACTGCCCCCCAACACACACACACACACTGCCCCCCCAACACACACACACACACTGCCCCCCCAACACACACACACACTGCCCCCCAACACACACACACACTGCCCCTCCAACACACACACACACTGCCCCCCCAACACACACACACACTGCCCCCCCAACACACACACACACTGCCCCCCCAACACACACACACACACTGCCCCCCCAACACACATACACACTGCCCCTCCAACACACACACTGCTCCCCCAACACACACACACACACTGCCCCTCCAACACACACACACTGCCCCCCCAACACACACACTGCTCCCCCAACACACACACACACACTGCCCCCCCAACACACACACTGCTCCCCCAACACACACACACACTGCTCCCCCAACACACACACTGCCCCCCCAACACACACACACACTGCCCCCCCAACACACACACACACTGCCCCCCCAACACACACACACACTGCTCTCCCAACACACACACACACACTGCTCCCCCACAACACACACACTGCCCCCCCAACACACACACACACTGCCCCCCAACACACACACTGCTCCCCCCAACACACACACACACTGCCCCCCCAACACACACACACCACTGCCCCCCCAACACACACACTGCTCCCCCAACACACACACACACTGCCCCCCCAACACACACACACACTGCCCCCCAACACACACACACACACTGCCCCCCCAACACACACACACACTGCCCCCCAACACACACACACACTGCCCCCCAACACACACACACACACTGCCCCCCACACACCACTGCCCCCCCAACACACACACACACTGCCCCCCCAACACACACACTGCCCCCCAACACACACACACTGCCCCCCCAACACACACACACACACTGCCCCCCCAACACACACACACACACTGCCCCCCCACACACACACACACACTGCCCCCCAACACACACACACACTGCCCCCCCAACACACACACACACTGCTCCCCCAACACACACACACACTGCCCCCCCAACACACACACACACACTGCCCCCCCAACACACACACACTGCCCCCCCAACACACACACACACTGCCCCCCACACACACACACACACACTGCCCCCCCAACACACACACACACACTGCCCCCCCAACACACACACACACACTGCCCCCCCAACACACACACACACTGCCCCCCAACACACACACACACACTGCCCCCCACCACACACACACACTGCCCCCCCCAAACACACACACACACTGCCCCCCAACACACACACACACTGCCCCCCAACACACACACACACACTGCCCCCCAACACACACACACACACTGCCCCCCAACACACACACACACACTGCCCCCCCAACACACACACACACACTGCCCCCCCAACACACACACACACACTGCCCCCCCAACACACACACACACTGCCCCCCAACACACACACACACTGCCCCCTCCAACACACACACACACACTGCCCCCCCAACACACACACACACTGCCCCCCAACACACACACACACACACTGCCCCCCCAACACACACACACACTGCTCCCCCAACACACACACACTGCCCCCCCAACACACACACACTGCCCCCCAACACACACACACACTGCCCCCCCAACACACACACACACTGCCCCCCCAACACACACACACACTGCTCCCCCCAACACACACACACTGCCCCCCCAACACACACACACACTGCTCCCCCAACACACACACTGCCCCCCCAACACACACACACACTGCCCCCCAACACACACACACTGCCCCCCCAACACACACACTGCCCCCCAACACACACACACACACTGCTCCCCCAACACACACACACACACTGCCCCCCAACACACACACACACTGCCCCCCCAACACACACACACACTGCTCCCCCAACACACACACACTGCCCCCCAACACACACACACACTGCCCCCCAACACACACACTGCCCCCCCAACACACACACACACACTGCCCCCCCAACACACACACACACACTGCCCCCCCAACACACACACACACACTGCCCCCCAACACCACACACACACTGCCCCCCCAACACACACACTGCCCCCCAACACACACACACACACTGCCCCCCAACACACACACACACTGCCCCCCCAACACACACACACACACTGCCCCCCAACACACACACACACTGCCCCCCCAACACACACACACACTGCCCCCCCAACACACACACACACTGCCCCCCCAACACACACACACACTGCCCCCCAACACACACACACTGCCCCCCCCAACACACACACACACACTGCCCCCCCAACACACACACACACTGCCCCCCAACACACACACACACACTGCCCCCCCAACACACACACACACACTGCCCCCCAAACACACACACACACTGCCCCCCCAACACACACACACACTGCTCCCCCACACACACACACACTGCCCCCCCAACACACACACACACACTGCTCCCCCAACACACACACACACTGCTCCCCCAACACACACACACACTGCTCCCCAACACACACACACTGCCCCCCAACACACACACACACTGCCCCCCAACACACACACACACTGCCCCCCCAACACACACACACACTGCCCCCCCAACACACACACACACACACTGCCCCCCCAACACACACACACACACTGCTCCCCCAACACACACACACACTGCCCCCCAACACACACACACACACTGCCCCCCCAACACACACACACACACTGCCCCCCCCAACACACACACACACACTGCCCCCCAACACACACACACTGCCCCCCCAACACACACACACACACTGCCCCCCAACACACACACACTGCCCCCCAACACACACACACACTGCCCCCCCAACACACACACACACACTGCCCCCCAACACACATGCCACACACACACACTGCCCCCCACACACACACTGCCCCCCCAACACACACACTGCCCCCCACACACACACACACTGCCCCCCCAACACACACACTGCCCCCCAACACACACACACACTGCCCCCCCAACACACACACACACTGCTCCCCCAACACACACACACACACTGCTCCCCCCCAACACACACACTGCCCCCCACAACACACACACTGCCCCCCAACACACACACACTGCCCCCCCAACACACACACACACACTGCCCCCCCAACACACACACAACACTGCTCCCCCAACACACACACACACTGCCCCCCACACACACACACACACTGCCCCCACACACACACACACTGCTCCCCAACACACACACTGCCCCCCAACACACACACACACTGCCCCCCAACACACACACACTGCCCCCCCAACACACACACACACACTGCCCCCCCAACACACACACACACACTGCCCCCCAACACACACACACACTGCCCCTCCAACACACACACACACACTGCCCCCCAACACACACACTGCCCCCCCAACACACACACACACTGCCCCCCCAACACACACACACACTGCCCCCCCAACACACACACTGCCAACACACACACTGCCCCCCCAACACACACACACACTGCCCCCCCAACACACACACACACACTGCCCCCCCAACACACACACACACACTGCCCCCCCAACACACACACACTGCCCCCAACACACACCACACTGCCCCCCAACACACACACACACTGCTCCCCCAACACACACACACTGCCCCCCCAACACACACACACACACTGCCTCCCCCAACACACACACACACTGCCCCCCAACACACACACTGCCCCCCCAACACACACACACACTGCCCCCCCAACACACACACACTGCCCCCCCAACACACACACACACACTGCCCCCCAACACACACACACACACTGCCCCCCCAACACACACACACTGCCCCCCCAACACACACACACACTGCTCCCCCAACACACACACACACTGCCCCCCCAACACACACACACACTGCTCCCCCAACACACACACACACACTGCCCCCCAACACACACACTGCCCCCCCAACACACACACTGCCCCCCCAACACACACACACACACTGCCCCCCCAACACACACACACACACTGCCCCCCCAACACACACACACACTGCCCCCCAACACACACACACACTGCCCCAACACACACACACACTGCCCCCCAACACACACACACACTGCTCCCCCAACACACACACTGCTCCCCCAACACACACACACACACTGCTCCCCCCAACACACACACTGCTCCCCAACACACACACACACACTGCCCCCCCAACACACACACACACTGCCCCCCACACAACACACACACTGCCCCCCCAACACACACACACACACTGCCCCCCCCAACACACACACACACACTGCCCCCCCAACACACACACACACTGCCCCTCCAACACAA
>CM068755.1:745564-1005488 GCA_035084275.1 Hydrolagus colliei
TGGGGCTGGGGGGCAGTGGGGGGAGGGGGGCTGGGGGGCAGTGGGGGGGGGGATGGGGGGGCAGTGGGGGGGGGCTGGGGGGCAGTGGGGGGGGGGGGATGGGGGGGCAGTGGGGGGGGGCTGGGGGGCAAGTGGGGGGGGGCTGGGGGGCAGTGGGGGGGGCTGGGGGGCAGTGGGGGGGGGCTGGGGGGCAGTGGGGGGGGGGCTGGGGGGCAGTGGGGGGGGGCTGGGGGCAGTGGGGGGGGGATGGGGGGCAGTGGGGGGGGGATGGGGGGCAGTGGGGGGGGAGGATGGGGGCAGTGGGGGGGGGGATGGGGGGCAGTGGGGGGGGCAGTGGTGGGGGAGCTGGGGGGCAGTGGGGGGCCTGGGAGGAAGTGGGGGGGGGCTGGGGGGCAGTGAACAACAGCAGTTCATTTGTTTTCCTCCTTTCACGTTAGCATTCACAATGAAGCAAAGGCTGGGTGTCACACACATACAGCTCACACAAACACACACACAGCTCACACACATACATACACAGCTCACACACACACAGCTCACACACACAAACACACAGCTCACACACAGCTCACACACAGCTAACACACACACAGCTCTCACACAAACACCTCACACACACAGCTCACACACAAACACAAGCTCACACACAGCTAACACAGCACACACAGCTAACACACACACAGCTCTCACACAAACACCTCACACACAGCTCACACACACCTCACACACAGCTCACACACACCTCACACACAGCTAACACACACAGCTCTCACACAAACACCTCACACACACAGCTCACACACACCTCACACACACCTCACACACAGCTAACACACACACAGCTCTCACACAAACACCTCACACACACAGCTCACACACACCTCACACACAGCTCACACACACCTCACACACAGCTAACACACACACAGCTCTCACACAAACACTCACACACACAGCTCACACACAAACACACAGCTCACACACACCTCACACACTTTCTCTCACAAACACTCACACACCTTACACACACAGCTCTCACACACACAGCTCACACACCTTACACACAGCTCTCACATGCACACCTCACACTCACACATACACAGCTCTCACACGCACACCTCACACTCACACACACAGCTCACACACACACACACAGCTCTCACACACACAGCTCTCACACACACAGCTCACACACACACACAGCTCTCACACACACAGCTCACACACACAGCTCACACACACACAGCTCTCACACGCACACCTCACGCTCACACACACACACACAGCTCACACTCCTTACACACACAGCTCTCACATGCACCTCACACTCACACACACACAGCTCACACACACAGCTCACACACACACACACACAGCTCTCACACGCACACACACAGCTCTCACACACACAGCTCACACACACACAGCTCACACACACAGCTCACACACACAGCTCACACCTTACACACACAGCTCTCACATGCACCTCACACGCACAGCTCACACACACACACACACAGCTTACACACACACAGCTCTCACATGCACACCTCACACTCACACAGCTCGCACACCTCACACTCACACACACAGCTCACACACACACACAGCTCACACTCACACACCTAACACAGCTCTCACACACTCACTCACACACCTAACACAGTCTCACACTCACATACACAGATCTCACACACATACCTCACACTCACACCACACACACAGCTCTCAGTCACACACAGATTTCACACACACAGCTCACACAACACAAGACGCCCAGATTCCTGCCTGGCTTTGAGAGGCGGGGGAGAGCAGCCTTGAACATGTTGTCAGTGGCTGAGGTGCGGAGGGGCTGACGTGAGGAGAGCCTCCGGCTTGTTGACGTTGAGTTGGAGGAAATTTGCCCTCGTCCGGGACTCGATGTCGGACAACACACAGTCAGAACACCAGGGGTCCTGGAGTTCAGGGATATCGCACTTTTCACGTCTTCTCAACATCTCAAAGCGCTTCACAGAATACACTGTAAAGTGAAGTGACTGTTTATTTGGGGGTGAAATGTGGCGGCCAATTGCGCACAGCAGTGTCCACACAAACAGCCGTGGGGTGAAATGACCAATTTATTTTGAGGGTTTATTATCAGGCGTGTGGAATAAGGAAAGGACAAGGTTTCACCCTGTCTGGCATTGAACCCAGGTCTGTCACCTGTAAGGCGAGTGCTCTAACCAGTTGTCCTCAACCCTCTGCAGTAATGTTTCCCTTGTTAATTTTCAACATTATCGTGTATCCCCCCCAACCCCCACCTACCCCCCCTCATTCCACTGGTATTTTATAACCAAGCTTTTCTTATATAATAAAATAACTAGCACATCCCTGCATAACACCCCCACTCCCTCCCTCCCTCCGCACCCCCCTCCCTCCCTCCCTCCGCAACCCCCTCCCTCCCCACACCCCCACCCGCCCCCTCCCTCCTCCCCGCTCCCTCCGCCCCCTCCGTCCTCCCATGTGATGAAGGCATGAATGAGGGTTTCAGTGGCTTTGGGGTGAGGTAGTGGTGGAGTCGGGCAATATTGTGGAGGTGAGGGAAGGCAGAGCGAGTCATTGCTTGGATGTGAGGGAGGAAAGACAGTTGAGGATTGAACACGACACCAAAGTTCCTGACTGGCTTGAGGTGAGGTGGAGGCCAGCGCCCGCATGTCCCCTGTGACATCACAGGTCACGTCACAGGTCACAGGGGCCACGCGGGGGCCGGAAGAGAAGCCGTTGGTGGCGGCAAAGTGTACACGATCAGAGAGGTAGGAGTCGAACTGGGCGAGGGCAGGTCCGGGGAGATTGAGCTGGGAGGAGAGGATGGAGAGTGGTCGATATTGTTGAAGGCAGCAGAGAGGTCAAGGAGGCAGAGAGATCCCTGATCACACATGTTAAGAAAGTCTTTGTGAGAATGTGACCGGGGCCGGAAGCCGGATTGCAGAGGTTCCAAGAGGGAATGCAGTCCTTTCACTTTACAGTATATTCTGTGAAACCCTTTGAGACGTACAGAAGACATGAAAAGCACTGTATCAAATGCAAGAATTATTATTATTATCATGGTCTGGATCCAGCTGATTTCAGTCAATCATGTTCATTGTACACTATGTGCTGGTATCCAGTAGATGGCAGCAGCGCCTGTGTCATAATAATAATAATAATAATCCTGGCATTTGCTACAGCGCCTCACAGCTCCCTCTGGACCAGTGTATCTCACCAGCCGGTTCCTGGCCTGAGCCCCGGGTCCCTGTCACATTAGAAAAAATAAATATACAGTAAATTAAAATAAATTAATATGCAGTAAATCAACAAAGGAAAATATGACTCAGATTTCTTAATTTATGAGCTGAGTGGATTGTCACAAAATCCCAAACAGTTCATAGTAAGTTTCCATTCTGGTCCATTCCACATGGGGTGTTCCATTTCACTGAGGTTTCCAGTGACAATGATGGGGCCCTTTCCCTCAGTGCTGAGGGATGCTGACCTGGTATCTGCAGTTTACTTTGGGAACAGAATGTGTGTAAATGTAAAGCATCTCCTCCAACTCTACCACAGAGAGAGGGCCGACATTTTAATAATGACCTGGTGCTCACTACATAGAATCATAGAATTTTACGGCACAAAAGGAGGCCATTCGGCCCATCTGGTCTGTGCCGGCTCTTTGAAAAGAGCGATTCAATCCCACTGCCCTGCCCGCTCCCCATAGCCTAATAGACCCGTTCTCCCTAAATAAAGATCTAATTCCCTTTTAAAAGTTGTTATCGAATCAGCCTCCACCACCTTTTCAGGCAATGCATTCCAGATTCGAACAACTCGCTGAGTGAAAAAAATTATCCTCAGCTCCCCTCTACTGCGCCTTGAAACTATTTTAAATCTGTGACCACGAGTCACAGATTCACCCACAAGTGGAAATAGTTTTTCTCTATTTGCCCTGTCGAAACCCCTCATGATCTTATAAACCTCTATTAGGTCTCCCCTCAATCTTCTCTGCTCCAGAGAGAATAACCCTAGCCTATCTAGCCTCTCCTCATAGCTGAAGTCCCTCAATCCTGGCACCATCCTAGTAAATCTTCGTTGTACCCTTTCCAATGCCTTCACATCCTTTCTGTAGTGTGGTGACCAGAATTGAACACAGTATTCCAGCTGAGGCCTCACCAAAGTCCTATAGAGGTTAGTCAGCACTTCCTGACTTTTGTACTCTATACCCCTATTTATAAAGCCTAGTATCCCATATGCCTTCTTAACAGCCTTGTCTACCTGTCCTGCCACCTTCAACGAGTCACTAACACAAATCCCCAGGTCTCTCTGTTCCTTTACACCATTTAAAATTGTACTATCTAGCCTATATTGCCTCCCTTCATTTCTTCTCCCAAAATGCATCACCTCACACTTCTCTGCATTAAACTTCATCTGCCATGTGTCTGCCCACTTTACCAATTTGTCTATATCCTCTTGCAGATGGCTACTATCCTCCTCACTGTTTACTATTCTCCCTAACTTAGTGTCATCTGCAAACTTGGAAACTGTACTCCGTACACCCAAGTCCAGATCATTGATATAGATTACAAACAGCAATGGTCCCAAAACCGATCCCTGTGGCACACCACTGCTCACTTCCCTCCAATCTGAAAAACAGCCGCTCACTACAACTCTCTGCTTTCTGTCTCGCAGCCAGTTGTGGATCCACGCTGCCACTGTCCCTTTTACGCCATGGGCCTTTAATTTCATAATAAGTCTCTCATGTGGCACTTTGTCAAATGCCTTTTGAAAGTCCATGCATCAACTGCGCTACCATTATCCACCCATTCCGTTACCTCATCAAAAAATTCTATCAGATTTGTAAGGCAAGATTTGCCTTTAACAAATCCATGTTGACTGTCCTTTATTAGCCTATATCTTTCTAAGTGAAGATCTACCTTGTCCCTGATTATGGACTCTAGAAGTTTGCCCACTACCGACGTTAGACTGACTGGTCTGTAGTTACCAGGCTTGTCCTTCTGCCCCTTTTTATACAAGGGAGTAACATTAGCTATCCTCCAGTCCTCTGGCACGACCCCTGTGTCCAAGGAAGATTGAAAGATCGTGGCCAGAGTCCCTGCTATTTGCTCCCGTGCCTCACTTAGTAACCTAGGGTGCATCCCATCCGGACCAGGTGACTTATCCACCTTGAGCGACGTCAACCTTTTTAGAACTTCCTCTCTGGTTATAATTATTCTATCCATTTCTCCTACCCTCTCCTCTAATACCATGGCATTGGCTGTATCATTTTCTTTTGTGAAGACAGAGGCGAAGTACTCATTCAGTACATCAGCCATGCCCTCTGCCTCCACAATGAGATTTCCTCCTAGGTCCCTAATTGGCCCCACCCTCTCCTTGACCAACCTTTTACTCTTAATATGTTGGTAAAAAACCTTAGGGTTCCCCTTAATCTTACTCGCTAATTGTTTTTCATGCAGTCTCTTTGCCCCTCTAACTTCCTTTTTTAGTTCTATCCTACACTTCCTATATTCTGCTTTGTTCCCTTCTGAATTTTGAGCCTGACACTTATCATAAGCCTCTTTTTTTTGTTTGATTTTGGCCCCGATTTCCTTAGTCATCCAGGGAGGTTTGGATGCCTTACATTTCACCTTTGTGGGGATGCTTTTGACCTGTGCCTGAACTATCTCCTCTTTGAACGCTGCCCACTGCTCGTTAGTTGTCTTACCTGCCAATTTTTCTTTCCAATCCACCTTGGCTAGGTCCCACCTCAACTCATTGAAATTAGCCCTTTTCCAGTTGAGTGTCCTCATCTGTGATCGTTCCTTATCCCTTTCCATAATTATTCTGAATCTAACGATATTGTGGTCACTATTCCCTAGATGCTCACCTACAGAAACCTGTTGAACTTGCCCTACCTCATTTCCCAAAACTAGATCCAGCAATGCTTCTTTCCTCGTTCGACTGGAAACATACTGATCAAGAAAGTTGTCCTGCACACACTTCAGGAATTCTTCTCCCTCCTTGCCCTTTACTCTACTATTCTGCCAGTCTATGTTGGGATAGTTGAAGTCACCCATTATCACTACTCTATTAGTTCTGCATTTCTCCGTGATACGCTTGCAGATCTGCTTGTCTATCTCCTCCCCACTATTTGGTGGTCTATAGTATACCCCTAACAGTGTAACTGCACCTTTTTTATTCCTCATTTCTAACCAGATAGATTCAGTTTTTAGTCCTTCTTCCACCTCGTTCCTTTCTAAGGCAGTCACTGAGTCCTTAACTAAAATTGCCACCCCGCCCCCTTTTCTCCCCTCTCTATCCCTCCTGAATACATTATAACCAGGAATGTTCAACTCCCATTCCTGCCCATGCTGGAGCCAAGTCTCTGTTACTGCTATAACATCATATCGCCTCGCAGCAACCTGAGCCTGCAGCTCACCAATTTTATTTCTCAAACTTCGTGCATTTACATACATGCACTCTAAGGCACAAATTACTTCCTCTGCATTTTTCTCCCGTCTTACCTTTACCCCTGTCCTCTTTATTACCCCTCCCGTATTTGAACTACTGATCAGTTTCCCACCCTCACCCCCCGGGATTAGTTTAAAGCCCCCCCCACAAAACTCGACAACCTCCCTGCAAGGAGATTGGTTCCAGCCCTGTTCAGGTGTAACCCATCCATTTTGTACAGGTTCCACCTACCCCAGAATTGGTCCCAATGGTCTAGGAACCAGAAACCCTCCTTCCTACACCACTTCTCCAGCCATGCATTGATGTGCCTTATTCTAGCATTCTGGAACTGGCTTGCTCGAGGCACTGGAAGCAACCCAGAGATCACCACTCTCGAAGTTCCACTTTTTAGTTTACTCCCTAGTCTCTGGTACTCTCCCTGGAGCATCTCAGGTCTTTTCCTCTCAACTTTGTGGGTCCCAACATGGACCACCACAAGTGGATTTTCCCCTTCCCCTAGCAGAATTTCCTGGACCCGCTCAGTCAAGTCTTCAACCCTGGCACCTGGTAGGCAACACACCTTCCGAGATTCGCGTTTCCGTTCACAAAAACGCCTATCTATACCTCGGACAGTTGTATCTCCTATTAAAATGGTCTTGATGGAGTTGGTTTGTCCAACCTCCTCACAGACCTCCTTATCCAAACAGGTTGAAAGTACTTCATACCTGTTGGAAATGGTATGAAGATACAATCCCACAAACAGCCACTGAATCAGCTAAAATATTTATTTTAAATTAATTTATTTTTTGATGGGATTATTAACCTGGGAAAATGATCCACTGGTTGAAGCAGATACAATGTGAGGTTTCAAATATACAGACGCACACAGCAGCCGATCGCTGAACACGGATTGGTTATTACTCTGAATCAATAATTCACACCAATTAACAAATAGTAGGTCAGGTTTGAGTTTCAATACAAACATTATTTGTATGTGTAATCGTCATACAATTATACAGCACAGAGTAGGGAAGGTGGTCACTCATCCCACTGGGTCTGTACCGGCTCTTTGAAAAGAGCTTTTTCAAATCAATCCCACTCCCCACAGCCCCGTAACAACAACGACAACTTTACAGCGCCCTCCACGACAGACGGCGTCTCAGAGCGCTTCAACCTGTCCTCCCCAAATAACTATCTACTTCTCTCTTAAAAGTTGTTATCGAATTGGCTTCCACCCCCTTTCAGGCAATATCCAGATCCCAACAACTCACTGTGTCAAACAATTCTCCTCACCTCCCCTGTTACTTTTAACAATTATTTTAATTTGGTGTTACTGACCCACCCGCCAGGGGAAATAGCTTCTCCTCGTTCACCCTATGGAATCGCCTGATAATTTAAAAAACTTCTATAAAGTTTTCAACATCTATATCTTCTTTTTTAACACCTACACGCTCCTCCTTGGTGGCATCATCCGCAGACATGGGGTTAACTTCCACATGTATGCGGATGACACCCAACTCTATCTCTCTGCCACTAACCTCGACTCCAGGATACCACTGTCCTGACAGACTGTCTGTCAGACATCAAGTCCTGGATGAGAGCTAACTTTCTACAGTTGAACGTCAACAAGACTGAGGCCCCACTGATTGGCTCGCGCCAGCACCTTCTTACATCAGGCGCTGGCAGCATCAACCTCCATGGTTGCACACTCAACCTCACCAAGCCAGTCAGGAACCTCTGTGTCTTGTTCAATCCTCAACTTTCTTTCCTCCCCCGCTTCCAAGCCATGACCCTCTCTGCCTTTCCTCACCTCCACAACATTGCCTGACTCCGCCAGTATCTCACCCAACAGGCCACTGAAAGTCTCATTCATGCTTTCATCAAGTCCAGGCTCAATTACGCCAGTGTCCTGCTTCTCGGTCTTCCCAACTTCTCCCTCCATAAACTGCAGATCATACAGAACTCTGCAGCCCATGTCCTCTCCCACACCAAGCTACGTGACCCCACATCCCCCATTCTCACCTGACTCCATTGGCTCCCCATCACTCAGAGGCATTCAATTCAAGATCCTGGTCCTCAACTTTCAAGCCCTCCATGTCCCAAACCCACCCGCCCCAAGGGGCGAACTTTGAGCCAATATTTGGAATTCCATCCCACAGTCACTCCGCCTCCCCTCTTGTCAGCAGCAGTGTTGTTGTTGTTGTTGTTGTTGTTGTTGTTGTGGTGGTGGTGGTGGTGGTGACAGCAGCTGAGTGGGAGGATTCCATATTCCGAGTGAATGCTGTGCCGTTCCCCAACCCACCGATGAGCCAGGCTGGACAGCCCTCCAACATGTTGCTGGCTGAGCTTGCAGGTGATATGTGGAAGGGACTTTTAAGATATCTTCTTACAGAGAGAAGCTAGGGTGAGATGGAGAGGAGTAGGCAGAGTGGTAATAGATAACGTGAAGCTCTCAGCCGCCGTGGATGTGTGGAGGTGGGTGTGGGGGGAGAGTTTGCTCTCATCACTGCCCACTTCCTACTAACTCCTCTCAGGTGTTACCCTGGCTCAGTCTGACCTCCGATTTACGTCAGATCTATAACCTGGCACAGTGTGGGTTGATTCTGTGAGCAGTGGCGGGAGGCCCGTGGCATTGTCAGAGACATCGTCCTTCAGATGAGAAATTAAACCGAGCTCCCGGTCAGTGTCTGTTCATGTTAAAGATCCCATGGCGCTACACCAAAAACCAAGGGAGTTTCTCCCAGTGTCCTGGCCACAAATCACTGAGATAAAATTGGCTGCCATATTTGCTTGCAAAATACAGTCACTACACTTGGCTCCTGTATAGTGTCAATCCTGTGAGACGTTTTGAGATACCTTCCGGGCGTGGAAGCTGCTGCAAAAAACACTCCCTAGATCCCTCAAACCCTAACCACTATCTCTAACCTGCCCTTCCTTTCAAAAGCATGCGTTGTTGCCAACCAACTCCGCGACCACCTCTCCTCCCACTCCCTCTTCGAACCCCTCCAGTCCGGTTTCCGCCCTGCCCATAGTACAGAGACTGCGCTTGTGAAAGTCACAAATGACGTTGTCTCTATCTGTGACCAGGGCTCCCTCTGCCTCCTTATCCTCCTGGACCTGTCCGCTGCATTCGACACAGTCGACCACGCCATCCTCCTCCACCCCCTGTCCTCCGTCATCCACCTCAGTGGGACCGCACTCGCCTGGTTCGAGTCCCTACCTCACAAACCGTCAGCAGTACATCTCCATAAACGGCTTTTCCTCCCAATCTCACCCAGTTACCTGTGGGGTACCTCAGGGATCCATCCTTGGCCCCCTCCTCTTCCTCATCTACACGCTCCCACTTGGGAATGTCATCCGCAGACATGGGGCACACTACACACTTCCACATGTACGCGGATGACACCCAACTCTATTTCTCCACCTCACTTTGTGACCCCCAGTCCCCTGATGTTCTGTCAGCCTGCACCAAACCTTGCTCCCCATTACCCCAGTCTTTGCCAGACTTCACTGGCTCCCTGTCCCAGAGAGGATCAACTTCAAGATCCTCACCCTTGTCTTCAAATCCCTCCACTCCTGCACCCCCCTATCTCTCTGATCTCCTCTCTCCTCAAACCAGCTCTCGCTGCCTTCGCTCCACTGGGTCTGGCCTCCTCCATGTCCCCGAATCCTCCACTCCACCCTCGGCGGCCGTGCCTTCAGCCACTATGCCCCGAGGCTCTGGAACTCCCTTCCTTACCCCCTCTCTTCCCAGCTTTAGGTCCCAGCTGAAGACCTTTCTCTTCGACTGCGCCTTTGGTCACCTTCCTACCCCTGCCCCGGGTTCAGTCTCGGGATCCGCTAATGTGAAGCGCTCTGAGATGCCGTCTGGCGCTATATAAATCAAAGTTGTTGTTGTACCAAATGTAAGGCTTGTTTGCATTTCTCTTCACTTGAGAGAGAAGAGGATGAATAGAAGAATGGAGTACCCGGAGATGGAGCTAAGGAAGTTGAGAGAAGGAGCGAGTGAGTGTGTGAGTGGCTTGAAAGGAAGAGATGGGCAAAGATTGGCAGACCAGTCACAGGAGTGACTGACAATCCCACTCTGAGATGGCAGTTAGCATATAGTGTCCAGTGTTGGTCCGCCCACTTTAGGGATGATGTTAAGGTGATGAAGATGAGGTAGAGGAGCTTTAATGGGATGATACAATGAATGACTAGTTTGGCCTCTGTATGAGAGGAGATTGGAGCAACTGGGACTTTCTCCTCTGAAGAGGGAAAGAAAGGTTGAGAAGTGACCTAATGGAGGTCTTTGATATTCTGAGGGATTTCGATGGGAATCAATCGGGAGAAATGGTCACGACTGTTTGTGGGATACTGATGCACTTCACATACAAAATATACAATTGAATCACTTTACAGTATTTCCTAGCAAGTCCTTTGAGACGTCTCAAATACATGATAAGGCGCTATATCAAATGCAAGGATCATTATTATCATTATAGGGCATGGATTTAAGGTAGTTGGTAAACAAGCAAATGGGTGGTGGGTGGGGGGAATAAAGTGACTTTGGCGTGAAGAGCTGATTTGGGACAGACACCAGGAAGGATTGCTTTACACACAGGGTGGGGGCCTCATAGCTGCACTTGGCCTCTGGGAGGAAGGTGGTTGAGGCCAGGACGCTGGGCTGGTTGAAGAAACAGGTGGATGCTGTGATGATGAGGAAGGGTGTGAGAGGATGAGGTTCAAGGGGATTGATATGCATCTCTCCTAGGATTGGATTTATATCCAGCTGTTTTCTGCTGTGTCCGGGACTCACTGATGTTTCCTCTTCTACCCAGAGGATGTGCTGTTGGTGCTCGAACAGATGGAGAAACTGACAAGTAAGAATTGAAGATTGAAGACACAGGGTGGGACATGACAGGGTTGGGATGATGCCTCATCACCAGCCTCCACTTGTATGTGTGTTACTGTGTGGAGCAATTTCTTCATTCCAGTAAAATAGTTTAGTTGCTATTTAATTTCTTGTTTCATTCTTTAAAAGCGCTCTGAGACGCTGTCCGGCGTGGAGGGCGCTATATAAATCAAAGTTGTTGTTTGTTGTCATTATTCCTTTTGTTTTCGGGTTGATTTTCGTTGCCGTGTTTAGCGAAGGTTTAAATTGGTGGTTGTCTGATATCTTCGGTCTCCTTCGCCTCACATCGTTGCCGAGGCCCATCATTCCCAGGAAGCTCCACAAGAGCAGGGATTTAATGCCGGAGTTTGGGGATAGACAAACGAGAAACGGTGGGATTGTGGGAGGTGGCCTCACTGTGTCACTGTTTGGTCACTGGTGGAAGTGAAATGTTCAGAGGCTGGAATTGCCGATGGGTCAAGGATAGTGACACTGACACTGACATTCCAAGCACACCGTCATTGTCGCTGCATGTAATAACAATTGCAGTTTCAGCCCTGAGTGTGTGGAGCTAACAGAAGCCTCAAGAAGCCTCTATCAGAATCAGATGTATCAGATTCCCCGCTGCTAGTCCAGCTAGGTCCTCCCTCCCATTAGGGCTTCCCTCCCATTAGGGCTTTGGCTTGTAGAGTAAACAGGAGCTAAGTGTGACCCCCAGGTCCTGCTGATGAGCCAGGCTGGGCTGGGCTGTTATCAGCAGTGAGAGCCCTGGGATACTGCGGACCCTCCCGACTCAGGATCCGGTCTCGAGACCGTCACAGAGAGGGGGCTGGCTTGATTCTGATAATCTGTTGACAATCATGACACTTTGAGCTAGTTCAGTATTAATTATCCTCCTTTTGCTGTTTGTTCTCTTCCTTAATGAAGGATTCAGTCGCTCACTGAGATCGTATGGCTCGGCAGTAGCGTGAGTTCACGACCTACTTCAGGACCAGGAATCACAGAGTCTAAGATGATGCTCAAATGCAGCGCTGGGAGAGTCCTGCATTGTTGGAGAAGACTTTAAACTGAGGTCCCATCTGCCTGTTCAGGTTGTGTTCGAGATCCCAGAGTTAGTGGTGATGTAGGAGTGGACCAGGGAGTCACGGAGAGAGTGGTCCCTGCGGAATGCTAAGAGGACACAGGGAGGAACGGAAGGAACTTTCTCTCCTAATGTCCTGGCCAACAATCCCCCAAATAAAATTGATGATTCCATAGCTGTTTGTATGTGTTTGCTGTACACAAACTGGCTGCGTAGCACAATTCACATCGACAGCGGGGTATAGAGTACATGTTGGAGACTCAGATGGAGTTCCAGAGAGCGGAGGCAAAATAGGTGACAGCTCACTTGCCGATAGGGAGGGGGATATGAAGCAGCTGGTGCTCGCTGAGCAAAGTGACTGGTCAATTAATAGCACAAGGCTTGGCGACGGCTTCACTGATGGCTTCAGCAAAGCTTTACAGCAGAGCTGCAGAAAATATTACGCATTGTAGCAACCGCCTGAACTCTCAGCTCTAGCCACAAGATCAACATGAAATAGGCAAACCGATGATAATAATAATAATCCTTGCATTTGACATAGTGACGTATCAAACCTCTGAGATCTCAAATCGCTTCACAAAATATACTGCAAAACAAACTGACTGTAAAATGCACTGACTGTTTCTGGGCAAATGCAGCAGCCAATCTGCACACAGAGGGTCCCATAAACAGCCGTCAGGTGAGAGACCAATTTTATCTGGGAGACTGTTGGTCAAGACGCTGGGAGAGAGAAACTCTCTTCTCTTTTTGAACAGCGCCACAGGATGTTAAGCCTCACCTGAATAGGCCTCAGTTTAACGATTCATCCAAAGGTCGAGGCCACTGACAATGGAGCAACAGAGCATCGCCTAGACCCAGACCATGAGCTCCTGTGGCTACTGAGCCCACAAACCTCTGACTCAGAGCGAGGTTCTTACCCACTGAGCCAGCCTGACACGGACATCATTTGGCACGTCTTGCAGCAGCGTGTTCCTCTTCAGTGCTTCAGACGGACATTAACGATCCTCTGGTGCTACTCAAAAATGACAAGGAAGTTCCTGCTGGTGTCCTGCCCAGCAGGTACCTGACCAAATACCAGCTGCCTCTTTTGTCCTATGGCACCAAAGAATTTCTTGACTAAACTATTTATACAATTGAATTGTGGATGTATCAAACACAAAGTGAAGTAACACCCAATACTTTGGGCCAGTAATTGGGATCTTAGCAAATGCCAACCAAACACCAGGAGAAACCATGGCCAACATTCCTCAGTAGGACTCATTCACTGACATAAGAAGTCCCCAAATCTGAAACCAACTCATCTTAATACTTTTTGGTAGTTTGATAAATAGGGTGTGTCCCTCCAGGGAGAGAGAGAGACCAGACAACAACAACAACAACAACTTAAACTTATAAAGCGCCTTTCACGTCGGGAGGACGTCCCAAGGCGCTGCACAGGAGACGTGTGACCCGAGCTGGGAGGGGGGTGTTCGGGAAGGGGTGAAACACGTAGGGGAGGTCGAAAAATTCGGGGGGTAACAAAAGGCACAGTCGAAGAGGAAAGTCTTCAAACCGGCCTTGAAAGAGGAAAGGGAAGAAACAAGGCGGAGGGATTGGGGGATGGAATTCCACAGGGTGGGAGCGGAGAAACTGAAAGCCCGGCCTCCAATGGTGGGGCGGTTCGGGCGGGGGGCTTGGAGCAGGCCAAGTCCTGCTGAACGGAGGGTCCGGGTGGGCTTATAGGGGGAAAGTAAGTCAGTTAAGTAGGGCGGGGCAAGGCCGTGTAAGGCCTTGAAGGTGAGGACGAGGATCTTGAACTCGAACAGACACAGGAACATTCCTACCACTAGATGGCACATAAACAGAATTCTCAATCTTGGGATTCGATACTCTTAGGCACAATGACAGGTTTCCATGTGTGAACCCAAGGAAACAACACATTGATGGTTCCTGTGAAATTAATTTAGCAAAATTGTTGAATGTGATTTGTAATTCTGGAACACACCTCCTCTATCATTCCACCTTGCCCCTTCCTTCCCCATTGATCCTTCCCACAGTCACCTCCCCAGCACTCAGTGACTTGTCTGCCAATACCAAGCGCTACCCTGGCCAACAATCCCCCATGTAAAATAAATGGAAGTTGCTGTGGTTGTTCAATATACTCCTGGGCAAATATATAATATCAGCGGATCAAAAGGAGTTTCTCAGATTGGGATTAAAGCATATATGGGACAGCAGAGGAAGTGTTGCTCTGTGTCCAATGAACAGCCAAACTTGGAGATCTTGGTGCTGAAGTCTCCTCCCATTCTGGAGCATTGTCCAGGATTCACCTGCCTTGCTCCCTCCCTCCCTCCCCACTTTGAAAGCTTGTTGTACCTCTTTGACTGTAGTTTTGGTTACCTTGCCTGCTCCCTGACCTCTCCAGTGCAGTGCTGGGGGTGTCATTGTTGGAGGTGCCATCTTCGGATGAGACAAGAAAGAGGAGGTGTGTCCCATCTATTCAAAAGGTGAAGGGAGTTTCTCTTTCCCATTATCTTGGTCAACAATCCATCAAATCAAAAAATTAGTTCACGGTTGTGTGTTTGCCTTCTCCATTGCCTATAGTCAATCTATTCCACAGTAAATCCTGTGAAGCACTTTGAGACTTCCTTCCCATGTGATAAGGTGCAACACTAGGGTTAAGGTGAGGCCTTGCAATGTGCTCCTCTTGTGAAAGGCGCTAGACAAATATAATACACTACTAGGATTATTATTATATATGTAATTTGCATTGTATTGAAGGCCTCATACTTAATTGGTGGTGATACAATAATATTTTTGGTTCTTTATTTGATATAGTGCCTTTCACATCAGAATGACATCTATTGTCTTTGGGGGAAGAGGATAAGTGGTGTCTCCTGGGAGCTGTTTTGGCTCCAAGGTGACATGCCTGGCAATTGAATATCATAATCAAGCCAGCCCACCCCCACCTGTGACAGTCTCTAGTTTGGTTCCTGAGCAAGGCGGGTCCATAGAATATGCAGGGCACTGCTCACAGCACAGCCCCAGCCTGGCTCATCGGCAGGACCTGGAAGGGCAGACCAGTCACTGGGGACAGTGAATCTGCGCACTCAGCTCCTGTTACCCAGCAGCCAAAGCCCTAACGCAATAGGGTGGTCATAGCTGGATAAGCAGAAGGAATGCTTTATAGGCAGAGATATCAATGGCAAGCTATGCGGCTTTAGCTGGTTAGAATCTAGTAGTTATCCCAACACACACTCTGGGCTCCCCCACTGTGGACCACTCAATCCTCTTCCACCACCTCTCCTCCCATCTCAACCTTCAAGGTTCTGTCCTTGATTGGTTCCGGTCGTACCTCTCACACCGTCTCAACTTTGTCTCCGCCAACGGGTTTTCCTCCAGCCCCCGCACTGTCTTGTGTGGCATTCCCCAGGACTCTGTCCCTGGCCTCCTCCTCTTCACCCTTTACATGTTCCCCCCCGGTGACATCATCCGCAGACAGGGGGTAAATTTCCACATGGATGCAGATGACACCCAACTCTACCTTTTCGCTTCTACCCTCAACTCCTGGACCACCGGCATCCTGCCTGTCTGACATTGAGTCCTGGACGAGGGACAACTTTCTCCAGTTGAATGTCCGCCCTCCTGATTGGCTCGCGTCAGCACCTCTGCACCTCAGGCACTGGCAGCATCTGCATCCAAGGCTGCTTTCTCCACCTCTCAAAGCCAGTCAGGAATCTGGGCGTCTTGTTTGACCCTGAGCTGTCCTTCCTTCCCCACACCCGCACAGTACAGCCTTCCACCACCTCCGCAACATTGTCAGACTCCTCACCCATCACGCTGCCAAAACCCTTGTCCACACGTTCGTCACATGAAGGCTCGACTACGGAACTCCCTCCTCGTAGGCCTTCCCGGCTCTTCCCTTCACAAGCTGCTGATTATCCAGAACTCTGCAACTCGCATCCTCTCCTGAAGCGCTCTTTTTAAGCGCCCTCTTTTGAAGCGCTCTGAGATGCTGCCCGGAGTGGAGGGCGCTATATAAATCAAAGTTGTTCTCTCCTGCACCAAGTTCCACGACACATCACTCCCACACTTGCCTGGCTCTATTGGCTCCCCATCCCCCAAAGGATCGAACTCAAGATCCTCATCTTCATTTTCAACGCCATTCACGGCCTGTCCCCCCCTATCTCTCCGACCTGCTGTCTCCCTATGAACCTGCCTGTCCCCTTCGTTCAGCAGGTTCTAATCTGCTCTATGTTCCCTGCCCGACCCACCCTACCATCGGTGGACGGGCTTTCAGCCTCTCTGCCCCCACACTCTGGAACTCCATCCCATAGTCCCTTTGCCTCACTTCCTTCCTTGCTTTCTTCAAGGCTGGTCTCTAGACCCTCTTTAATTGTGCATTCGGCCGATTCCCAACTCTCTCTCCCCTCCTAACTGTCTCCCTTGATCACAGTATATTCTGTGAAGGGCTTTGAGATGCCCAACCTGACTGTTCGGCGCCTCAGGACGTCCTCCCAAAGTGAAAGGTGCTCAATAAGTGTAATTTTGTTGCTGTTGTTTTTGTGTGACTTCCTTAGGTATTTTGTGTTTTGTTACGATCAATAAGCTATTGTTTATCAGCTACCCCTTTTTCTCAAACAGTCTGGAACATTCTCCTCAGGCTCTGGGGTGCAAGGCGAGTTATTTACTAAGAGTTTATTTTTGCCGAGCTGGATGTCTGACACATGCGAAACTCATCGTCTGCTTAAGAGTTTCAAACTGAGATTTCCCTGCAGCTCACCTAAACATGGAAATCCAAGAGATAGATTGTTGCAATGGAATACGCACACTCTCTCTCTCTCTCTCTTTCTCCCTGGAGCGACACATCCCATATACCTAACTCCGGACAGTAGTAGGCGTAGATTGGCAAGAGCCAAGTCTTGGGGTCCCCAGGCTGTGTGTTGGGGGTAACTGCTGGAATCTAACCAGCTAAACCCACATACAACAACAACAACAAAATTACTTGTGTGTAGTGTCTTTCACAATGGGAAGCGTCGCAGGCCACTGGAATAGCTTGCCATTGATATTGCTATTCAGGAAGCTTTTCCACTGCTTGTCCAGCTATACCAGTTAGGGCTTTGGCTGCAGGGTTAACAGCAGCTGAGTGGGAGGATTCCCTGCACCCAGTGACTGGTCTGCCTTTCAGGTCTTGTCCATGGGCCATCAACAGAGCCGTGGATTTACTGCACTGCCGGACCGGACTAGAGACCATCACAGAGGGCTGGCTCGATTCTAATAAGTGATACAGCATGAAAACAGAGGATTCAGTCCAACCAGTCCGTACCAAGCCTCCACGTCTGCTCACTGGTTACAGCACTCACCTTGCAAAGTAGAGACCCGAGTTCAAAAATCCCAGCAAAGCGAACTCTTGGGCAAGTTTTGTTGCTCCATACACCTGATAATAATCCCTTGCAAAAAATAATAATAAATTGGTCACTTCAATCCAAGACTGTGTGTGGGACACTGCTGTTGATAATCCATGGCCCAATGTGCAACTCGAGGAAGGGAATTGAAGAGTCTGAGATGGTCCATGTGAATTTTATGGAGGGGTGGAAGGTGGATGTGAAATTGATGGATTGTTCCAATTCCCTGCGAGAGCAGGAAGCAGCCCCAACACAGTCATCAATGTACCTGAGGAACAGGTCAGGGAGCGGACCTGAGTAGACCCAGAACAAAGAATGTTCTAGGTGGCTAACAAACAGGCAGGCATAGCTGGGAGCCATTCGGGTTCACATTAATGATACAGTAGTTGTAATCTTTAATGATGTAGTAGTTAGCTGGTGAATGGGAGATCAATGATCACTGGAGAGAAGAAGGAAATAATCCTATCGGGGTTACTGGTGATACGGATTGTGAATGTTGTTCTAATTGGATGTATATGTATATTGGATCTGGATTATTGATTTTAAAATTCTTCCTTTGGTTTTATATTATGGAAAAAACAAGTTTGTAGATGATATTAGAAAAATACTAAACCACGAGGAAGATAGTAGCCAACTGCAAGGGGATATAGACTGACTGGTAAAATGGGCAGACACGTGGCAGGCAAGATTTAATACAGAGAAAGGCAAAGTGAGGCATTTTGGGAAGAAAAATGAGGAGGCAATAGTGGAATCTTAAAGGGGAGAACTGGATGTCATGTAATAATGGTAAAATCAAAGGTAAGTTGAACTAGGTTCCCTTTTTATAGATTATTATGAGATAATTTCTTACAAAATATGTGTACATTTTATTCTGGTATTTTATGAGTTGCCTAGCAGTTATAAGCGGTTCCTCATGATTTCCTTTTGCTGAATGATTAACAGAATGTGACAAGGTAACTGCAACTTTATTGAAATCCAATCTGCAATTGATTGTCGAGAAAGAGAAGTGTGTCTTACCTTCCCAAAGGTCACGGACGACACACACATTCGCGTTAAGTATACAACAAACAAAATTACATTTATAGAGCGCCTTTCACGTGGGGAGGATGTCCTGACACACACTATACAATTTGTTTCATGTAACAGAGTTTTCTCTCGGAGCTCTAGAAATATTTGTTTTGAAAATATTTGCTTTGAGAAGCGCCCAGGAACGCTACTCGTGTGAAGGAAGTGGAATAAATGCAAGTTGTTGTTGTAAATTTGTATTGGTCAGCAAGGATTTGAAACATGTGCAAGAAACCCTTTTCAATGCAGCACATCCCCAACACTGCATGGGAGTGTTAGCGCACACTATAGAGATTCCAAATCCCAACATGGGGCTTGAACCCACAATCTTCTGATTCAGTGCTGATTGAGCCAGGCTGACACACATCAAATCAATAGGCAATAGTTGGAAAGCATTAACAGAAATGTGTGCTAACTGATGTGTGCTGTACAACCTGAGGATTGCTTCTGAATCTGATCTCAAGTGATTTAGCAATGTAGCCGGGACCTGTTTGGCTTGTTTATTGCTGCCTTTCCATTCCAAGGTCCTGGAACGAGTCGTTACTTCCCAGCTTCGCTCCTTCCACTCCCCCCAATCCCTTCACGATCCCCTCCAATTGAGTTTCTGTGCCGCACACATCACAGTAACTCTGGTCAAAGTGACAACTGACATTTTGTCCAGTGGCCAGGGCTCCCACTGTCTCCTCATCCTCTTGATCCCTGCTGCCTTTAATCACTCTATTTTCCCCCAGCACCTCCCCTATCACTTCAACCTTCATAGTTCTGTCCTGGACTGGTACAGATCCTACCTCTCACACCTTCTCCACTTTGTGTCCGCAAATGGCTTCTGCTCCAGACCCTGCACTGTCTCGTGCAGTATTCCTCAGGACTCCGTCCTTGGCACCTCCTCTTCATTGTCTACATGTTCCCCCCTTAGTGACATCATCTGCAAACATGGATTCAACTTCCACATGTACGCGGATGACACCCAACTCTATCTCTCTGCCTTTACCCTCGATTCCAGGTCCACTGCTGTCCTGACAGACATCAAGTTCTGGATTAGAGCTAACTTCCTGCAGTTGAATGTCAACACGATCGAGGCCCTCTTGCTTGGCTCCCCTCAGGGTCTCCGCAGGCACTCTATGGATGCACTCTACGTCTTAGAGCCAATATAGAACCTCGGCGTCCTGTTCGGCCGTCAATTGTCCTTCATACCCCACATCCGTGCCACGACCAGTTCCAGGTGACATTCAACTGCAGAAAGTTAGCTCTCACCCAGGACTTGACGTCTGACACACAGTCTGTCAGGACAGCAAGTTGAATGTCAACAAGACCAAGGCCGTCCTGATTGGCTCCCTTCAGCACCTCTACACCTCATGTGCTGACAGCATCACTACCCAAGGATGCTCACTCCTCCTCACTGAGCCAGTCCAGAATCTTGTTGTGGGTTTCGAATAACGCTGTAGATCTTCACATAAGGGAGTGAGGAAGAGGGGTTTGTGAGAGGGAGTGAGGAAGAGGGGTTTATGGGAGGGAGCAAGGAATGAGTGAAGACTCATATTGAGTATAAACATTGACACGGATTAGTTGGGCTATTTCCTTGCTGTAAATCCTATGTAAACCTGGCTCTCCTGGTCGGAAGTCATTGGTGTCGGTGCTTCTTCAGCAAAGCCTATAACTTCTTAAAAGACCATTAGGTCACATGGCAACCACCTGCCATGAAGGGAAGAAAGAGAGCAAACCAGAAGGATTGTGATTGTCTCATAAAAAGATTTATTACTTTTTTTGCCTAAATGCACAAGGCAAAGTACAGTACTGTATAAAAAGAACTCCTTAATATACACTTTACATGAGATACACCAGTAAGAGCTTTCATTGACTTATCAAGAAACCAATCCCAACGCAGCAACAAAAATAATATGTTGTAAACGTCTACACTTCAAGTACCGGTGACGCTGTCAGTTTGACGCACAGATACATTCACGGAGGGGACAGGACAGGGAGAAGATGGTCTGGAAACTATACAACAGTTACATGAGCAACACAAGCAGCCTTCTCCTCTGTGCTACTGATGGAGAATAACACAGGGAAAGCCATTCGCTGTGACAGTGTTCAAGGGCAGAGCCAGCCATTCTGAAGGGACGGACAAGCACAAATCTAAACAGGAGAAGAGTTTCTAGTGAATTCCCAATTTTGTGTGTCTGTAATGAAGACACACACCCTGGAAACACAACAATGAGGAGGCCACAGCTACAGGATAGAATACCAGGCTGTAACAATCTGAAAGTGGATATTAATTCTAACCTAATTAGTTTCCCTCAAATTTGTTGCTCCTTATGTAAAGAACAAGGCAGTTTTATCCAGAGACTGCCCTGCTCTCAGTTCTGAGACTCAGCCTCTCTGGATACAGCTCTATGAGCTGAGGTAAATCAGACCACCAGTCCTGGTGGTTACATTGACTTGGAGCCAAATGACTGGAGTGACAGAGAGACAGACTGACAGCAAATCATTGTCCACCTATCAACTGCTGGTGAAGCTCTTCAGATCTTACATTACCATCCTCTACACCAGTCTGTGCCTGCAGCAATCAACAAAAGCAATAACTTGCAGCAAAATCTGAAATAAAAATATCCTTAAAGGAATCAAAGTTTGGGGCAACTGTGTACTTCTTGTTTCAACTGTAAAACAGGACATTCTCCTGGTAACGGCCAGTATTGAGGCAGCAGTTCTGGAGGCTTCAGCCTGTAAACAAGATCCCGGGCTCTGCTCAACCTCACTCTAACTCCCCATATCCCCAGCAGCTGGGACACCCCAGGCCCCATACATAGCACAGTGCTCCAGGGCACAGTGATAACTTCCCAGGTGTGAAACTCACATGGAAACTCATCACCTGCTTAAGAGTCTCCAACACAAAAAGAGAATTCCATGCATCAGAGCTACACATGGAAATCCCAGAGATAGATTGTTGGAGAATAGAAGAATTGAAACCCCCACTCCAGTTTCCATTCTGCTGTGGGGAGGAGACAACACTGAGCTGACCACACACTCAACCTCAAGTGGAAGTGTTGAAATGGGAGGCTGTAAAATTGAATCTAGAGGAAATTAATTAGATTCTGTATGAATATTTCAATGAGCTTGATGGTATGTGAGGGTGTTTGAGGAGATATCAGTCTGTCCTTGTCACACTGCAGCCGTATTGCCCTAGATATACTTCCCCTATAGTTAGAGGTCAGGAATCCAGCTTGTGTGTTCCCACATGGTAACCAGCTAATCCCACACCCAGTGCGGAGTGAGTGAGAACAGGGTCATCGTAGGGTCAGTGAGCGAGAGCAGGGTCAGTGAGCACAGCCGATTACAGCCCAGTGACTATTTGTGCTGATTCATCACAAGCTCCGCTGGCCAACTGCAGCTTCAGCGGCAATCCACGCAATCCACCCTTTCTTCCTCTTCACATATAGGTGTCTCTCTGAACAGTTCTCTCCACTGAAAACTAAGGTTCGTTGGAAACTTCACTAAGCCACCAGAATGTGTACTTTGTGAGTTTTTGTATAAGTGATTTCACTATAAACGGTAATGACCAAGTAGCTGAGAGATTCAGCTGCTCACTTCACATGTTGCATTTGTATGTTGAAGTTTGTATACCTAACCAAAGTCAAATCCGCCAGCCGGCACAGGCCAGGCCAGCCAGCCCAGCCAGCACGGGCCAGCATAGGACAGGACAGGACATGGGTCAGAGGAGATTGACAGCTTTGTCAGCAGTACTGAAACAATGATTGATTGGCGCAGGAACCAGGACTTCAAATAGCACAGAACTATCACATAATGGGACATCATGACAATATGAGCACTATCGTGAGATTGGTACAGTGCAGATGAAGCTGCCTGAAACATCAGCTGTACAATAGGAGTGAAAGGAGTAGGTCAGGCACAAGGAATATTTACAAAGGATCGTGGGAGGACATTACTGTAATTCTATCTGTGTATAAAAACAATGGGAAGGGAAGTATTTGTCCAGAGTTCACTAGTACCACAGGACTCAGTGGCCTAACTAACAGGACAGAGGCAAAATATTAGATCATTACCATGTTTGAACAATTTCATCAGGAAATCTCTAGAAACTGAAATCTGTTACTTTTTAAAGAAAAAACATGTTACAATATTTTCTCTGTACATTATTTACAGAAGATAGCAGACGGCAGGAAGCACTGAGTGCTTACAGAGCGGCACAGTGGGGCTGGCAGAAGGTGCCAGGCTGCGTGGGCCGTAATGCGCAACATGGGAAAGGACAAATACAAGTGGACAAATGTTTTACTCCAAAATAACAAGATTATGCCAAAATCAGGAGCGAACACCAACGATCCAACAAGACAAACCATCTACCTTCCGTTTACAAAATACATGCTGGGCAGAGCTGAGCTATATCATCGGTTCTCAACCAGGGGTACATCTATCTCAGGGGGTACACAATTACATCCAGGGGGAGTACATTGATTTATTTATCCAAATTGTATATTTAATTGTTATTCCCCTTGTTTTGTATGTGCTAGTTATTTTGTTACATAAGAAAAGCTTGATCATAAAATGCCAGTGGAATGAGTGGGGTGGTGTGTGTGTATGTGGTTGGATGGGGGTACACGATAATGTTGAAAATTAACAAGGGAAACATTACTGAAGAGGGTTGAGAACCACTGAGCTGTATGACAGCTAGGGGACTAATGGTGAGGATGGGAGCTCACCCCCTCCTCAGCCCATTACTGTGACCCTCACACTAACCACAATTCACCCAGAAAGGACACAAGATAATACTCAAACCTACCGAGAATTTCACCACAAGCCTGTTTAGAAGATGGGTCAAATAGACCAAATGGAGTATTGTACACCTATTGTGTGATCACTGAGGTAAGTGAGGTTCCAAACTGACTCACTCTACGTTCTGTTACATGGAGAAACACAAGTCCATCTGTGAGGTTAGTGTGAGTAAGTTGGTGCAGTGAGCAGGTTGGTTTGAGGTGGCAGGTGTGAGGTGGTTGGTGTGAGGAGGTTGGTGTGAGGTGATTGGTGAGGAGGTTGTGTGAGGTTGGTGAGGAGGTTGGTGTGAGCAGGTGTGTATTCTCTGGAGAGTTATATGTTGGGGTTAGGTCTGCACCCCACAGCTTTCTCCTGTTTATAAAATACTGAGCTACATGACAGCTGGCACTCTCCTGCCCTGCCCTTCAGCCTCAGTGGGATGGAATGGGACTCAATGATTGTATTCTAAAGAACACATGAACATCTCTGAGATTTCATCCCATTGCTCAGGTTGAACAAAATCAGGAACTGATTAGGAACCAGGAGTGCATCTGGTTACAGGTGGGATCTAATGAAAGGGTGACAGTGTTTCTTTTACATAAAATAGGATGACTGTGCACAAATTACTGTCGGTCATCCAACTGAAAGTTTCATATAGTTTATATATAGAATAGGGGTACATAGGAACAGTCTAAGGAGTCCAGGGGACAGACTAAGTTAAGTGAAGCTGTGGTGGTTTCTAAGTATTATTTGAATCCTGAGTTTTGAGCACTCGCCCCCAAATCACTGGTTAATGTTGGCCTTTATTTATAATCCACAGTTTGTACATCACACAGGCAGCAATGATGTCCCCAATCTACAGGGGAAACCATGAGAAGCTCGTCTCAGCAGGTGCTGGGATGAGACAAGCAGGAGACTGGGAACCCTGTGTGGCATAACGAGACAGGTCAGACATTAAGACACAGCATCATTTAGAAAAGCTGACAAGCAATCAATCTCAATATCAGAGTGGAAGGATCTGCCTGGTGGATCTATAAGTGCCGTTTTTCAGTCCAAAGTTTAGAAGTGCTCAGAATGAGTCTGAAGCTTGTGTTGCTTTACATCGCTGATGATATAATCTGTGCTGCACCAGATGGAGAGTCCTTGTGTAACTTTCTCCAGCAGAAACCAACCTGTAATGGGGTGCATGACGAGGCCTGAACTCATCTGCCAGACCCCCTTCTGCTAAGGGATAACCCCCGCCCACCCCTAAATGCTGGTTGTTTGGAGCCTCTGGTGTGTGCAGATCTCACTCTTTCTCTTCAAATGTTAGATCCATGATTAGTTAAGGACTTGGTGGGCTCAGCTGATTAGAATTGAGCCAATTTCAACCTAGTCCAGGTTCCTTAAGAACCATGTGAAGGCAGAATGAGCCCAGCCATCGCCCATCTCCAAGTCTTCAACAACTCCAACAATGGTGAACTCCACAATATTAATATCATCAAATCTGGGAAAGGCTGTTTGTCAGGAGCGGATGCAGATTAGGGAATACTCTACAACATATCTACACCGTGAGGAAGGCAGGCTGAGGATATTCCTGCACATAGCCACCAAGACACATATATAATACAGGTACCAGATCTCCATTATAAACATCAGAGTCCGACAGGAGAAACTGTCCCACAGTCTGCCCACTTCATCGCAGGAACCAGGAACACCATTGAACTGATGTCTAAGAAAATGCAGCTTCTCATGTGATCCAGTCACATGTATCTGAATGAAGTGATCCTATCCTCTCACTCCCTGAAAAAGAAAGTACAGATTGTGAGTGAGCGCTCGGACTCTTTTATACAATGTATGATCCCCACAATGGCCGACTTCAATAATCCTTTTAGAGTTCTGATGAAAAGTCATCAACCTGAAACGTTAACTTCACTTTCCTCTCCCGATAAGATGTTGCCTGACCTGCTGAGTGTTCCCATTCAGTTCTGTTTTTATATCTTAAATAATCCCTGGTCAGCAGCCTGGCTGCCAGCAGCCTTGTGACGTCCACCGTGATCTGCATCCATTCCTGACAAACAGCCTTTCCCAGTTATCTCTCCCTGATCTGGCACCATTTCACAACAACAACAAATTACATTTATATAGCGCCTTTCACGCCGGGAGGACGTCCCAAGGCGCTGCACAGGAGGCGTGTGACCCGAGCTGGGAGGGGAGTGTTTGGGAAATGGTGAAACACGAAGGGAGGTAAAAGAGTTTGGGGTGGAACAGAAGGCACGATCGAAGAGGAAAGTCTTCAAACCGGCCTTGAAAGAGGAAAGGGAAGAGACGAAACGGAGGGATTGCATTCCAAAGAGTGGGAGCGGAGAAACAGAAGGCCCGGCCTCCAATGGTGGGACGGTTCGGGCGGGGGGCTTGGAGCAGGCCAAGTCCTGTTGAACGGAGGGTCCGGGTGGGCGTGTAGGGGGAGAGTAGATCAGTTAAATAGGGCGGGGCAAGGCCGTGTAAGGCCTTGTAGGTGAGGACGAGGATCTTGAACTCGATCCTCTGGAGGATGGGGAGCCAGTGGAGACGGGCGAGGGTGGGGGTTATGTGGTCGCGGAGGCGGGTGCGGGATAATACACGGGCTGCAGAGTTTTGGATGGCCTGCAGCCTGTGAATGGAGGAACTGGGGAGGCCGACGAGGAGAGAGTTTCCGTAGTCCAGCCTTGAGGTGATGTATGCACGAGTGTTTCGGCAGCGCGGGGGGTAAGATAGTTGCGGAGCCTGGCAATGTTGCGCAGGTGGAAATAAGCGGTGCCGGTCAAGGCATGGATGTGGGGGAGGAAAGAGAGTTTATGGTCGAACATGATGCCGAGGTTCCTGATTGGCTTTGTGAGGTGGAGAGTGCAGCCTTGGATGTTGAGGCTGGCAGCGCCCGATTTGCGGAGGCGCTGGCTTGAGCCAATCAGGAGGGCCTCGGTCTTACTCACGTTCAATTGGAGGAAGTTGTCCCTCGTCCAGGACTCGATGTCGGACAGACATGCTGTCAGAACATCGATGGTCTGGGGGTTGAGGGATGAGGCAGAAAGGTACAGCTGGGTGTCGTCCGCATACATGTGGAAATTTACCCCGAGTTTGCGGATGACATTGCCCAGAGGGAGCGTGTAAATGGTGAAAAGGAGGGGACCGAGGACAGAGCCCTGAGGGACGCCGTGAGAAACTGTGCGGGGGTTTGAGGAAAAACCGTTGGAAGAAACAAAGTGTAAACGGTGGGTCAGGTAGGAATGGAACCAGTCAAGGACTGTGCCTTGAAGGTTGAGGTGGGAGGAAAGACGTTGGAGGAGGATGGTGTGATCGACTGTGTCGAACGCAGCAGACAGGTCAAGGAGGACGAGGAGGCAAAGGGAGCCCTGGTCACAGGCGGTTAGGATGTCATTTGTAACCTTAACCAGGGCAGTTTCTGTGCTGTGAATTGGGCGGAAACCTGATTGGAGGGGTTCAAGGAGTGAGTGAGTTGAAAGGAAAGAGCGGAGCTGGGAGGCAACCACTCTTTCAAGGACTTTGGATAAAAACGGGAGGTTGGAGATGGGTCGATAGCTTGATGGTTGCGACGCATCAAGGGAGGGTTTCTTCAGGATAGGGGTGATGGTGGCTGTTTTAAGGGAGGTAGGGACGGTGCCTGAGGAGAGGGAAAGGTTAATGGTGTCAGAAATGAGCGGGGCTAACAAATGGAGCTGGGTGCGGAGGAGTGGGGTGGGGATGGGGTGCAATGGGGTGGGTTTCATGGAGGTAATTATTTTTGTGACTGAAAACGGTGTGGTGGGGTTGAAAGTGTGAAATGGGGGGTGAGTAGGGGTTGAGATAACGGATGGAGGGGCGGAGGTGGAGGAGAGGTGGGGGGAGGAAACCGTGGAGCGGATTCTCTCTATTTTGGACTCGAGGAAGTCCAGCATCTCCTCGCAACGATCGTTCGAGGAGAGGATCTGCGAGGTGAGGTGGGGGGGGCGGAGGAGCTGGTTGGTGGTGGCGAAGAGGAGGCGGTGGTTGTCCTTCGCTTTCAGGATTATCCTGGAGTAGAAGGCTGATTTGGCGGTGGCTAGGGCGGAGCGGTAAAATTTGATGCGGTCCAGCCAGATTTGCCGGTGGACCGTGAGGCCAGATTTGAGCCAGGTGCGTTCAACTGGCTTTTGATGGAACGGAGGTGAGTTGTGTACCACGGTGATGATCGGGAGTGGGAGACGGGTTTGGAGGTGAGGGGGGCCAGGGTGTCGAGGGTAGTGGAGAGGGTGTTGTGGAGGGCGGTGGAGGCGGAGGATGAGTCGGTGCAAAAAGAATAACACTGTGGGAGGAGGTCGGAGGTTTCTTGGGTAGAGGTGAAAGTTTGAGGGGGAATCTTCTTCCAGGGCCGGTAGAAGATGGTGGTGGGTTTGGAGGTGGAAGGGGGAGGGATAGAGGTGTTACAGGAGATGAAAAAATGGTCGGAAATGGCCGTGTCTGTGATGGTGACGCCAGAGACGTTGAGGCCTCGGGTGATCACCAGATCGAGAGGATGGTCGTGGGTGTGAGTGGCAGTGTTAATATGAAGGGAGAAGTTGAAAGACGAAAGTAAAGAGGAGAATTCAGAGGAAATGGGGCAGGAGTGGGTGTAATGGAGGTTGAAGTCGCCAAGAATGATAAGGCGATCAGAGGAGGCACAAAGGGAGGTTAATAGTGAAGAAAAATCTGAAATGAAAGTGGGGGAGGGTTTGGGGGGCGATAAACTAATAGGATTTTGAAGGAATTGTGGGAGGAGTGAGAGAGGGTGAGCTGTTCAAAAGAGGGGAAGGAACCGGAGGAGTAGGGGGATAGGGCGAGAGATGTCTTTGAAATGATGGCCACACCACCGCCACGACGGTTGGGTCGAGGAGCATGGTGGAATGTGTAGTTGGGTGGTGTGGCTTCGACAAGGGGAAAGGTGTCGCCTGGGGTGATCCAAGTCTCTGTCAGGGCCATGATGTCAACGTTTTCATCAAGGACTCAGCCTTCTCTCCCCCCCTCACCCCTTTCATCGTTGATGGCCAGGGTCTCACTGAGCCCTCTGACTACTAGGGTCCGTCGATATGGAAATTTTCCGATTTAGATATATTGATGGGCTCATATCGAGATATACCGAAATATCGATATTTTCAGGTTGTTTGTATTGCGCATGCGCGCGCAGCGCGCGCCTTCGGTGTGCGGGCGCGTTCTGGGTGCGAGCGCATTCGGGGCCTATCTCCTCAGGAGGTAAATATCTTTCTCTCGCTGTGTCTCTCACTCTCTCCATCTCTGTGTTTTTCTGTCTGTGTCTCTGTCCTCTCTGACATCCCCCCCATCTCTATCTATCTGTATATTATCACATCCACCCCCCCTCCACTCCCCCTCTCTCCTCCCGCTGCCGCCACCATCCCTCTCTCACCCCCCCCACACCCCCAGCCGTCTCTTTCCCCCTCCCCCCCGTCTCTCTCTTCCCCCCCCCCCCCACCGTCTCTCTCTCTCCCTCCCCCACCCAGCTGTTTCTTTCCCCCCCACCCCCCCACCCGTCTCTCTCCCCCTCCTCCCCCCAGCCTTCTCTCCCCCCTCTCCCCTTCTATCTCCCCCTCCCTCCCCCAGCCATCTCTCTCCCCCAGCCCCAGCCGTCTCTCCCCCCCTCACCCCAACCCCACCCCCAGCTGTCTCCCCCTCCCCCTCCCCCCCCCCGGGCCCAGCCTTCTCTCCCCCCCTCACCCCTTGCATACCTGAATATTGTATTCGAGTACTATGAATACAATATGGCGGCTTTGCACCTCGGTCTGTGTATTGTGTATAGAGATGAGCATTCTGGATCTTGTAGTTCAGTGTGCGCGCATTCCGATTTTTTCCCTCGATATATTGATTTTTCGATATATCGATATTTTTGAAATGCCTATATCGGCGTATTGATATGAAAATTATATTGGGTTTTAGCGATTTATCAATAGATCGCCGGACCCTACTGTCTACCATCAGATATAACATGGTATTCACTACATGAAACACATGCATAAAATGCAAAGTGACTGTGGTCAATCTGTCAATGTCCTGCTTTATTCCCCCTAATGTGTAGAACAGAAGAACTGAAGAAATTGTGGAATTGAACAAGTGTGAGTGTTGCTCTGTGACAATGAGACTGGAAGCTCAACCACAGATCTGCCAGTAAAAGGAGTGGATAATTGAGTATTCTACCAACTGCAAAACCAGTGAAAAACATGAGTAAAAGAAGGTTGTCCTCACCATTCTCACCTTCTGGCCGGCGGGAACAGGTTTGATGCTGAGGCCTGAGCAGCAGCCTGTTGGCTTGCGACTAGGGCTGGAGAGGAGAGACCTGGCGGGGAATCGCATTAACACAGATGAAGGACATATTTGCTTTTCTAAAATCCATGAAATTTATCTTGTACCTTTCCTTAGGTCTGGGCAGCTCCCAATACCTTAATTGCATAGCTTTGCTGGACACTGACAATCTGCAATGCTGATAACAGCATTCCCACAATGTGATATTGCACATCTCTCAGTTACAACTTTATACATTACCATCAAAATACAAAGCTATGCCAACAGGTTATGGATAGCAGTTCTGTTTGGGATTAATACCAAAACACAGTGCACAAAACTGGAGGTTTCTACAATGTCCTAAATTATGTGGAATTGTTACAATACATATTCTAATACTGGGTGACAGAAGTGAGGCAGGGGATGGGAGAGTGAGGCAGGGGATGTGGGGGGTGAGGCAGGGGATGTGGGGGGTGAGGCAGGGGATGTGGGGGGTGAGGCAGGGGATGTGGGGGGTGAGGCAGGGGATGTGGGGGGTGAGGCAGGGGATGTGCGGGGTGAGGCAGGGGATGTGCGGGGTGAGGCAGGGAATGTGCGGGGTGAGGCAGGGGATGTGCGGGGTGAGGCAGGGAATGTGGGGGGTGAGGCAGGGGATGTGGGGGGGTGAGGCAGGGAATGTGGGGGGTGAGGCAGGGGATGTGGGGGGGTGAGGCAGGGAATGTGGGGGGTGAGGCAGGGGATGTAGTCTTGTGACTTTAAGTTTGGATGTCTAAACGCTAATCATAGAATTTTACAGCACGAAAACAGGCCATTTGGCACATCGAGTCTGTGCCTTTGAAAAGAGCTATTCAAAGTCAATCCCACTCCCCGGCTCTCGCCCCAGCATGCTATCTGCCTCCCAAATAACCATCCAAGTGGTTGGATGCTGACTACCTCCACATAATGGATTAGTGGAAGAAGAAATGTGAATGTTGGTGGCTAATGATTGACTCTCAGTTGACATGTTGCATTACCTGATGCTCAGTCCTACCTGTTGCATACGGGAGCTCATATTGTCCTGGCAGCAACGGGTACCCCATCCCCATGTGGTGATGAGAGGGAAGCTGTCGCTGGGATGGTGACGAGCGGGGACGGTCCTTATCAAGATCTCTCTCACCTCGTTCATGAGGAAGCTTCTCACTCATCTGCATGTGCACAAGAAGATAGATATTTACAGCCTCAACTCTCACTTAAGTGATCAGATATTATCCAGCACCACTGATACTGTGGAACAGGCCCAGGCACCATCTTAAACACATACACACATCAACAACTACAACAAAATTACATTTGTATAGTGCCTTTCATGTAGGGAGGATGTCCTAAGGCGCTGAATAATAATCCTTGCATTTGAAACAGTACTTTTCACGTCTCCCAGACGTCTCATACTGTAAAGTGAATTGACTGTATAATAATAATAATCCTTGCTTTCGATATAGCAGTTTTCATGTCTTCTAGACGTCTCAAAGCGCTTCACAGAATATTCTGTAAAGTGAGTTGACTATAAATTTGTGGGCGAAACGTGGCAGCCAACTGCGCAAAGCAGCGTCCCACAAACATTCGTGGATTGAAATTACCAATTTTTTACTTCATTTTTCTTGAGGGATTATTATCAGGCGTGTGGAGTAAGGAAACTTGGCCAAGATTTCACCCTGCCAATAACTGAACCCAGGTCTCTCACTTGTGAGGTGAGTGCTCTAACCACTGAACTGCGGGACTCCTATATGTACCACAGCAATGCAACCCAGAACAACTAAGAAGACCAGCAAATGGTGGCTGAGGGGAGAGAGAAAAAGGAGTTGGGGAGGGAGAAAGAGTGAGAGAAAAGGGAGGACACAGTTCATATTCTAAATGTGAAGGCATTGGATGTGAAGGCATTGGAAAGGGTACAAAGAAGATTTACTAGGATGGTGCCAGGATTGAGGGACTTCAGCTATGAGGAGAGGCTAGATAGGCTAGGGTTATTCTCTCTGGAGCAGAGAAGATTGAGGGGAGACCTAATAGAGGTTTATAAGATCATGAGGGGTTTCGACAGGGCAAATAGAGAAAAACTATTTCCACTCGTGGGTGAATCTGTGACTCGTGGTCACAGATTTAAAATAGTTTCAAGGCGAAGTAGAGGGGAGCTGAGGAGAAATTTTTTCACTCAGCGAGTTGTTCGAATCTGGAATGCATTGCCTGAAATGGTGGTGGAGGCTGATTCGATAACAACTTTTAAAAGGGAATTAGATCTTTATTTAGGGAGAACAGGTCTATTAGGCTATGGGGAGCGGGCAGGGCAGTGGGATTGAATCGCTCTTTTCAAAGAGCCGGCACAGACTAGATGGGCCGAATGGCCTCTTTTTGTGCCGTAAAATTCTATGAATCTATGAATTTATGAATCTATGTCTAAATTGTCACAAATAACAGCAATTTGCATTTTTATAGCGTCCTTCATGCAGGTAGCATCGGGGAGAGCTTAACAGCCGTGTGGCAGGACATCAAACCTGAAAGGTGGGTGAGAGTGGGGGAGTGGGGATGACCAATGACATGGTCAAAGAGGATGTCTAAAGGTTTCATTTGAAGATGAGCAGACAGAGGGCAAAATGGAAGGATTGAGGAAAGGAGGTCCAGAGATTCAGGGCAATAGCTGAACGCATGGCTGCCAATTGTGGAGAGATGGAGACCAGGGCAGTGCAGAGGTGTGAGTCAGCTGAGCGAAGGTGGTGGGTGGAGGGGTGGGGTGTGAGATAATCACAGGTAGGATTGTAGCAGGGCATGACTGGAGATTTGAATGTGAGAATCTTGAAACCGATTTGTTCTGCAGCAGGAAGCAGGAGCCTGGTGAGGACATGGGCAGCCGAGTTTGGAATCATTTAGACCTTGTTAATAATGGATATATTAACAACAATTATTGTTAATAACAGGCATTGTAAATACCCAGGTGGGAGGTGATGAAAGCGTGAATGAGAATTTCAGCAGTGTTGAAAGTAAGATAGTGATGAAGGCATTCCTGGTCAGGGACTGGATTCATTAATATTATTATTATTGTTATTCGAGGGAGGACTGTGGACTCCACCTGATACATAGGTTTGGCGTGTCTGAGGGATAGATCGGGGAGATTAAGAAGTTTTGAACCATGGGGGAGAAGATTTTGACGGGAGCCAAGGATGATGGCTTTTATGTTGTCCATGTTCAGCTGAGAAGGTTGTTGCTCATCCATGCCTTGATGTCAGACAAGCAGGCAGTCAGAACATCAGTAGAACTGAGGTTGTGACTAGAAAAAGAAAGTAGATCTGGGGGACGTCGGAATTAATGTGGAAGCTAACCGAGTGGGAGTGTGTAAACGAGAAAAAGGAGCGGCTGAGAATAGACTTGGAGTAGGCAGCTGGTGACCATGCGGGGGCGGAAGGAGAAACCATCAGAGGAGATAAAATAATGGCAGTGGGTAGTGTAGGACTTGAACCAGGAGATGAAAGCCTAATTGAGGTGGATGGGAGAGGAGAGTTGGATGAAGGAGGAGAGGTGGATAAGGGAGAGGCGGTTGAGGAGGACGATGGCATGCCACAATGTCAGGACGATTGACATTGTAAAAAGCAGCAGAGAGGTCCAGGAGGGCAACCACAACAAAATTACATTTGTATAGTGCCTTTCACAGAGGCATAGATGAATAGTTCCTCTATGCATGAATGTATCTAGCTTTTTTCGTTCATTCTCTTTCACATTCATCCAAGGTACCCATATCAGATGCCTTATTACCTCCCACTACTCTCACACACAGAATTGTATTGCACCAACTCATTCAGCACAGTAGCAAACTCTAATCACCATCACTCTACAGAATCCAAGAGCATAAATCAGAAATCAACAGCAACTTGCATCTGGCTAGTGGCCTTTACGCCAATGAATCTCTGAAACTTTTTCAACTACACAGTGCTGAAAGGCCACACGGCAGCAACATTAAAATGCTGATCAAAGTCAATTAAAAGAAATAAAAACAGAAGTCACTGGGAACACTCAGCATGAGGAAAGTGAGTTAATGTTTCAAGTTGATGACCTTTGGTCAGCCTGACCTGCTGAGGGTTCTCAGTGACTTCTGCTTTTATTTCAGACTTCCAGCATTTGCAGTATTTTGCCTGTTAAGCACAATTAAAGAAATATTGGTTCAACTAAAAAAAGTCATTATTTTACATTTGTAGAATAACTTGTCGCCCCAAAGTATCAGATCATGGTTGAAGCATTCTTAACATTGTACATCTTCTGAAGCGGTGGATATGGCTTTACATTGAAGCAGAAAGAAATAATGGTGTGATTAGATCAACAGCAAAGCTGTTATTGGCTGAATACTGGTGTGCTCCGTCTCCACATAGCCAGTGTTGCCCAACTTGCTCACCGTTGGTGACCTGCTCTTATATTGGCTGGCGTGCTGCTGCAGGATGTCCAGGGCGATTGAATCTGAGCTGGATTTGTTGCTGACACCAGGACTGCCTCGGGCTCGCTCGCCATCCTCATGTCCTGGGACCTTACTTGCATAAGGTGAGAATGAGAAACTGGAAGACAGGTATGACCCTGAAAAACAAAAATCATAAATCAGGACAAAGCAGCAACTTATGTCGTAATATGGGGAGGAGGGAGGGTTTAACATGCCCTGGGCCTCCCTCGATCAGAGAATATTTCTTATAGTGGAGTTTAACAATGAGCTTGACATGGGACCAGCCGAGCGGAGTGGAGTGCAAACAGGTCTGAGAGGTAGGGAGGTGCTAGGGTGTGAAGTGATTTGTAGTTGTGAGAATCGTGTAAATCGATCTGTTCGACCATAGGGAACCAGTGGAGTCTGGTGAGGACTGGAGGTGATGGGTTGACCAAGCAATTCTAGGAGAACTGTTGGGTCTTTACAAATTGTATTGCATCAGCTTTCCGGAATTGATTCCTACCGGCTTGGGGTGGCCAGGAATATGCTCGGGAGGTGGAGCAGTGGGGGTTTGCTGTGCTGCAGATGAGAGTGAGGAGTTCAGCTCTGGGCAGTCTGACAGCCCTCACACACACATATGTTCTCATACTATCTTACGAGCATGGTTATGTTATTAACTTTATATTAATTCACCTACAAAATACACAGTCAATCCACTTTACATTAAGAAATAATAAGAATCCTTGCATTTGATATAGTGCCTCATCACATCTCCTCAATGTCTCAAAGCTCTTCACAGAATATACCATAAAGTGAATTGACTGTATGTTTTGTGGGTGAAATCAATTCTCGTGAAGCACTCTAAAATGTCAAAAATATCGTCAATTCACTTTACAGTGTAACCTCGAAGACTTGAAGTGCGCTGTATCAAATTCAAGATGTCTATTAACTGGAAGTTGTATGACATTCTGTGCCTTTACCTGGGTAATTTTGCATCATCATTGGAGTGACCCCTCGGAATCCTGGATGAGCAGATTCATAAGGCTTGCCGTAAGGATAGCCGTGGATATATGGCATGTAGGATGGGTGCTGAGCAAGGGGAGAGGACACGGCAATATGAAGGCCTGTTCTGGGATCCTTCCCCATGGATCGACACTCATCTGAAGAGGCTGAGCGGGCCTCGGAGCACATGCTGTCTTTGCTTTCCTCTTTAACTGCTATCTCCTTGTTTCGTATCCGGGACAAGCTTTCTTCTTTAAGTTTTCGATCGCGTTCTGCTTCTTTCCATCGCTCCTCCTCCAGCTTCTGCTGCTCTGTGTACTTGTTAGGATAGACATACGACCACAGTCGGTTTTCAGACTCCTACAGAATACAACACTGAGTTACTGGGATCATTTCAGGCAGCACCTCAATCACACTGAATGTTATTCACCTCCAGCCCCAAGACATTGGAAACAAACCTTTGTCAACTTCCAGGGGCTTCTTAAGGGATCCCATATAAAGAAGCAACAACAACACCAACAACTTGGATTTATATAGCGCCCTCCATGCTGGACGGTGTCTCAGAGCGCTTCACAATAATGGATCCTAGGGCTGAGCCAGGGGGAAGGGTAAAAAGGTGACCGAAAGTGAGGTCGAAAGAAAAGTCTTTAACCAAGATCTGAAAGTAGGAAGAGAGGGGGCGAGCCGAAGGGAGTGAAGAAGGGAGTTCCAGAGCCTCAGGGCTTAGTGGCTGAAGGCACGGCTGCCAATGGTGGAGTGGAGGATTTGGGGGACAAGGAGGAGGCCAGACCTGGTGGAGTGAAGGCAACAGGAGACAGGAGGTCAGAGAGGAGTGGAGGGATTTGAAAACAAGAGTGAGGATCTTGAAATACCTGCTTTATATCTTGGGAAAGTCAAATTATACATTTAACTCAAACCAGTGTTAAAGTGTCAGATCAGCATATGCCAGTGACAGACAGGGTTTACACTAGACAGCACCAGGGAGGATAAATGGGATTATCATGCAATTGGAGAAGGCTGAATGGGAGTGCGGGAGGAATCAGGCTAATGAATCAGAAATAATAACTAAACACCATAACCTCACTCTGTATCACCTCATACAGATAAAGTGCAGCTCTGTGGTGAACCCATTCCCAGTGCAGCCAGACATGCTCCAACAACAACAACAACATTACACTTGTATAGCCCTTTCACGTCAGGAGGACATCACAAGGCAGTCATTGTTTCAGACCCAAATTGGGGACAGGGAGGGTGGAGAGAAAGAGAGAGATTTGGAGTGGCCAATGGGACCATGTCTGTATAGGCATAAGGATTTCAGCGCTTTGGGACGTCCTCCCGACGTGAAAGGCGCTATATAAATGCAATTTTGTTGTTGTTGTTGACACCTGTTGAGAGAAACTTTTCCCTGAAGTGATTGTTTAATGAGGCAAGTTTAGTTAGTGCAATAATCCCTCCCAAAAACCAACAATAATAAAAATTGGTCATTTGAATGCACAACTGTTTGTGGGACACTTCTGTGCACAATTGGCTGCCGCGCTTCACCCACAAATATAGTCAATTCATTTTGCATATATTCTGTGAAGCGCTTTGAGACGTTGATAAAATGTGAAAAGTTCTATATCAAAAGGATTGTATTATTATCGAAGAGGAGAGGCCAGGGAGGGGGCGAGTCAGAGGGACTGTGGGATGGAGTTCCAGAAGTTGGGAGCAGAGTAGCTGAAGGATCGCCTGTTAATGGTGCCTGCTGAGGGGGGGGGGGGGCAGGTTGGCTGACTGTTCAGCGCTTTGGGACGTCCTCCCGACGTGAAAGGTGTTCTATAAATGTAATTTTGTTGTTGAATTGGATCCTTTGGATTATGGGGAGCCAATAGATCGGGCGAGGATAGGAGAGATGGGATCACAAAACCTCAATATGGCAGGCAGGCATGTAGTCAGGCAGGCAGATAGGCAGGCGTCCTTCAGGTGCAGTGCGGAGGGCACTGCTAGCCTTATAGTGTCACAGCGGATTGGAACACAGAGCCCCCTCCCCTACCCTGAGCTTTTAGAGATGACATATAGATTTATTTTCCTTTGCGCTATGATAATCTAAACACCGTCCACAAAAGTCTCTGCTTGTTGCTGAGCCTTTAACATAAATATATAGTCTGTTTCACCAGTTGAAGTCACACACAAATGGTTTGGCCAGAGTTTTATATTTTAACCACAGATCTAAATGAGCCCTGGCAGAGAAAGGTCTCAGTGCTGCAATGTTACACAGTGGGGAAGGGGAGAGATCTCAGTATTGGCCTGAAATACAGCAACATGACCTGAAAACATGTTTTACCCAGAGAGTTATGGTCTGGAATGCACGGCCTGAAAGGGTGGGAGCAGATTCACTAACAACTTTCAAAAGGGAATTGGAATAGGTCTTTGTTTGGGTAGCTCTTCCAAAGAGCCGCCAGATAGACCAAATGACCTCCTTCTGTACTGTAATATTCTATGATTCTATTCTACAAAAGGCTATAAAAATACACTTTGTAGTATAGTTTCAGCAGAAGTTCTCAATTACCACTGGCTCTCGGTTTCTCACGCTTTCACTGCCGGTCGTCAATGTGGGATCTAGTTAAACTGGATTCTTATATATTTCTGGCAAATGGTCATCAACCTGAAATGTTAACTCATTTTTGTCTCTCCATAGATGCTGCCTGACCTGCTGCGAGTTTCCAGCGATTTCTGTTTTTATTTCTTATATATTTCTGTTGAAGTCATCCATCATCACAGGACTGTCTATCCTGTTCTGAGCACAACTTGCTCAATATGAAAACAACCAAAGTTTGTAGAGAAGAATTCTTCTCTCTGTCGCCTGAGCAGTGCCACAAACAAGCCTCTTCCTAGGGCTCATCGATGGCCACCAAGGAGAATAGAGTGGGATAGTTCCCTATGCACACGGCACAGCCACTCACTAAACAAGTTTCACACTCGTTAAATCAGGAGGCAGTTTTTCACTCAAAGGCTAATTAGTGGAAATCTGGAACTCTTCGAAAAAGGCTGTGGATGCATTCACATTTTCAGGACTGAGGTGGATGGATATTTGTTAGGTCAGGGTGCTAAGGGATACAGGGCAATGGCGGACAATTGGACTAAAGTACAGAGCAGTCATGATCTTATAGAATGGTGGAACAGGCTCGAGGGGCTGAATGGCCTCCTCCTGTTTATATTGTTCTATGTAAAAACCTGCTGAGTGACTGGGAAAGCTAAGTTGTCTCCCTTACTGGAGAGGCAAGACAGGCGGCACATCCCTGCCAGAGTGGTTCTATACTGACTTTCACAGGCAGGTCAGACAGAGCAGGGCGGATGATTTGCCTGCTGAATTTAATTCCCTCACTTCGGGGGAAAGGCCTCATTTGTTGCAGCAGTGGTGGTCACTTAATATCCTCTGCTGCGCTATTTACTCTCTGTACCACTCCCAATGCATGACCCATGCCTCTCAGTACACAGCTAACTGATGCATCAGTGATGCACAGCAAACTTGCTACAGTAAAAGCTTGTTTATCCAGCACCCAACCAACCGGAACGATCAACCAACCGGTATCTCCCAATACAATTCACCATTCCAGCAACCGGATCTCATACCGCAGCCATCTGAGACACTCGCAGTATAGAATCATAGAATCATAGAATTTTACGGCACAAAAGGAGGCCATTCGGCCCATCTAGTCTGTGCCGGCTCTTTGAAAAGAGCGATTCAATCCCACTGCCCTGCCCGCTCCCCATAGCCTAATAGACCCATTCTCCCTAAATAAAGATCTAATTTCCTTTTAAAAGTTGTTATCGAATCAGCCTCCACCACCTTTTCAGGCAATGCATTCCAGATTCGAACAACTCGCTGAGTGAAAAAATTTCTCCTCAGCTCCCCTCTACTGCGCCTTGAAACTATTTTAAATCTGTGACCACGAGTCACAGATTCACACACGAGTGGAAATAGTTTTTCTCTATTTGCCCTGTCGAAACCCCTCATGATCTTATAAACCTCTATTAGGTCTCCCCTCAATCTTCTCTGCTCCAGAGAGAATAACCCTAGCCTATCTAGCCTCTCCTCATAGCTGAAGTCCCTCAATCCTGGCACCATCCTAGTAAATCTTCTTTGTACCCTTTCCAATGCCTTCACATCCTTTCTGTAGTGTGGTGACCAGAATTGAACACAGTATTCCAGCTGAGGCCTCACCAAAGTCCTATAGAGGTTAGTCAGCACTGCCTGACTTTTGTACTCTATACCCCTATTTATAAAGCCTAGTATCCCATATGCCTTCTTAACAGCCTTGTCTACCTGTCCTGCCACCTTCAACGAGTCACTAACACAAATCCCCAGGTCTCTCTGTTCCTTCACACCATTTAAAATTGTACTATCTAGCCTATATTGCCTCCCTTCATTTCTTCTCCCAAAATGCATCACCTCACACTTCTCTGCATTAAACTTCATCTGCCATGTGTCTGCCCACTTTACCAATTTGTCTATATCCTCTTGCAGATGGCTACTATCCTCCTCACTGTTTACTATTCTCCCTAACTTAGTGTCATCTGCAAACTTGGAAACTGTACTCCGTACACCCAAGTCCAGATCATTGATGTAGATTACAAACAGCAATGGTCCCAAAACCGATCCCTGTGGCACACCACTGCTCACTTCCCTCCAATCTGAAAAACAGCCGCTCACTACAACTCTCTGCTTTCTGTCTCGCAGCCAGTTGTGGATCCACGCTGCCACTGTCCCTTTTACGCCATGGGCCTTTAATTTCATAATAAGTCTCTCATGTGGCACTTTGTCAAATGCCTTTTGAAAGTCCATGTAAACTACATCAACTGCGCTACCATTATCCACCCATTCCGTTACCTCATCAAAAAATTCTATCAGATTTGTAAGGCAAGATTTGCCTTTAACAAATCCATGTTGACTGTCCTTTATTAGCCTATATCTTTCTAAGTGAAGATCTACCTTGTCCCTGATTATGGACTCTAGAAGTTTGCCCACTACCGACGTTAGACTGACTGGTCTGTAGTTACCAGGCTTGTCCTTCTGCCCCTTTTTATACAAGGGAGTAACATTAGCTATCCTCCAGTCCTCTGGTACGACCCCTGTGTCCAAGGAAGATTGAAAGATCGTGGCCAGAGTCCCTGCTATTTGCTCCCGTGCCTCACTTAGTAACCTAGGGTGCATCCCATCCGGACCAGGTGACTTATCCACCTTGAGCGACGTCAACCTTTTAAGCACTTCCTCTCTGGTTATAATTATTCTATCCATTTCTCCTACCCTCTCCTCTAATACCATGGCATTAGCTGTATCCTTTTATTTTGTGAAGACAGAGGCGAAGTACTCAAGTACTCGAAGTATGCTCACTTTGCACATGCTCACTGATTAAACTTACCGAATACTGGAATGCTATTTTACCAATCATTTTACCAAGTGTGCTGGAATATTTTATTGGTAAGTATCCATACAATATTCTGTTATTATTTAGTCTATTATTAATATGGTATGTTTTAAAATAAGTTAACTTTTTGTATAGGATTTTCGGCAACTTGCCGCCCGAATATCCGGCATATTTAATTAATCGGCACCGGTCAAGTCCCGAGGGTGCCGGATAACAAAGCTTTTACTGTATTAATCTTCTGATACATCCCAACATCTGGTTTGCTTTACTCACTGTCACAGAGCATTGTTGTGAGAGATTCAATTTATTATCAATCAGGACCCCATTTTTCATATATATTATTTTCCTTCCGTTCAAATAATAGTGCGTTGCAGGATTTTGTATCCCCGTTTGAAGTACTTTACATTTCTCCACATTGAATTTCATCTAACACCTATCTGCCCAATCCCCAAGTATGTTCAAATCCTCCTACAACCTATCTTATTCAGTTTCACAATCTACCGCCTTCATTACCTTGGTGTTATCTGCAAACTTAGCCACTGTGCTTACAACTCCTAATTTCAGATCTTTTATAAAAATATTAAACAAAACACCTCGCAAAACAGACCCTCTGGTAACATTTTCCTGGTCTGATAATATTCCCTATAGCACCACACGCTGGGTTCTTCAAGTCAACCAGTTGTGTATCCATTAAATATGCCTGCACTGATTGCTTTCTTTACTTTCTTTACCAGCCTTACTGAAATCCAGATATACAACATCTTAAGGCTTAAGGCTCACTTGTCACACTGTCAAAGAAAATCAGTCAATTAGATTGGCAAGACCTTCCCTTCATGAACCCATATTGGCTATCATTTATGATTTTATATCTTTCCAGATCCATGATTTTATCCTTAATACGAGTCTCCATCGTTTTACCCTCAATAGACATCAAACCTACTTCCTGGGTTACCTTCCTTAAAAATAGGAGTATTATCTGTCTTTCTCCAGTCTCTCGGCATCTCTACAGTATTCAGTGATTTTAAAAAGATTTGTGCCAGCGTTTCTGTAACTACCTCCTTTAGATCCTTAATGATCCCGGGATGCAGTTTATCCTGCCCCCGAGATTTATTTACCTTAAGTTTACACAGCTGGTGTGATAACTTTCCTCCGAGACTTCCTCGAGTTCTTTCAAGATTATTATTATTATTACAGTAAAAGTCCATTTATCCGTAACCCGAGCAACCAGATTGCGCAACACCCACCCCCATCCCCCAACCAGGGCAATTCCCCATTCCAGCAATTGTGAGTATGCTCACTTTGCGCATGCACATACGCACTTATTAAACTTACGAACTCTGGATTTTTACCAATCGGTAAAAAATGCTTTTTTCCTGATCATTTTACCGAGTGTGCTGAAATCTTTATTGGTAAGTATCCATATAACATTCTGTTACTATTTAGTGTATTATTAATATGGTATGTTTTAAAATAAGTAAGTTTTTTATGTTGGGCTTCAGGCAACTTGCCGCCCGATTATCCGACACAGTCAATTAGTAGACTCCCCCCAGAGGGTGCCGGATAAATGGGCTTTTACTTTCTAGGTTACAGTCTCCTCCTTGTAAAGACTGATGCGAAAAACTTACTTTAGCATTACTGCAGCCTGTACAGTATTATTTGTCATATTGTCTCCTTTATTCCATTGCTTGTTTTAATGGAATAAAAAAATGTTTTATTATCCTTCACATCTCTCGTCACAGCCAATTCACAGTTTTTGTTTGCCATTATGATGCCTTATTTTGCAGTCCTGGCATGCCTTCCGGCATTGAGTCCGACTCATGGGAATGAGTCGGACCTTAAATGATGACCTTAAATGGCTTCTTTTTTCTTTACCTCTATGATTTGCTTTGTAGCCCCATCCAGTCAGCCAGGAGTGCCATTAAGATTGATACATTCGCTGCACACAAGTACAGATTGTTCCATTTCTTCATTATCAACTCCATAGGACCTCCACTCCCATTGCCATATTTAAACCTGCTAGCCCTACTCCAACTAGACTTTTCAAGCGTACAAAGTCTGTCCTCTTGAGATTTGGCAGTTTTGTTTTTAGGATCTCACCAAATCTTGTGATGTCAAATGTGACTGCATTGTGATTTCTGTTGATTAATACTTCTCCCACCATTATAATAATAACAATCCTTGCATTTGATATAGTGTTTTCACATAATCTAGACGTCTCAATCACAGAAAATACTGTAAAGTGAATTGACTGTATAGTTGTGGGCAAAACGTGATGGCCAATTGTGCACAGCAGCGTCTCACAAACAGTCGTGGATTGAAAATGACCAATTGTATTCGTTTTTTTCAAGTGATTAATATTAGGCGTGTGGAGTAAGGAAACTTGCCCAAGGCTTCGCCTTGCCTGGAACTGAACCTAAGTCTGTCGCTTGCAAGGCGAGTGATCTAACCACTGAGCTACAGGACTACATGTGTTATTTGGAGGTTTTGTTGTCTTTGTTGCTCATTATTAAATGCAAGATGTATCTCCCCTTGTTGGGCTCTTTTACAAACTTGTTTTCAAGTCCCTCCGCTCCTCTGCACCCCCCTACCTCTCTGATCTCCTCTGTCCCCAAACCAGCACCCGCTGCCTTCGCTCCACCGGGTCTCCTCCATGTACCCCGAATCCTCCGCTCCACCCTCGTCAGCCATGCCTTCAGCCTCCACGCCCCAAAGCTCTGGAGCTCCCTTCGCCTCACCCCTTCTCTTCCCAGTTTCAGGTCACAGCTAAAGACCTTTCTCTTTGACTGCGCCCTTGGTTACCTTGCCCCTGGCTCAGCCCCGGGATCTGCTACTGTGAAGCGCTCTGAGACGCCACCCAGCGTGGAGGGCGCTATATAAATCAAGTTGTTGAATCATAAAACAGTCTTCCTTTAACTCTAGAAACCCCTTCACTATCTGACCAGTAGACACGTTATTATCCCAATCAATTTTGGCAACTTAAAATCTTCAATCACTATGGTTGGTCCCTTTCTAGTGGCTTTCTTATCTCATCCCACAGTTCCAGATCAAGGCTTTTACCCTGGCTTGGGGTCTACTGCGGACCAGGTCAGTCAGGGAATCACACAGGAAAAAAGTGACGTCGGCATGACGTCATAAATTTAAATATTATACAGTATGTTAAACTAACCTGGGATCAGCGCATCACCAACACCACTAACCACACTAACACTGCAAGATTAACTACATTAAAAAAAAATTAAAATTAAAATAAATAAATAATAATAAGTTAGGACAAAATGGCCTGGCTGACATGGCTAATCACACCTCAGCCATGGCCACACAGCCTGTGGGCTGATGCTGCCCCACTGATCGCTCTCTCCTGGGCTCTTGCGTGTGCGTTTTGGCTGCCGCCCCGAGCCTCCACCACCACCTTAAATGTCTCTCCGCCCACCCCCCTCTATCTGTTACTCTTACTGTGTTCTTCTCTCCCACTGCCCCCACTGCCCACTCTGCAGTGCACTGCCTACTCTGCAGCCCTCCTCTGCAACTCTCCCGCTCTGCCCTGTTCCCTCTCCGCTCCCCGCCCCCGCCTCCTATCCCCACTCGACCCTCCCACAGCCTCCCTCTGCTCCAGCCTGGGAATCCTCCGTCGGGTTCCCCGTGGCACTCGGTGTTGGCCGTCCAGCAGCAGCCACACTGACTGCCCCACTCCCCATCGTTGCCCTCAGCCATGTGGGAGCTAACCTCACCTGCAGCCCCACCACCCCTGCCGACCAATCCGGTACCCCCTCCCACCCCACACATCCCTCTGCCAACTGCCCCCTCCGCATTGGCCTCCAAAATGTCTGCTCTCTCTGCAACAAGACCTCGGCCATCAACAATCTCATCCTCAATGAGGATCACAGCCCTAACTGAAACCTGGATCACCCCAGGGGACACCTTCCCCCTCACAGAGGCCACACCACCCGGCTATATCTCCCACCATGTCCCTCGCCCCAACTGCCTTGGCGGTGGTGTGGTCCTCATCTCTAGGCTGCTACTTGCCCTATCCTCCTACTCCTCTGGTTCCTTCCCCTCCTTTGAACACCTCACCCTCTCCCACTCCTCCCATCTCTCCCTCAAAATCCTCCTTGTTTATCATCCCCCAAAACCCTCCCCAACCTTCATCCCTGACTTATCCACACTCCTAGCTTTCCTCTATGCCTCCTCCAATCGCCTCATCATCCTCGGCGACTTCAACCTCCATTTCACACCCTCTTGCTCCACCTCCTCAGAATTCTGCTCCCTCCTCTCCTCTCTCAACTTCCAGCTCCATTGTTTTTTGCCTTTCCCAATTGCTTAAGTATTTTTTGTTTATTTTTCACCAACCTTTCGAGTTAGACCTGTCACACTGGGGTTAGACCTGTCACACTGGGGTTAGACCTGTCACACTACGTCTTAAGGTTTTCCCGAATCGGTTTGGTTTTCCCTAATTAGGTTCTCCCTATTGGGTTTGGGTGCTCTCTTACACCCGTCGTAACTTCCCCGATGCCTGGTTTAAACTCTCTCAAACTCTCTGCCCTGTCTGCCAACACCTCCAATCCTCCTTTGTTTATATGGAGACCATCCGTCACTATATTCCCAAAGGGAGCCCCATTGTTTGAGAAAACAAAATCCTGACTCCCTACACCAATTAGCCACACATTGAAAAGCACTATATCAAATACAAGGATTATTATTATTGGTCTGCCTGATTACCTTCGTCTTTCCTCAGCAGCATGAGGAAAATACTACATTTGAAGTCTTTTCCTTTAGCTTCCCTCCTAATGCATTAAATTTAGCATGAAGGACCTCTATTCTACTTCTATCTATATTATGTGTGTAAACTATAGCAATGCACCATCCTTTAATCAACAACAACAACAACTTTGATTTATATAGTGCCCTCCACGCCGGGCGGCATCTATGAACACTTGAAGCTAATCACGTCAGCTTCAAGTTTAAATCTCCTTCGGTAACACGTCTAACTAACCCAAGATGAATATAAAACACACCTGAACCTGGTAATACTACTGAGCATCTGAAATTAACACAACAGGAATGCAATCAATATTGAATTCTTGACCTGACCCCTCCCTATAATAATAATAATAATAATAATAATAATAATAATAATCCCTGCATTTGATATAGCGCTTTTCACATTTTATCGATGTCTCAAAGTGCTTCACAGAATATACTGTAAAGTGAATTGCCTGTATATTTGTGGGTGAAACGCGGTAGCCAATTGCACACAGCAGCGTCCTCACAAACAGTGTGGATTGAAATGACCAATTTTATTATTGTGTTTTTTTCGAACAAATTATTATTAGGTGTGTGTGTGTGGAGTAAGGAAACTTGCCCAAGATTTTGCCCTGACCTGCCTGCATTCGAATACAGGTTTCATGCTTGTAAGGCATGTGCTCCAACCACTGAGCTACAGGAGCTCCACAACAGAAGTACACCTTATTTTATATAATGTACATATATCATTCCCACTCATGTTCTTTTCCATCTTCACCTGGTTTCACAGTCATACTAATAATATAATACAGTAAAAGCCCGTTTATCTGGGACCCTCGAGACCTGGCCAATGCCAGTTAAAGCGCGTGCCGGATATTTGGCCGAAAATACAAAAAAAGTTTTTAATTAAAAAAAATACATTGTGCTGGATGAATTCCAGTTAATCGAATGCGGACCTTTTTTTCAATGTGCTGGTTATACGGAAGTTACAGTTGATCGGGTCATGGATAAATGGGCTTTTACTGTATAATAATATATAAGCTGTCCAAGCTGTGGCTCGGTGACCCTATAATTATACCAGATACTCACATTCTTCATTACTGTACACTCTACCAACAACAAAATTACATTTGTATAGCGCCTTTCACGTCAGGAGGATGTCCCAAGACACTGGACAGTTATTGATTCAGACCCGAGCTGAGGACAGGGGCGGAGGGGGGAAGGAGTTGCCTATGGGTCCATTGAAGAGGAGTCTTGAGGCGAGATTTGAAGGAGGCCAGGGAGGGGATAAGGTGGAGGGACTTTGGGATGGAGTTCCAGAGGTTGGGGGCAGAGTGGCTGAAGGCTTGCCCGCCAATGGTTGGGTGGGTGGATCGGTGGAGCAGACCAGAGCCTGCTGAGTGGATGGGGGCGGGCAGGATGGTAAGGCGATAGGAGGTCATGGATGTAGGGTGGGGCAAGGTTGTGGAGGGCTTGAAATGTGAGGACCAGGATCTTGAATTGGATCCTCTGGATGATGGGGAGCCGATGGAGTCGGGCAAGGATGGGAGAGATGCGATCACGGAGTTTGGAAAGGTACAGGACATGGGCCGCAGAGTTCTGGATTATCTGTAGCCAGTGGATGGAGGAATTGGGAAGGCCAATTCCTCCATCCAGGTGTTTGCATAATCGAGCCGGGATGTAATGAAGGAGTGGATGAGGGTTTCAGCGGCTTTAGGGATGAGGTAGTGGCAGAGTCGGGAAATGTTGCGGAGGTGGGGAAAGACAACTGTTTGAGTCTGGGATCAGCTTGTGAGCACATGTGATGCATTCACGGCATCCATTTCTACTTTGAGACACAGATCCTGTCCGTAGAGTCCTTGTGGAATCCTATGTGGTTTCCTTACTCCACACGCCTGATAATAATCCCTCAAGAAAACAATAATCACTTGGTCACTCAATGCACGACTGTTTGTGGGAAACTTTTGTGCGCAATTGGCTGCCATGTTTCACCCACAAAAAATATAGTCAATTCACTTTACAATGTATTCTGTGAAGCACTTTGAGACGTCTAGAAGATGTAAAAACTGCTATATCAAAAGCATGGATTATTTTATTATTTAGTAGTCCCATTAATGACACATATACTCTCCGTGGCTCCATTTGCAATAAAAATTCACTGTGATGTTATCCATTATATATTCAAATGATTGGGAGGAAACTGAAAGGGGAACTAAATAAATGATTTACCAAGTTCCTTTTTTCAAATGAAATAAATAATGTCCTCCAAATCTGCAAGTGAGTTTTTGCCATATATTTACATAATACATATATAGAATTCATTTGGGTTCAGTTATTCCTGTCCTCACTGCTTCCTTGACTCACTGACTCAGTTGCTTCTTGTGAGTCTCCAGTACTTTTTTGATTTCTCCAACTACAGATCACAGATGTAAGTGACAGTGATGAATTTGTGCAATGCTGATATTTGGTTTCACTGTAGACTCAATCTGTGTCACTCATTGGAAGTTTCACTTGTCTTTTTGCACAGAAACCTCTTCCACACAGCACTGAAAGACATGAACAGCATGGAAACCAAACGCAATGTGGAAATCTCATTGCACTTTCAAAGACAATAGACATTTACATCAAGCGGGTGTCTTAACGCACTGCTGATCATATACAACAACAACAACTTCAATTTATATAGCGTCCTCCACACCGGATGGCGTCTCAGAACGCTTCACAATAGTGGATCCCAGAATCGAACCAGGGGCAGGGGTAGAAAGGTGACCAAAGGTGCGGTCGAAGAGAAAGGTTTTCAGCTGGGACCTGAAGCTGAGTAAAGAGGGGGCGAGGCGAAGGTAGTGAGGGAGGGAATTCCAGAGCCTTGGGGCATAGTGGCTGAAGGCATGGCTGACGAGGGTGGAGCAGAGGATTCGGGGATATGGATATGGAGAAGGCCAGACCCAGTGGAGCGAAGACAACGGGTGTTGGTTTAAGGAGAGAGGAGATCAGAGAGATAGGGGTGTGCAGGAGTGGAGGGATTTGGAGACAAGGGTGAGGATCTTGAAGTCAATCCTCTCTGGGACAGGGAGCCAGTGAAGTCTGGCAAGGACTGGGGTAATGGGGAGCGAAGTCTGGTGCGGGTGAGAACGCGGGCGGCAGAGTTCTGAATGAGCTGGACTCTGTGGATTGTAGAGGAGGGAAGACCAGCCAGGAGGGCATTGGAATAGTCCAGCCGAGAAGTGACAAAGGCGTGGACCAGGGTTTCAGAGGTTTTTGGGGTGAGGTATTGCCGGAGACACTACTGATAAGAGTGTGGTTTAAACCTCCTGAGAGCCTCTCACCTCTCTCCATGAATGCATTAGCTGGCTTCTTGAAAATCTGCTTAGTGATGAAGAATTAAAAGTCACTGCCCTGTCTCGACAGATTATATAATGCGCTGCAGTACTGAGCAAATTAGCTTGGATGAGGTTTTAGTTCTATTGTTAAATACAAAAAAGATAAAAAGACACACGATTGCGATGGAACTGAGGATTCTTCAAACCATGATTTCTTCTACATAGCAAGAATATTTGAATATTTGTTATATACTAGTAACATTTCCTTTATGAGCAGGATCACATGTTTTCCTTTTCATGCTATTAAAGTGCTTCCTACACAGTGTGCCTGCATTCACCTTTCACTATACCTGGCCAAAAGGACAGCCAAGGAAATGTAATGAGACAGCAGCAGCACCAACAGGGAATCATCAACCTCAGGCACAAACGTTGATGCTGAGCGAGCAAAGGGTTAGAATGCTGGCAGGAGGCACAGACAGGAACCCCAAAGAGAGACATGTGAAAGAAGAACTAATACCATCTGCTGAATGCGATCACAGTTGGCAGATCAGTTTAAGTCCAACGCTTACATTCTGTCTTTCAATCGTTTGATATAAAAAAAAGTAAACTGCATTCCGAAAACAACAACAAACTTACACTAGTAGAGCGCCTTTTACACCAGGAGGATATCCCAGGGCGCTGGACAGTCCATTGTTTCAGACCCGAGTTGGGTCAGGGATGGGGAAGGTGGAGAGAAAGGGGGGGATTTGGGGTGACCGATGGGACCTTTGAAGAGGAGGGTCCAGGAAGGGGGCGAGGTGGAGGAGGCCAGGGAGAGGGAGAGGTGGAGGATCTGCGGGATGGAGTTCCAGACGTTGGGGGCAGAGTGGATGAAGGCTCGCCCGCTGATGGTGGGACAGGTGGGTTGGGGGATGTGCAGCAGGCCAGAGCCTGCTGAGTGGAGGGGGTGGGCAGGTTGGTAGGGGGTTAGGAGGTCGCAGATATAGGGTGGGGCGAGGCTGTGGAGGCTAATGCATTCATGGCCGTGAATGTGAGGATCAGGATCTTGAATTGGATCCTCTGGGCGATGGGGAGCCAATGGAGTCGGGTGAGGATGGGGGAGATGGGGGGGTCACACAAACTCCACACAATCGCATTTATTTGTGGAGTCCTATAGCTCAGTGGTTAGAACACTCGCCTCGCAAGCGAGAGGATCTGGCTTTGATTCCCAAGCAGGGTGAAATATTTGGTAAGTTTCCTGATTCCACACACCACAGTTTACCTCGCAGTAAGTAGGAACAGTTGTTAATCGATTGGTGGATCACTTTTCTACAGGTAATAATCCCTTCAAAATAAATAAATAATAATTTGGTCACTCAATCCACAACTGTTTTGGGGAAACTACTGTGCGCCATTAGCTGCTGTGTTTCTCCCACAAAATAGTCAATTCACTTTAAAGTATATTCAGTGAAGCGCTTTGAGATGTTTAGAAGACGTGAAAGGCGCTATATCAAATCCAAGGATTATTATTATATTATTACTATTCTGTGAAGTGCTTTGAGATATCTCAAAGATGTGATATGTACCATATAAAATGCAAGATTATTATGAGATGCTTTAATATATCTAAAACCTTTGAAAAGGACAAGTAATATGATTCTCTACCATTACACACCTCTCACAGGCGTGAGTTAAGTTGGTTTAGAAGGTGGTGAAGAGAATTCCTCTATTCCATAATCAGAGTCTGATGTATTTGTGCGGTAGAGCAGCTGAATGGTTGCTTACGAGTGGCAGCACCAAAGCCAATAACTTGGCTTAAGGAAACAGCTGGCCTCACTGACCTGGATAAAGGCAGATAAAGGTCTCTGAGTGCTATCAGTATACTCCTGGCTCAGGCCGTCTGATATTCTAGAGGATCAGGGATCAAAGGAGGTGATAAAGAAGCCACTAGACCAAGGTATGGCCAATGGATCAAAGTTCCAACCCGGTTCTGAGTTAAAAGAGTTAAAAGATTGTGTCTATCAGATTCATCTACACGTGTTCTCACCTCTGAGAAATTAAATTCACCAAATGCTTGTGTGAAAGATTTACTGTCTCCTCACTGTGTTCAATCAATTGATCAACAACATCAACAACAACTTAAATTTATATAGCGCCCTCCACGCCCGACGGTGTCTCAGAGCGCTTCATGAAGCAGAGCCCGGGGCCAAGCCAGTGGGAGGGGGAAAAAAGGTGACCAAAAGTGCGGATGAACAGAAAAGTCTTCAGGTGCGACCCGAAAATGGGAACAGAGTGGGCGGGGCGAAGGGAGAGAGGGAGGGAGTTCCAGAGCTTCGGGGCGTAATGGGTAAAGGCATGGCCGCCGATGGTGGAATGGAGTATTTGGGGAACAAGGAGGAGGTCAGAGCCAGTAGAGCGAAGGCAACGGGTACTGTTGTGAAGGGATTACACAGCTTTAGGGGTGAGATATTGTGGGGAGACAGGTGATGTGGTGGAGATGGAAGAAGGTAGTGCTGGTGAGGGACCGGATGTGGGGGAGGAAGGATAATTGGGGGTCGAACCTGACACCTAGGTTGCAGACAGGTTCGGAGAGTTTCAGGGGCAGGTGGAGGAGGTGAGAACCGTGGGATTGAAGATGTCAACGAGAGCCAATGAGTATGGCTTTCGTCTTGTCAACATTTAACTGCAGGAAATTTGCGCTCATCCAGCTCTTGATGTCTGACAGACAAGCTGATAGAACATCAGGGGACTGGGGGTCGCAAATTGAGGTGGAAAAGTAGAGTTGGGTGGCATCTGCAAACATGTGGAAGTGTACTCCATGTCTGTAGATGACATCACCAAGAGGGAGCATGTAGGAAGAGGAAGGAAGAGGAGGAGGCCAAGGATGGATCCTTGGGATACCCCGCAGGTAACCGGGCAAAAGCGAGAGGCAAATCCATTAGTAAAATTGTACTGCTGGTGGTTTGTGAGTTAGGACTTGAACCAAGCGAGTGCGGTCCCATTGAGGTGAATGACAGAGGACAGGCAGTGGAGGAGGATGGCAAGATCGACTGTGTCCAAGGTGGCAGAGAGATCCAGGAGGATAAGGAGGCAGAGGGAGGCCCGGTCACAGATAGAGAGGACATTGTTTGTGACTTTCACAAGTGCAGTCTCTATACTGTGGGCAAGGTGGAAGCCGGACTGGAGGGGTTCATAAAAGGAGTGGAGGGAGAGGTGTGCACAGAGTTGGTTGTGCGGACCAACCAACCAATCAATTTTACAATATACTCTGTAAAGAGCTTTGTCTTAACTGCAGTGACTCTCCGTTGAATTGGATCCTGGTAGGTCTGCAGTGTTTGTGTGCCTACATATTGAGATCTTAATTTGCTCTTATCCTTCCTGGGTTTGTTGGACAGAAACAAGATCCAACAAACCACATTCTCGTGAGACTTTGCTCAGTTAAGTGATGATGGAAAGAGGAATATTTCACATGTAAGGCTTGTCTGATCCTTCTACTTCACCCACTATTGCACAGTGATTTTAAGCTTGAAGATTTCCAGATAGATTCTACAGGAGTAATGAAGCAGGTTGCTCAGTGCCAGGCACTCTGGCTTACAAAACTGCGATTAGGCAAGTCTGCCTGATTCCCAGACTGGAACTTGGGACCTGACATAAAGAAAGTTGGAAAAAATACTGACTGAAGGTTCAGGTTCACATCATACATGTGATTCTTTCACAGTGTAGAGCCTGCACGGTTACAAGCTGCTGCAGAAAAAAGCTAGAAAAAACAACTGGTAAAATGGTCCAATTTAGGAGATGTCAAGCGAAGGATGACAAGTGTTTGAGCTGCAGCAATTACGCCGTGAAGTAACAAAGTAGAATTTTTACAATTACAAGAGGGAAGATGAGGAGACTTTTTTTTTACAGACAGTTGTTACGGTTTGGAATGCACTGCCTAAAAGAGTGGGAACAGTTTCAATAACAACTTTCAAAAGGGAATTGGATGAAGAGGAAAAATTTGGAAGAATGTGGGGAAACAGCGTGGGAGTGGGACTGATTGGGGAGCTCTTCCAAAGAGCACAGGCATGATGGTAAGAATGGCCTTCCTGTACTTTAATCTTCTATGATTCTAATTTCCTCTCCACACCACCAAAGCTTTCATAGGGAAAGGTGCAACTCCAGCCCCTCAGTCAAATTCTATTCTTCAGGTGATTTGTTGAACCAAAAGCACATTCTGGTGATTCAGGTGAGCATTAAAAATATCATGGAACTATTTTGGAAAAGAGTATGCAATTCTCTCAATGGCCCGACCACTGTACAATCGGCTGGCTACCTCAGCCATCAAACCCAGGAGCTTCCTGGGCCACCACTGCAACCTGTGTATTTACCCAATGAACCACCAGAGAGCAGCTGGACACATTTTAAGATCAGAATTCTGCTGTTGTAATGCCACGTACTGAAACTGATGTAGTAACAGATTCTAATTCTACACATAAGCTCACCATTTAAAATTATTTTCAGTTTTTCATTTGAACAGTTACATTTCACGTGGTTCAGGTGAACACTTTGCATTCAGTTTATACACAGTGTGGGACAGCTCTGTGATCTCTGTTATCTCCATTGAAAAGATATCGAAGTTGCAACCGATATGCTATTGAGTGGAAAGATATACCACAGAGGTGTTCACAATTATGAGAGGCTTTGATAGTAGATCAGAATAATTAGATAGTAGATTGGGAGAAATCTGTCAGTTTCCACTAGCAGGTAGGTGGGTAACCAGAGGACACAGATTGAAGATAATTGGCAAAAGAACTAGAAGGGAGATGAGACATTTTTTTACCCGGAGAGTTGTTACGGTCTGGAATGGTGGGAACAGATTCAATAACAACTTTCAAAAGGGAAACAGATGGTTACTTGAAAAGGAAAAAAAACTTGCAAGGAGTGGGGGAGTGCCGGCCCAGGCACTATTGGCCGAATGGCCTCCTTCTGTGCTTTAATATGTAATGTACTATGAAAGATGGCATCTTACTGTTTGCTAATTGGCTGCTCTGTAGAGTACACCAAACCCCCCATCACCCCAGTTACAACTGCGGCTTTGAACATTCATCGAGATTTGATACTACACTACACTAAAACTGATTACTCTAAGTAATTTAGAGTATCAATGACTAATATCCATAGAATTACCTAATTAAACTTCTTTCACCGGGTTTGCTTGTCCTGGATCAAGGACAGTCAGTTTTCTACAGCTTGTCCCGAAAGAGGAAGCTTTTACTGAGGAGTCTTTCCATGGGTGAATAACCCTGTCTATCACTACTTCACAAAGTATCCATTCTTCTTATCTGAGTGTGGAGCGTTGATAGACTATGAGTTATGGGATGGGAGGGGCAGGAAAGAGCGAAAGGGAAGGACTGGGATCACAGATAAACTCAACCCTGGTTTTATTGCTTATATGTCCACATAGTTTCCTTCCAGACATAAATCACACACAGGAACTTGGGCTGGTTATATGATATCTCACCACACAATGCAGTGAACACTCAAAAACAACCTATGGAACCATTGTAATATCTTGATTTGGTTTCAGCACATCAATGGTTTTATGCTGAATTTTGCAGCTCAAGTAGGTTATTCATCGTTGCAATCAGAGGAAGCTGTACCCAAACTATCACATCCTGTCTGATCTAGAGTCAGGAGGACAGTCACAATTTACAAATTGCAAGTATTTTCCGCAGAACGTTCTGAGTCTGAAAACATGGAAGTAATATTTCAGCATGCCCTGGGACAATAGAAAAGTGAACACAGCTCCACTGAAATACCCCCACCAACACCCCCCCACTACCCAGCCACAACCATCACCCAACCCCCCCCGCCCACCCAACCACATCCACACCCGGCACCCAGCCACAAACCCCACCACCCACCCCCACCCAGCCACAACCCCCCCACCCCCCGCGTGGGCTCCTAGAATTTCTGGCAAATATTTCCACAGTTTTCTCTTGTCCCTGATAATGACCAACATCACCCTCAGATTATACAGTCACATAAGGTCACATGACTAGGTATGTCTCCTACTTCGAGAGGCCACACGGTTTGAACATGATATCAGCCATTAATCCAGAAACATCAGGCTTTGTTGGAGGTCTAGTTCCTACCTGTCTGTACCACAGCGCAAGATCCATCCCGGGAGGTTTACCAGACTCTGGTGCCAGTTTTGGTTCACACAGCTCCCGGCAGAGGTGGCTGGCCTCACTCAGTTTCATCTTGAGGCCCTCTGCCTGCTGTGACTGCAGCTTCGAGGCTTCCTCCGCTTTTGCCACAATGGCATATTTCATGGAGTCCATTGAGTCTTTGGCCTTGTTAGCCACTGGTTTGGCCAAGTCCGTCAAACTGGGGGCTTTGGACAGGGTGGCTGGAGCTGGAGATTTCTGCTTCCACTCCTCCCTGTCCCTGTCCTTCATGCCCTGCTCTTGTTTCTTGTCTACCTCGTTGATGTGGTGCTTCCCACGGCTCTGTTCTTGCCTTTGCTTCTGTTGCTCCTCACACATTTTCTCGTACTGTTGTCTGTATGTTGGGTTTGTGCTCATCATGTGGCTGTGGTAGCCTTGATCACTGTAGCCATACTGGGGCATATAAGCATACTGCCCATAGTACAGCGGCTGCATGAACATCTGAGACCTTTGCTGGATCACCGAGGGATGGTGACCTGCACTCGCCATTTCACTTTTTTTGTCTTCCATACTTTCAACTTTGACTCTGGGCTCCATGGTCTCTTCATCCATCTCCTTCTTGATTTTGGCGGTATGGCTCCCTGGGGGGGCAGTGCCTGTGGGAGGCCCTGGGCTAGCATGAGCGTAGTTTGGAGAGTAGTAAGTTTCATAACCCGGGTAGTAAGGAGAGTGAGTTTCCTTGTTCAATGTTGGCTGAGTTCTGGAAGATGATGAAGACGAGGAGGAAGAGGATGATGAAGAAAAGAGGGCTTTCTTGGCACTCTCCTTCACTATCTGGTCTGGAGAGGAAGTTTTGACTTTGTTAACACCATCTCCCTTTCCCTCTCCATCCTCACCAGCGTCAGAAATGTCTGAATACGCCGGACTGTTAGTCTTCACTGATGAGCTGTCAGCCCCATTCTGTGTCACCACATGCAGGGGAGTTATGGGGAGTGGCAGGCCAGCACCATCTAACCTACTGGAGCTGCCTATGGATGGACTTGGGGCATTGTCAGTGAAGCTGTAGATCTTATCAGCTTCTGCCTTGATACTGGCCAAACGACTCTCGTGAGAGTCAGAGGAGCCATTCAGGATGCCCTCACCTTTGGACATGGCGTCAACACCAGATTCTCTGAAAGGGCTCTTGCCACCCTCGGCCTTCCCTCCCTTGCCCGGTGGTTTGGGACTCGTCGCTTCTTTTAGATCTTTCTTCTTTTTCTCTTTTTTCTTCTTCTCCTTCAGAGGGGTGAGGGCTGGATTCACTGTACACGGCTCCCCCATGATGGTGGGCTTGGGCTGAATGGGCTTGAGTGGCGGGCTTTTGGACATGGCTTGGACAACAGTGGTGGTCAGCCCAGGACCAGACCCAGGGGGGCCAGATGTAGTGAAGGTGGCTGCAGGGAAACTGTATATCTGTGCTGGTAAGGCTGGTACAATGGGCCTGGCAGACTTTGTTTTCAAAGTAATTTTCTCCAGTTTAGAACTACTGGACTTCCTGGCTTTGTCCTTCTCTAAGAGGGACTTCTTCTCACTCGACTCATCCCCATCATTTCCAGTATCATCACTTGGGCTACCAATTGGGTGACCTTCTTCTAAACAGTCAGGATTGTAGAGCCCACCAGACTCTGCATCATTGTCCGCTGAGGTCTTCCTCTTGGTGGAACACTTCCCAGTGCTGGTCTTTGTGGTGGAAGAAGGACTGTGGGCTTCCAGGCTTCCTTCTCTCCTCCCTTTGGGTGTGATGGAGCGAGCTGGAGACACGGAGCCCTTTGCCTGACAGAACGTGTGAGAGCTGGAGGAGCCATTACAGCTGCTCGAATCCTGGTTCAGTGAAGGATTCGGAGCACAGTCCTCTGTGTCTGAGTTCTTTTCCTCACTGTCAGCATCTCCCTCGAGCTTCCCGTCACTGTCAGTGTGGGCATGGGCCTGATGATAGCGTAGCCCATTGATGTGTTTGTATTTCTTGTTGCAGTTGGGATGTGGACAGTCTATGAGGACAGGCGATGGGCAACTGTGCTCCGGTACAGAAGGTTCAATCTTTACCCCTGGGACTGGTGTTGGAGTACCACGAGAATTGGAACGCATTCTTTTCCCTCCTTTGGAGTCCTCAGAACTGGAGGTCAAGTCCAGGTCAGGAGATGGCTTGTTTTTCCGCTTGCTTCCCGATGAGGGGCTCACCTTGACATCCTCCACAGTGTTTGTTGGGGTGCGTCTTTCAGAAGAGTTCTGGCTGCCCCGACGCCCTTTACTGCTGGTACATGCCCGAGTTTTGTTGGTCACGGCCTTGCTGTCTGACACCACACTGCTCTCAGCAATGGGGGGATTGGGGTTGGGGCGCACACGTTTCCCTCTCCCCCGATTGTTTCCTCGCATTTCAAGATCACTCGTCGGTGATTCACAAAATCTGGAAAACGGATGAAAGGAAAACTCAATTACTGCAGCGACTTGTACAAATCCAGGTTATCAGATGGAGTCCCTGAGTGATTTGAAGGAATAATAAATCCACAAATCAACTCACTTACCAGCCTAATGCGCCCGAAAGAAAATGAGGTTATTATTGTGGAAATACCAACAGTTTGTACTTAGCTATCAAATCCAACATCAAACATAAAACAAGAAGTTAAATATACCTGAGAGATCTTTGGCTGCCGTTTCCCACGTGTGAGTTACCAGTTCCAGCCGCACTGTCATGAGAAGGAAGTGAGAGTGGGTCATGTGTTTGCCCACAGAGTTAGAGTGTTTGGTTTTCTCACTTACAGGCAGAAAAACATGTTGAGAATAGAAACCACACGGATAAACACAGCCCTGCCCAGGATCGTGGTGATATTATAGCTGCCTGGTCAGTGTGAGATACACAGATATTCTTTCTATAAACAAATTGTGAAGTTAGCAAATGTCCAACTGGTACACCTCACACAAAAAGGGCTCAAACCTCTGATTTCAATTTGGATTGAAACAAAGGAAGGAGCACTGAGGAGAGCAGCTTGTTTCACATACCTCTTAGCCACCAACAATTTATCTAATTTCCTCTGGAAATTGCCCACACTATCTGCCCCCACGTGTTAACTATCCTCAGTGTAAAGCTAAACACTTAAATTTACTTATTATTTAACATTTCCACTGGGCTTCAACAAAGCACCAGCAACAAACAAAGGAATAATTCAAACTTACTCCTCATCAAACTTGCAAGAATACGGGGAAAGAGCGGGGGAGTGGGAATGATTGGGTGGCTCTCCCACTGAGACAGCATAGGCACAATGGGCCGAATGGCCTCCTTCTGTGTTGTAACATTCTATGATTTTGCCTATTGCTTCAACGCGTTTGAGTCCTGCTTTCAATCTACACCACTGACCATTTAATCAAAAGAATGGAATTTAATGGAATCGGGAATATAACAGGACTGTGGTAGAAAGCCACTGGTTTCTTAAACAAACTCATGTTAATTTGCTCCCCTTTTCAAACTGTGTTTGGCCCGCCGTGTAGCACATTTACGCAAGGGCGAGGAGCTCTGCCTCACTGCTGTCAATCAGCTAGAGGGTCAGTAATGGTTGTGGGATGAAAGCATTGCTGGGCATATGGAGCTCTCCTTTAGTGAATGTGTTGCAGTGACTGATTGAAAAATAAGGCACTTTTCTTTCTACACTGACTGTCCAGCAGTTATCCTCAGAGCTGAACTGCTGACATATTTGTGTACATATGCTGACCCTATAAAACTCATATAAAACAGAGCATGTGAGAGTCAGAGCTCTCCAAGCAGTCAGCACCTCCCAAGGCTTCACCTTGTCAGTACACGAAAATATGTGAATCAAAGTGGAATCAATCAAACATTCTCGCCCAATTGTCTTTTGAATACAGTACTCCCTTGATAGACTGCTAATCTCTGGAGTTTTTGCTCCATTTCAGTGGGAGGCATTCCCTCTGTGGAGACAGCCTGACATGTCACCAGTAAAGATACCTCCCCAAAAGGCAGAACCTTCTCCTCCAAGAAATATCAGAAATGATACATGGCTGCCAAATCAGCAACTACTTTGGAGAGGATTAGAGCTGTCCAGGCAGGCTCCTCTGCTCACCTTGGTGGTGCCCAGTCATGTCTTGTACAGTCCAATAGGGTTCCCACATACGTCTTATTCCGCCAGGTCACATTGACCACCAGCACACCTAGCAGAGGGAAGAGAAAAGGAAAGATTCACCACATTCCATCAGCTTCAATTAGAAACCTACTATTTAGTGTCCATCTGCCTCTTGGCCTGAATCAGACCATATCCACAGGGGAAAGGCAGGATTTATTCCTAGGATATGTGTATAAATTCAAGCTTTTTGATGGAGATCAGCAGGTATTCTGGTTATATTCTGCAGCATTCAATATTATGATGAGCTAAAATGCTAACTGCATTCCCTACCCACTGCCTTAAATGCATTCACTGCACACTCCCCTCACATTCCCTCTTCAACTCCCCTCACACTCCATCCTCACTCACCTCACACTCCCTCACATTCCCTCCACACTCCCCTCACATTGGCTCCTCACTCCCCTCACCAGTATCTGCAATACTCCCAGCACTATATTGATTGGCTGTAAAGACTTCCTTTGGGAGATGCACATTGACCAACACCATATTTAGCTCCATTCTAGTCCTAAAATGACACCCCACAGATGCTAAAGTGGATTAATAGGCTGCGAGTAACATCTGGTGCAGGCCCTTCCTCCCTATAGTCTGTGTTGAATTCTTTTATAGGAATTGAGGGTGCATCTAGGCTGCCCAGTGCAGTGAAAGGCCTTTACTGCCAAAATCAGTTAGATCTACAGACTAAAAATCAGCTGAATCCAAAAAAGATTAGTACAAAAGTTGGAGAAATTCCAGACCCTGAAACATGTAGGCTTGTGAAACCCAGAGGTCTGCAGGATAGCAACCTGTTGTACTAACACTACATGAATTTATACAGCACCCTTCACACAGGTCACTTAACAACACCAACAAAAATTACACTTGTATAGCGCCTTTCACGTCAGGAAGTCGTCCCATTGGCAGAGCTTGGCACCAAGCCAGGAAGAGAGGGGAGGTGACTGTAGGTACAGTTGATGAGAAAAGTCTTCGGGTTTGAATGGAGAATGAGAGTTTTCGCCACATTGGATAAGTGGCGGGTGGAGTGATGGAGGTGGAGAAAAAAGTGGTTCTGGTCACACAGTGGGACATGGCACGGATGTGGGGAAGGAAAAACACCTGTGGATCAAACCTGATGCCGAGGTCACATACAGGTTCACTGAGTCTGAGGGAGAGGTCGGGGAAGTCTCACGGAGCCAATACAGAACCTTGGTGTCCAGTTCGACCCTCAACTATCTTTCATGCCCCACATCCATGCCATGACCTCTTACCTTGCCCCGCCTCCGCCAAGGTCTCTCACCAGGCCACCAAGACCTTCATACTTGCATTCATCACATCCAGACTTGACTATGCAAACTCCCTGGATGTCAGCCTCCCCAACACCTCCCTCAACAGGCTGCAGATCACCCAGACTCTGCAGCCTATGTCCTCTCCCGCAGTAGGTTCCTTGATCCTATCACCCCAATTCTAACCCGCCTCCGTTGATTTCCCATCACACGGAGGATACAGTTCAACAACAACAACAAATTACATTTATAGAGCGCCTTTCACGTCGGGAGGACGTCCCAAGGCGTTGCACAGGAGGCGTGTGTCCCAAGCTGGGAGGGGAGTGTTTGGGAAGGGGTGAAACACAAAATGGAGGTCGAAAAATTCGGGGTGGAACAAAAGGCACGGTCGAAGAGGAAAGTCTTCAAACCGGCCTTGAAAGAGGAAAGGAAAGAAACGAGACGGAGGGATTGGGGGATGGTATTCCATAGAGTGGGAGAGGAGAAACTGAAGGCCCGGCCTCCGATGGTGGGGCGGTTCGGGCGGGGGGCTTGGAGCAGGCCAAGTCCTGTTGAACGGAGGATCCGGGTGGGCTTGTAGGGGGAAAGTAGATTGGTTAAATAGGGCGGGGCAAGGCCGTGTAAGGCCTTGTAGGTGAGGACGAGGATCTTGAACTCGATCCTCTGGAGAATGGGGAGCCAGTGGAGACGGGCAAGGGTGGGGGTTATAGAGTCGCGGAGGCGGGTACGAGATAATACACGGGCTGCAGAGTTTTGGATGACCTGCAGCCTGTGAATGGAGGAACTGGGGAGGCCGACGATCCTTGTCCTCACTTTCAAAGCCCTCCATGGCCATGCTCCCACTAGCTCTGTGACCTCCTAACCTCATACCAACCTGTTTGTACTATCCCGCACCCGCCTCCGTGACCACATAACCCCCACCCTCGCCCGTCTCCACTGGCTCCCCATCCTCCAGAGGATCGAATTTAAGATCCTCGTCCTCACCTACAAGGCCTTACACGGCCTTGCCCCATGCTACCTAGCCGATCTACTCTCCCCCTACACGCCCACCCGGGCCCTCCGTTCAACAGGACTTGGCCTACTCCAAGCCCCCCGCCCGAACCGCCCCACCATCGGAGGCCGGGCCTTCAGTTTCTCCGCTCCCACCCTATGGAATGCCATCCCTCAATCCCTCTGTTTCACCTCTTCCCTTTCCTCTTTCAAGGCTGATTTGAAGACTTTCCTCTTCGATCGTGCCTTTTGTTTCACCCCGAACTCTTTTACCTCCCCTTCGTGTTTCACCCCTTCCCAAACACTCCCCTCCCAGCTCGGATCACACGCCTCTTGTTTAGCGCCTTGGGACGTCCTCCCGACGTGAAAGGCGCTATATAAATGTGAATTGTTGTTGTTGTTGTTTGCTCCTTCCACTCAGCCTGCTTCAGATTCCTTGGCTTGCCCGGCCCACCATTGGCAAGCAGACCGTCAGCCACTCCGCCCCCTGGGGAGTGGAGTGGGGTCAGCCCTTTCACACTTTCAACTCAGTGTGAAAGGGCTGACCCCTAATCTTCAGACTGTGACCCCTGGTTATAGTTTCTCCAACCAGGCGAAACAGTCTCTGTCTCAGTCCGACTATCTATTCTGTTGTGCCCCTTAATAATCTTATAGGTTTCTATAAGATCACCTCCGATTCTTCTATATTCTAGAGAATATAGGCGTAGATTGCTCAACCTATCCTCATAGCTCAACCCCCTCATCCCAGGTACCAACCTAACAACAACAACAACTTAAACTTATAAAGCGCCTTTCATGTCGGGAGGACATCCCAAGGCGCTGCACAGGAGGCGTGTGACCCGAGCTGGGAGGGGATTGTTCGGGAAGGGGTGAAACACGAAGGGGAGGTCGAAAAATTCGGGGGGGAACAAAAGGCACGGTCGAAGAGGAAAGTCTTCAAACCGGCCTTGAAAGAGGAAAGGGAAGAAACAAGGCGGAGGGATTGGGGGATGGAATTCCACAGGGTGGGAGTGGAGAAACTGAAGGCCCAGCCTCCGATGGTGGGGCGGTTCGGGCGGGGGGCTTGAAGCAGGCCAATTCCTACTGAACGGACGGTCCGGGTGGGCTTATAGGGGGAGAGTAGATCGATTAAATAGGGCGGGGCAAGGCCGTGTAAGGCCTTGAAGGTAAGGACGAGGATCTTGAACTCGATCCTCTGGGGGATTGGGAGCCAATGGAGACAGGCGAGGGTGGGGGTTATGTGGTCGCGGAGGCGGGTGCGGGATAGTACATGGGCTGCAGAGTTTTGGATGACCTGCAGCCTGTGAATGGAGGAACTGGGGAGGCCGACGAGGAGTCCAGCCGTGAGGTGATGTATGAGTGCACGAGTGTTTCGGCAGCATGGGGGGTGAGATAGTGAATCTACCTTGTACCCCCTCCAAGGCGAGCACATCTTTTCTTAAATAAGTAGACCAAAACTAGACACAGTATTCCAGGTGTAGTCTCACCCTATACAGCTGCAGCAAGACTTCCCTACTCTTATATTCTAAGCCTTTTATAATGAATGCCAACATACCGTTAGCCTTCCTAATGCTTGCTCTACCTGGCAAACTAACTTGTACAAGGACACCCTACCTGCCTAACCACCTAGCCCATTTATATCGCGCTGCACTTTTTTAATGTCATCCTTGGCATTAAAAAAATGACTTGATTATCCGTCCTAATTTAGCGTCATCCGCAAATTTGGATATTTTAAGTTCGATGGGGGAGCATGGGGGCGATAGGGTCACGGCGGTTATAACGGTAGATGACACGGTAGAGGGCCGCAGGCTTCTGGATCATCTGCAACCTGCGGAGGGAGAAATTGGGAAGGCCAACAAGCAACAACAACAACTTTGATTTATTTCGCCCCTTCACGGCATATCAAAGCACTTCACAATAACAGACTCCAGGACCGAGCCAGGGGTAGAAAGGTGACCGAAGGCGCGGTCAAAGAGAAATGGAGTTGAGGAAACATTTCTTCACTCAGAGGGGAGTCAATTTATGGAATTCACTACCCCAGAAGGCTGTGAATGCCCAGTCCCTGAACATTTTCAAGGCTGAGACTGATAGATTTTTTTAAAAAATAGAGAGATTAGGGGATATGGGGATGGGGCTGGTAATTAGAGTTAGGTCAGAAGATCAGCCATGATCTTATTGAATGGCGGGGCAGGCTCGAAGGGCCGAATGGCCTACTCCTGCTCCTAATTCTTATGGTCTTATGGTCTTAAATGGCTTTAGCTGAGACCTGAACCTGGGAAGAGTGGGCGCAGGGCATAGGGAGTGAGGAAGGGAGTTACAGAGCCTTGGGGTATAGTGGCTGAAGGCACGGCCGCGGTGGAGCGAAGGCAACGGGAGCTGGTTTGAGGAGAGAGGAGGTCAGAGAAGTAGGGGAGTACAGAGGAGTGGAGGGATTTGAAAACAAGGGTGAGGATCTTGAAGTTGATCCTCCCTGGGACAGGGAGCCAGTGAAGTCTGGCAAGGACTGGGGTAATGGGGGAGCGAAGTTTGGAGCGGGTGAGAATGCGGGCGACAGAGTTTTGAATGAGTTGGATTTTATGGATTGTGGTGGAGGAGAGACCGGCGAGGAGGGCATTGGAATAGTCCAGACGAGAGGTGAAAAGGCCTGGACCAGGGTTTCAGTGGCTTTTGGGGCAAGGTATTGCTGGAGACAGGCGATCCGTTGGAGGTGGAAAAAAGTGGTGCTGGTGAGGGACCGGATATGGGGGAGGAAGGACAGTTGGGGGTCCAATCTGACGCCTAGGTTTCGCATGGGTTTGAAGAGTTTTAGAGGCAGGCCGGGATAGTGGAGGAGGTGAGAGCCGTGCGAATAGAGACGTTGAGTATGGCCTCCATCTTGTCAACATTCAGCTGCAGGAAGTTCGCGCTCATCCAGCTCCTGATGTCTGACAGGCAGTGAGGTGGAGAAATAGAGTTGGGTGTCATCTGCATACATGTGGAAGTGTACCCCATGTCTGCGGATGATATCCCCAAGAGGGAGCGTATAGATGAGGAAGAGGAGGGGGCCAAGGATAGATGCCTGGGGTACCCCACAGGCAACCAGGTGAGATCGGGAGGAAAAGCTGTTTGTGAGATGTACTGCTGGCGGTTTGTGAGGTAGGAATCGAACCAGGTGAGTGCGGTCCCACTGAGGTGGCTGACGGAGGACAGGAAGTGGAGGAGGATGGTGTGGTCGACTGTGTCAAACGCAGTGGACAGGTCCAGGAGAATAAGGAGGCAGAGGGAGCCCTGGTCACAGATAGAGAGGACGTCATTTGTGACTTTCACAAGTCTCTGTACTGTGGGCAGGGTGGAAACCGGACTGGAGAGGTTCGAAAAGGGAGTGGGAGGAGAGGTGGGCATGGAGTTGGTTGTCAACAACGCGTTCAAGTGCTTTGGCAAGGAAGGGCAAGTTTGAAATGGGGCGGTAGTGACTAGGGGTTTGAGGAATCTAGGGAAGGTTTTTTGAGGAGTGGGGTGATGGCAGCAATTTTGAGGGGGGGCAGGGACTGATCCTGTGGAGAGGGACTGGTTGATGATATCAACCAACAGTGGGCAGAGGAGGGAGAGCTGGGTGACCAGTAAGTTGGTGGGAAGGGGGTCGAGGCAGCAGGTGAGGGGCTTCATTGAGGTGATAGTACACGAGAGGGAAGAAGGAGAGATGGGGGAGAAGGAATATAGGAAGGGGGTCGTGGTAGGAGCTGATGATGGGGAGGGTGAGGTGGATAGAAAGGGGGTGGTGGTGGTGGGCGACGAGAGGCAGGAGGATGAGGCTGCTGGCAGATATTTTGGATTTTAGAGGAGAAGGAAGTCCATGACCTCCGCGCTTTGCATTTGAAGTGAAGATTGAGGAGGCCTGAGTGGGTGCATGGAGGAGGTGGCAGGTGGTGAAAAAAAGGACTTTCGGGTTGTTTTTAGCCTCCAGGATGGTGTTGGAAGTAGTAGGCCATTTTCACGCCCAACACGGATTCATAGATTCATAGAATTTTACAGCACAAAAGGAGGCCATTCGTCCCATCTAGTCTGTGCCGGCTCTTTGAAAAGAGTGATTCAATCCCACTGCCCTGCCTGCTCCCCATAGCCTAATAGACCTGTTCTCCCTAAATAAAGATCTAATTCCCTTTTAAAAGTTGTTATCGAATCAGCCTCCACCACCTTTTCAGGCAATGCATTCCAGATTCGAACAACTCGCTGAGTGAAAAAAATTCTCATCAGCTCCCCTCTACTTCGCTTTGAAGCTATTTTAAATCTGTGACCAAGAGTCACAGATTCGCCCACGAGTGGAAATAGTTTTTCTCTATTTGCCCTGTCGAAACCCCTCATGATCTTATAAACCTCTATTAGGTCTCCCCTCAATCTTCTCTGGAACAGAGAGAATAACCCTAGCCTATCTAGCCTCTCCTCATAGCTGTAGTCCCTCAATCCTGGCACCATCCTAGTAAATCTTCTTTGTACCCTTTCCAATGTCTTCACATCCTTTCTATAGTGTGGTGACCAGAATTGAACACAGTATTCCAGCTGAGGCCTCACCAAAGTTTTATAGAGGTTAGTCAGCACTTCCTGACTTTTGTACTCTATACCCCTATTTATAAAGCCTAGTATCCCATATGCCTTCTTAACAGCCTTGTCTACCTGTCCTGCCACCTTCAACGAGTCACTAACACAAATCCCCAGGTCTCTCTGTTCCTTCACACCATTTAAAATTGTACTATCTAGCCTATATTGCCTCCCTTCATTTCTTCTCCCAAAATGCATCACCTCACACTTCTCTGCATTAAACTTCATCTGCCATGTGTCTGCCCACTTTACCAATTTGTCTATATCCTCTTGCAGATGGTTACTATCCTCCTCACTATTTACTATTCTCCCTAACTTAGTGTCATCTGCAAACTTGGAAACTGTACTCCCTACACCCAAGTCCAGATCATTGATGTAGGAATAAATGATTGGTGAAGGAACAGCAGTAGCTATGGAGATGCTCGAGCCACAGCTGGTAGTGAACCGTGAGGCCAGTTTTCTGCCACCTTCGCTCGAGCAGCCGGGTTTGGGATTTTAGGGAGCGGAGATGAGTGTTGTACCAGAGGGCATTTGCCAAGTCGAGTCGGGATGTAATGAAGACATAAATGAGAGTTTCAGCGGCCTTGAGGGTGAGGGGTGAGGTAATGGCGGATTCGGGCAATATTGCAGAGAAGAGGAAAGTCAGAGCAAGTCATTGCGTGGAGGTGGGGGAGGTAAGACAGTTGAGGATTGAACAAGACACCTGGGTTCCTGACTGGCTTAGTGAGGCAGAGTGAGCAACCACGGAGGTTGATGCTGCCAGTGCCTGTTGCGTGAAGGCACTGGCATGAGCCAATCAGAAAGGCCTCAGTCTTGTTGACATTCAGAAAGTTAGCTCTCATCCAGGACTTGATGTCTGACAGACAGTCTGTCAAGACAGTAGTAGTCCACCAATATGCCTAAACAGACCTCCCTGGGTCTCTGGGTCCACCTTCTGTGGTGACTTTAGTAAAAATGTCTTCCTTCATGTGAAATCACATTTCTATTTCAAAATTAAATGAAGCTATTGTAATACAAAAACACAAAGCTTGTCTCTGGTAGAGAGCAAGCAGATAGTGATAATTATTCCCCAGAGGCACAACACATTCAGTACTGCATATTCCAACCAGAAGTAGAAAGGCACCAACTAGGGGATGAATAAATGAGGAGTCAATCTCTCCAGTTGGTTTATCTCAACAATCTGTCCAGTCTCCCATATAACTGTCTAAACTCAACTGCTCAAACTCCAGCTGCAGTCGAGGACAAACATTCCAGCCGCCTTAACACCAGCTGCACTGTGCAGTGCTTACTAATCCAGTGACAAACAATGCTCCTTAAACAACCCAATACTGTGTACAGGTAGACTATACTCCACGTCTCCCTGCCCATCACATCACTGCTCACAAATCTAAAACCCACTTTCTACAACACACAATGTGGATTAAAATCTGCAGATTCTGGGATCCTCCTCACAAGTGGTGATTGAAGTCAGGAACTAGCCAAATCCTTTAATAATAATCCTTGCATTTGATATAGCGCTTTTCATGTTTTCTAGACGCTTCACAGAATATACTGTAAAGTGAATTGACTGTATATTGTGGGAGAAACGTGGCAGCCAATTGCACACAGCAGTGTCAAACAGTGTTGGATTAAAATGAACAATTTATTATTGTTTTATTTGAGAGATTATTAGGCATATGGAGTAAAGAATCCTGCCCAAGGATTCTGCCTGGATTTGAACACAGGTCTCACGCTTGTAAGGCGAGTGCTCTAACCTCTGAACCATAGGACTCCTTTGCCTCACCACCATTGGAGAACAGTGGGAATCAATGTGCAGCACATTCTGGGTAAATCCACATACAATGTGGATTACTGATCAGTCACTAAACCAGGGCAGACTGCTTGCAGTCTTTGAAGAACACTGAAGACTTGAAAGGAGTTGACAGGAAGTACTGATACCCCAGCTACCTGCAGAGGCAATACTGCACATGGGGGCATTCCTGAAATTCCCTTACTCTGCTCCTGGAATCCCTTTCCCACAAAATGGACGCTTCCAGTCTTCCTGCACACCCCAAGCTCTAGGTTGCAGCTGCCTTTCCACACAGCTCCCTTCCCGCGTCCTCTTGGAAGGTATGCTTCAGATTCTTGTGATAAACAAGAGCAAAAATGTACTAATAAAAAGAGTAAAATTCTTAACTTAATTAGCAGAGATTTCAGGTTCCAACCATTTTCTGTTTGATTTTGAACACAATTTGAAAATCAAACTGTCTCAAGTGGTCCCATAGAGCGCTGAGTGGGGGCAACCACAGCAACAGTTTAAATCTTGGTCACACTGTGTGTCTTTCCACATGCTGCAAATACAGAGCCTCTAAAAGCAAAGGAACAGATAGAAAATGCAAACAAAACACAAAATATTACAGATGCTGGGAATCTGAAACAAAAACAGAAGTTGCTGGAGAAACTCAGCAGGTCAGGCAGCATCCATGGAGAAAGGAAAAAGAGTCAACATTTCGGGTCTACAACCCTTCATCAGAATAAGCTCCAGTTTTGACGAAGGGTTGTAGACCCGAAACGTTGACTCTTTTTCCTTTCTCCATGGATGCTGCCTGACCTGCTGAGTTTCTCCAGCAACTTCTGTTTTTGTTTTAGATAGAAAACGCAGGTCTGGTGTGTTGCCAACAATAACAGGCCCATTACAATCTGGGAGCACTTTAGCATTTAGTACAATATGGGCAGGCCCACTGGCGAGCAGCCTGGTCCCAAATCATTTCACTGCAGAGTTGAAAAAGAAAACTAAATGTTGGAATGCAGAAATACAACAAAACAATTGGGAAATTCATTATTATTTTCTGGCAGAAATATATATAATTTGTTTTTGAAATAAACAACACATTCTATTTCCACCATCTCCCTGGGGAGCCTGTTCCATAAGTTTATTATTCGCGCATTGAAATAATGATTCCTCAAATTTGTCCTGAATCTACTACCCCAAATCAATCGCAGGCCATGTCCTCTGGTTCTAGTGTTCAGGAGAAACTGAAACAGTTTATCATGGTCTACATTATATATTCCCTTCAGAATCTTAAAGACTAAAATCATATTGCCCTTAACCTTCTCTTCTCCAGTGTGAACATACCCAGTTTACATAATCGCTCTTCATAATTCAATCCCTGCATCCCCTCAATCATTTTCGAGGCCTGTAGCTCAGTGGTTAGAGAACTCGTCTTACAAGTGTGAGACCTGTGTTCAAATACTGGCAGGGCGAAACCTTGGGCAAGTTTCCATACTCCACACATCTAATAATAATGCCTCAAAAAAAATTGGTCATTTTAATCCACAATTGTTTGTGGGACACTGCTGTGCACAATTGGCAGCCGCGTTTCGCCCACAAATATACAGTCAATTCACTTTGTAATATATTCTGTGAAGCACTTTGAGATGTCTAGAAGACGTGAAAAGCATTATATCAAATGCAAGGATTTTTAAAAATTAGGCTGGTCACCCTCCTCTGGATTCTTTCAAGTGCTGCAATATTCTTTTTATATTGCGGTCACATTTGCCATCTCTCACACACTCACATTCGCTGTCTCTCACACACAGGCACATACTTGCACTCTCCATGTCTCACAGACATGCACACTCGCACGCTGCGTCCCTCACACACATGCACAACCGCTGCCTCTCACGCTCGCATTCTCGCTCTCTGGCTCAGTTGTCAATTGATCTGTTGCTCATTTTCTGTATATTTTGAGATTTCAAACTGATGCGGGAGATAACATGTTCAAGAAATTCTGCCAGAAAGTAATATATTGGGATATAGTATAATCTGGGGCACGACATGTCAGCGACTGCTAGTATGGTGGAAAGTGAGCTGCACGGACTTCTTTCGCCAGCACATTTTTGTTTTATAATCCAAATGTCTGCCTCTGAATGTTACTTTTTTGGTTCAATGAGCCACTAGCTTGTTGGCTGCCCCCAGGGCTGAGAAGGGAGGCATCCCTATTGCTTTATTGTCATTGCTGTGCCAGGCCAGACTAGAGACGCCGGATCTTGAGGGAAAAAACTGCCTGTGTGAAGACAAGACGAGACAGATTCTGGGAGCCAAACTAGGAACTGTCTGCTCCATACCTGGATTACTTCAAAATTGTCTAAATTAGAGCTTATTAAGGCACATTATTACATCATTTCAAATGGCTATTTATCAGGATTTGATCTAGATGAATAAGCCTGGAGTAAACAGGGCTTTTCACAGTCAGAAATCAGTCAGAGAGTCCAGGAAACACACTGCAGCACCTACGATCTACTCTCCCCCTACACGCCCACCCGGACCCTCCGTTCAACAGGACTTGGCCTGCTCCAAGCCCCCTACCCTAACCGCCCCACCATCGGAGGCCGGGCCTTCAGTTTCTCCGCTCCCACCCTATGGAATGCCATCCCTCAATCCCTCCGTTTCGTTTCCTCCCTTTCCTCTTTCAAGGCCGGTTTGAAGACTTTCCTCTTCGATCGTGCCTTTTGTTCCACCCCGAACTCTTTTACCTCCCCTGCGTGTTTCACCCCTTCCCAAACACTCCCCTCTCAGCTCGGGTCACACGCCTCCTGTGCAGCGCCTTGGGACGTCCTCCCAACGTGGAAGGCGCTCTATAAATGTAATTTGTTGTTGTTGTTTATGGGTCTCATATCCTTTTCCCCCATCTGCTCCAGGACAATGCAGGGCAGAAAATTCATGAAACTTCATGACTAAACTGGATTAACAGAAGTGTGCAATATGTGATAGAGAAAGGACTTATTATAGAAGGCAAAATACTGCAGATACTGGAAATCTGAAATAAAAACAGAAGTGGCTGGGAACACTCAGCAAGTCAGGCAGCATCTCTGGAGATGATAATCTCCAGATTATAATGGAGGTGAGTTAATGTTTCAGGTCGATGACCAAAGGTAAGTTGCCTTTCCCCATAGATGCTGCCTGACCTGCTGAGTATTCCCAGCAACTTCTGTTTTTATTATTATAGAAAAGGGATTGGGATACAGGGTAACAGACTGCTCCCAACACCCTGGGCAATACTGCAGAACAATCATTTATATTGTGCTCTTTACATAGGCTAAAGTGGGGGACTGATTCACAGGGCGGGACACTGAGCAGGGGCAAGTAACCTTAGGCACATTTGAAAAGATAGGATTTAAAGAGAGGGAGTGAAAAAGAGAGACAGAGGGAGTGAAAAGGAGAGGCAGAGGTAGGAAAAGAGAGACAGAGGGAGGAAAGGAGAGACAGAGAGAGGAAAGGAGAAACAGAGGGAGGAAACTCCGGTGATTAGGGGCAAATAGAAAGCTGCGGGAGACCCACTGGGAAAATGACATGGGTGGAATTTGAGAGCTGCTGGGAAAACATCAACATTTAATGGCAGAGTCTTGGGGCAAACAGAAGCTTACAAATTTTGACACTAACTTGCTAGGGTGATACTCAACAACAAATTTTATTTGTATAGCAACTTTTACATTGGAAGGATGTCCCAAAAAGCTGGGACTGCATACCTGCATAATCTTGGTTCATCTGAAAACAGGGGCTCCGTCAAAACACCCTCAGTCTTTAAGTCTCAATCTAGCCTGGGAGCTCAAGTTCTGGTGTGGGGCTTGAAAACACCCTCAGTCTTTAAGTCTCAATCTAGCCTGGGAGCTCAAGTTCTGGTGTGGGGCTCAAGCCCATTGCCTTCCAACCCCAAAGTTCCAAATGCTACCATCCAATTGAGGCAAACCCACGCAATAATGAGATCCTATGGTCTCAAATTTCAGCTGATAACAGCCTGTTTTGTAGGGTGGAAAACTGCCCCTGTTTTCAAATTACATAGTATAACATTCATCTCATTATCCTGTAGCTAAGTGGTTAGAGCACTTGCCTTGTAAGCAAGAGGACCCGGGTTCAATTCCCGACAAAATGTTGGGCAAGTTTCCTTACTCCGCATACCTCTGTTTACCTAGCAGTAAGTAGGAACCCACTAATCGCTTTTCCAGGGGTAATAATCTCTTCGATAAAATAATAATAATCCGCTCACTCAATCCACGACTGTTTGTGGGACACTGCTGTGTGCAATTGGCTGCTGCGTTTGACCCACAACATACAGTCAATTAACTTTAAAATATATTCTGTGAAGCCATTTGAGGCAACAACAAAATTACATTAGTATAGCGCCGTTCACTTTGGGAGGAATTCCCAAGGCGCTGGACAGTCAATGTTTCAGATCCAAGCTGGGGTTGGGATTAGGGAAAGTGGAGGGAAGGGAGGGGAATGGGGGGTGACTGTCAAAGAGGGTCTTGAGGCGGTACTTGAAGGAGACCAGGGAGGAGGCGAGGCAGAGGGACTGCGGGATGGAATTCCATCGGTTGGGGGCAGAGTGGCTGAAGGCTTGCCTGTCGAAACACCAAGACGATGCGATTAGGAACTATTGTGATCAAGCATGGTGACTACAACCAGATTGCATGTGTGTGTGCGTGCATGAGCGGGTGAGTGGCAAATATACACAACCATCCACTCAGTAACCCAACTCCACAGTGAGGTAATGTGTGTCTAATCAGACTGGAATGTTAGAGGGTAATCTGCACAACAAATTCACTTTTTATTAGCAATGAAAAGTCTCAAGGTTTCCTGAAAGCTGACCTCTCCCCCAACTAACCACATTCATACAGGCTTGGGCGCTTGCCAGAAATCTCTACGAGTTGGCATTTACCTCCCACAGACGCAAGGATTCACACCTCCCACCATCCCACCTGCGATTGAGATGTCAATAATAATAATCAAACAAACAATAAACAGAATTACACTTGTATAGCGCCTTTCATGCCAAGAGGATGTCCCAAAGTGCTGGACAGTCATTGTTTAAGACCCGAGCTGGGGACGGGGAGGGTGGAGGGAAAGTGGGGGGATTTGCGACGACCAATGGGACTGTTGAAGAGGAGGGACTTAAAGGAGGCCAGGAAGGGGGCGAGGAGGAGGGACTGTGGGATGGATTTCCAGAGGTTGGGGGCAGAGTGGCTGAAGGTTCGCCTGTTGATGGTGGGTTGGGTGATTCGGGGGATGTGGAGCGGGCCAGAGCCGACTGAACGGGGGGCGGGCAGGTGGGGAGCAGAAAGGCTAACGGCCCGTCAGACAGGGTGGGGCATGGAGTAGACCAGTGCAAGCCGAGCAGGGGAAAGGAACAATTTGGTAAGGTTTTAATAGGTCACAAAGGTAGGGAAGACCAAGGCCGTGGAGGGCGTTAAACTTTAAGATGGGGGTGATCGGTTTACAGCACTTGGTGTGGGAGAGGACACAAGCTGCAGAGATTTGAATAATCTGCAACTTGTGGAGGGAAGATTTGGGAAGTCCAGCAAGCACAGTAAACATAATGAAAGCATGGATATAGGTCTTGGCAGCCTGACTGGAGAGATAATAGCAGAGGCGGGCAAATGTTCAATAGGTGGGGGAAGGCAGAACAGGTCAAGTCATGGCTGAGAATATGTGTACGTATGTGTGTGTGTGAGAAAGAGAGGAAGAGAGAGAGAGAGACAGGGAGGGAGGGAGGGTACATTGGAGAAAGGAAGTCTGTGTGATGGATGGAGTGTGTGTGTGAGAAAGAGGGAGAATGTGTGAGGAGGGAGAAGTATATGTATGGAAGAAAGGGAAAGAGAGAGTATGTGTGAGTAGAGTGCGGGAGAGGAGTGGTGGGCAGACAGTGAGCAGACGTGACAAACGGTAGAGAGAAAGGGAGAGACTGAATCCTGATTTGGAATTGCCTGTCTTGGAGTGACCATTTCCCATGTACAGTAAAAGCCTGTTTATCTGGCACCCGATCAACCATACCTTCCGTATAACCGGCACATCAAAAAATAAAGCATTCCAAGCGTATTCGATCCATCCGCATTCGATTAACTGGAATTTATCCGGGAAAATGCATAATTTTTTTTGGCGTTTTCAGACGACTATCCGGCACGCACTTTAACCGGCATTGGCTAGATCCCGAGAGTGCCGGATAAACGGGCTTTTACTGTATATAGAAATAGTGATGATCTGATTTGTTGACTAAAACAGCGTTGTATCCAGTGCTATAAATAGCATTAAAATCTCATACACATCAAAGCCTGATTTTATGTGAAGGGCACCCAGCAGTTACCCGCGGGTGTACAATTCTCAGTTATGCCAGTGGCAGTTCCCGCCTCCCATCCTTACTCTGGTTAATGAAGTGCTTCCATCTTTCATTATTTAGAGGTTACAGAATTGAAAGTGCTATGGCAAATTACAGAGCTACAATTTGGTGATTTCCATTAGCTTTATAACTGCTTTCCCTCAGACTAAAGCTACAGCTGTGTTCCTAGTCAGCCTGTCTAAGTGAACATTAAAGATCCTACGTCACTATTCCGAAAAGAGAAAGGAGTTTTTCCCAGTGACAATTCCCCTATAATAATTGGTCAATTCCAACATAGCTATTTGTTGAATATTTCTGAGCGCTGCCGTGTTTACCTACAAAATACAGAGGTGATACTTCCTAATAAATATCTTGTGAAGCTCTTAATACAATATCAAAATGCACGGATAAGAATAATAATCCTTGCATTTGATACAGCGCCTTATCACATCTTAAAAGTCGTCTCAAAGTGCTTTCACAGAATAGAGGTAGACCCCGCTTAATGAAGGGTTAGCGACTTCGAAACTCTTCGTGAAGCGAGGTCCCTACTGTGTTTCCGTACGTGAAAAAAATCAGTTCTGTTCCCAGCGGTGCCTCGCGCTAACATTTGCGGTGTACCAGCGAAGGCATAAGGTAGAACTGCTATTGAAGGCTGCAATATTTTAATTAAAAGATGAAAGAATACAAGATGAAAATGTTTGTTTTGTTTACCTGAACAGTATTTTGTTTAGCAAATTTTTAACGCCATAACGAAATGAAAGTTCCCGTACAATAAGATGAGGTGAGGAGTAGGGAGGAGGTCTACGTTTTAATTGTTGATGGAGGATGAGGAGGAGGCTGGAGAATCGGGAGAATCGCCCGCTGCCGCCCGCCGCCCGCAGCAAAAGTCTCTGCGGCTTTTTCCGAGTAGCGTCATGTGGTTGCCCAGCATCCTGCCGCTTAAGCTCCTCCCATACTGTCCGGACTTTCTGTTGGACTATATTAGCGGAGAGGGGGTAATGGCATTCATTTTGGTCTTTTGGACGAGAAGGGCACGAGATTTGAACTTTCGCTATAGTGAACGCAGCCTCCGCTAAGCGGATTGGAGGTACGAATACAAACCCTCATTATAGTGAACTTTTCTTAACCGGGCGTTCGGGAAGCGGAGTCTACCTGTATACCTCGCCCCAACCACAGTTTTTTCTACCGCTAATTTCACTTACCCATGGTTGGCTCACTGCGATAACCCTTGTTAATCACGGCAATGGTTATTGCTTAACCCTTGCTTATCCACAGGTTTTAACACTAACACTAGCGTTTGGCGCTAAGACCCAATTGCGACGTTGCAATCAACCAGCGAGATGTCGCTTCTCTTTTAGGATTAAGGTAAACCTCTGTTGATTTATCTCTCTCTCTGTCTGTGTCTGTCTGTGTGTCGGTCGGTTGGTTGGTCAGCCTCGCGGATTGCTACAGATCCTGGCAGCCAATGCTCCCAAACTTAGTCCTCCTATCCTCATGTTTCCCATAGAGCCCTGCATTTTCCAACCGCGGTTTTACCAACCGCGGAGATTTTCAGGAATTATCCCCCGCGGTTGGGGAGGGATACCTGTACTGTAAAGTGACTGTATATTTTGTATATTTTGTGGGCTAATTGTGGCAGCCAATTGCTCACAGCAATGTGCCACAACAGTCGTAGATTGAGTGACCAAATTATTTTATTTATTTTTTGAAGGGATTATTATGCATGGAAAAGCAATCCGCCAATTGACTAACAATCGGGTTCCGACTTTCTGCTAGGTAAATAGATGTGTGTGGTGTAAGGAAACTTGCCCAACATTTTGTCCTTTCTGGACAATGAACCCATGTGAGGCAAGTGCTCTAGCCAGTATCAGAGAGGTCGGAGGGGGCAAAACCATAAAGGACCTTGAAAATGAAGATAAGGATCTTGAATTTGATCCTCTGATGGATGGGAAGCCAGAGGAGCCAAGTGAAGGTATGGGTGATGGGGTCGCAGAGCCTGGTGCGGGACAGGACATGAGCTGCAGAGTTTTGGATGATCTGCAGCTAGTGGAGCTGGGAGGTCAACCAGGAGGGTCAACCATCATGGCATGGATGTGGGGGAGAAAGGACAGCTCAGGGTCAAACAAGACCAGCTTGGTGAAGTGGAGTGTGCAGACGTGGATGCTGCTGTTGCTGGGGCTTGAAGTACGGGTGCACAGGCGCTGGCGCGAGCCAATCAGAAGGGCCTCAGTTTTGCTGATATTCAGCTGTAGAAAGTTGTCTATCATACAGGACTTGATACAGGCAGTCTGTCAGGACAGTAGCGGTCCTGGAATTGAGAGGAGAGGCAGACAGATAGAGATGGGTGTCATCTACATATACGTGGAAATTTACCCCATGTCTGTGGATGATGCTACCAAGGCATGTAGAGGTTGAAGAGGAGGGGACAGAGGACAGAGCCCTGAGGAACACCGCACAAGATGGTGCGGGGGCTGGAAGAAAAACCATTTACACGGACTAAGGGGAGATGGTGTGAGAGGTAGGACCTGAACCAGTCAAGCACAGAACCTTGAAAGTTGAGGTGAGAGGAGAGGCGGTGGACGAGGATTGATTGGTCCACGGTGTTGAAGGTGGCAGAGAGGTTAAGGAGGCAGAGGGAGTCCTGTTTACAGATGGACAAGATGTTATTAGTGATCTTAACCAGAGCAGAAACGTTTCAAAGTGCCTCACACAGCATACGTCTCAAAACGCCTTGCAGAGTGGGAGTGTCACCTATGTGGCAGGAGAGGGAGGGTGTAGTGTGGAGAGATTGAGAGTCAGGGGGAGAGGGCGCTGAAGTGACTGAAAGCTTTCCCACAATAGTGAGTAGAAAGAACAGGAAGCAGGTCTGACTAAGTTGGCAGATTGGAGAAGAGGGTAGGAACATAGGAGATGGCAGAGATACAACAACAGAAACATTACATTTGTATAGCCCATTTCATGTCAGGAGGGCGTCCCAAGTCAGAGTTTCAGCCCCAACCTGGGGTCGGGATCAGGGAGGGTGGAGGGAAGGTGGGTGACCGATGGCGCCATCAAAAAGGAGGGTCTTGAGGCAGGACTTGAAGGAGGCTAGGGAGAGAGCGAGGTGGAGGGCTTGCAGAATGGAATTTCAGAGGTTGTGGAAGTAGTGTGGGGTAAGGCCATGGAGGGCTTTAAAGGTGAGGACCAGGATCTTGAATTGAATCCTCTGGGTAATGGGAAGCTAGTGGAGTCTGGCGAGAATGGGGGAGATCAAGTGCTGCAGCCTGGGTGGGAGAGGAAGGGGGCTGCAGAGTTCTGGATGATCTGCAGCCTATGGAAGGAGGAGCTGGGAAGGCACACAAGGGCGTTGGGGCGTAATCGAGCTTGGATGTAATGAAGGCACAAATGAGAGAAAACTTGTGGAGGCATTTGTAAGTGAGACCAAGGATCGTACATTTGAATCGTTGGGGACGTCCTCCTGACGTGAAAGGTGCTATACAAGTGTAATTTTGCTGTTGTTGTTCGAATTACTGGTCAAGTGCAGGGGTTGGTCCCACTCAGCTCCTGTTAAGCCTGTAAGCCAAAGCCCTAACAAAATGGGTGGTCTTCGCTAGACAGATAGTGGGTAGATTGCCACAGGGTTCTCGATGGAAGTTTTTGTCACTATGCAGTTTTAGCTGGTTAGATTTCAGCCGTTATCCTAACATGCAGTTAAGTTAACAGGGTGTCCCTTCATAGAAAAGAGTGTATATTCAATTCCAAACACAGGCAAACATCAGTGGGTAAGTGGCATATGTATGTAGAACTTTCAGTCTTTAGATCTTAAGCATGGTGATAATAATCCTTTCATTTGATATAGCGCTTTTCACATCTTCTAAACGTCTCAAAGCTCTTCACAGAATATACTGTAAAGAGAATTGACTGTACTATTTGGGGTGAAACGCAGCAGCAATGTCCCACAAACAGTCGTGGATTGAAATGACCAATTTTTTTTTTTTGGGGGGGGGACGGATTATTATTAGGTGTGTGAATAAAAGCACAGTTGTTAGTCGTTTGGCAGATAGCTTTTCTGGGGATAATAATAATAATAATTCCTTCACATGTGCACAATTGTCTACCGCTTTTTGTCCACAAAATATCCAGTCAATTCACTTTACAGTATATTCTGTGAAGCACTTTGAGACATCTCAAAGACGTGATAAGGTGATGTATCACATGCAAGGATTATTATTATTATTAATAAAATAGCCGACAAGCTATTATTAACCAGAGAATCCCAAGTGCCACAGGGAAGAAACAAAACAAGCATCTACTTTATGTCAACCATTGGAGGTGGCAACATGCCAGAGGATAAAATGAATACACAAACATCAAAGGCAAACATATCCAGGCTATAGATCTTAAACTGAGTACAATTTAGTCAGTGAATATAGTTAGCCAGCAAGAATGCAGCAAACAGATAAATCAACTGGATCACATTCCCAACATTCTGGGCTCCTCTTACAACACTTTCCCACAAAACACTGGGAATGTCAGTGCTCTACAACCTGAACGACAGCCAACAGCTCCAGTAATTGGATTTGTGTCTCAACTAATGACGGGAATAAAACGCGGAATGTGAGGATGCGATCGCCCTTCAGGCTCCAAGCACACAAAGCCCTTCACTGTGTGAGGATAGGAACTCAGCCACACACTACAGCACAAACATATCGCAGTGCAGCACAGTGAAGGGCTTCCTCTCTCCCTCCTCCTATAAATGGTTCATTAGGACAGTCACTTTGACTAAACCCATTTCCCTTTGCATAGAAACAAAAACAAAAGTTTCTGGGGAAACTCAGCAGGTCAGGCAGCATCCATGGAGAAACTGTTCTGATGAAGGGTCGAAACGTTGACTCTTTTTCCTTTCTCCATGGATGCTGCCTGACCTGCCGAGTTTCCCCAGCAACTTTTGTTTATGTTTCAGATTCCCAGCATCTGTAATATTTTGTGTTTTTTTTTCCCTTTGCATAGAGCTGGTTAGACTTCATAACAGGATCAGCCACAGCTCAGCAAGATACAGAGACCCTGCTGCCTGAGGGAAGAGAAGGGGGAAGGGAAGCGGGCTCAAGACACTGTTTACACAGTAAAATGGAGACTCTTAGCAGGACTTCTCTCAAATTGAATGCAACAATTCCCATCTCACTTCCCCAACACATGTGCAGGCGTGCGCGCAGCCACACACACACTCTCAGTCACACACATACATACACACACACACACACAGTGGGTGTGTCTGTGAGTGAAATGACAGTTACAGCCTCCGGATAAGCACAGATAAGTATGAGTGAGGAGGTCAGCCTGGAGATTGCACATTAATATTCTGCTGTCCTCCATTTCATAGTCTGAGTCACAAGCTGCCATCGCCTTGCTGCTGGATATGGCAGGGAGGCTGAGGATGGGAGCTAGGGCAATCTGTCTGCCATTCTCCTAAAGTAGCTTCATGCAAAAAAATGAATCATTTCATTTATCATCTCCATGAGATCCACTTAAAAAATGCCAGAGGTCAGAGAATCCTACCTCTTTCTTTTAAGCTGGAAACAGACAGTTGCTTAAAAGTTACGATTATAGATCTGTGTGAGACCTTCTCTGGTCTGTGGGCACTAGGGAACGGCGATTAATCGGTTTTTCGATTAAACCCGATATGATTTTCAGATCGGTATGCCGATATGGTGATTCTAAAAAAACTGTTATATCGAGAGATTCGATTTTAAAAATATACATCGATATATTTTTAATATCGTTCCTGGCAATATATCAATATTGTTGGTATTATCAGTGTAATGCGATCTTTTCCAGCTTACCTTGTCGCCGGCATTGCAACCTCCTAGATCTAGAGCATGGAATGCGCGTACATTCGGTGCGCGCGCAGAATTAACGGGCGCGCACATCCGATGCGCACGCACACTTTACCGTGTATACTCGACGTGAGTCGTGGCGTCTTAACAAAGTCGCATCGCTGAAAATTGTAGTTTGAAAATGTACCTTTCTCATCATGGGGAAAAGAAGCCCCATATGGGACTACTTTGAAAACAATGCAGTCAGTAATGGTGTGTATAGATGTACAGTTTGCAAGGTCTTGGTTAAGACATCTGATTCGAGCACGAGCAACCTGCGACAACACATTAAGCAGGACCACCCCGCCCAGCACGCTGCCCTCAGAGCGAAATCATTGTCGGCAACAGCAGGAAGTAGAACCAGCGCTTCGGAGAAAGCGACAGGTAGTGGGGCCAGTGCAGCTCAAACAATTCCTGCTTTATTTAAGAGGAGAACATTGTACCAGAGAGGGGACAAAAAGTGGCAAAGTATCACGAACGCTGTCACTTTTTGCATAGCAAAGGAGAGCTTGCCAATGGCGAAGGACATTAATTCAGACTACATAAAAATAAGTGGCATTTTGTGGCTGTAAGTGTTATTTTTGTGTGTGAGAGAGTTAGAAGCCAGATTATCACTGCTTCTATGTGTGTGTCTAGTCAGACACACACAGCAGTGATAATCTGGCTTCTAACTCTAACAGTCAGACTGTCTGTCTCTCTCTTTTCTATTGTAATAGATCTCATTTACACGTGGACATTACATGCTAGTTTCAAGCAAGAAATGGAGGAGAATAAATCTCTAGATTTTGTTTTTGGTGTGTGTGTGTTCTATTTTGTGTTTAGAGATGGAGGGAGAGAAGGGGAGGGGGAAAGTTGGGAGAGAAGGAGAGAGGAAGAGAGGAGAGGGAGGGAGAGAATGAGAGGGGGAAAGGAGGGAGAGAAGGAGCGAGGGGAAAGGAGGGAGAGAAGGAGAGAGGCGAGGGAGGGAGGGAGAGAAGGAGAGGGGGAAAGTTGGGAGAGAAGGAGAGAGGAAGAGAGAAGAGGGAGGGAGAGAAGGAGAGGGGGAAAGGAGGGAGAGAAGGAGCGAGGGGAAAGGAGGGAGAGAAGGAGAGAGGGGAGGGAGGGACAGAAGGAGAGAGGGGAGGGAGAGAAGGAGAGAGGGGAGGGAGGGAGAGAAGGAGAGGGGGAGGTAGGGAGCAAACAACATCGTATAATTCAACAGACCTTGACACCAACATTACAAACTTTCTGGACCTAGAGCACGCATTTCGAAATGTGCGTGCACCGCGACTGCGCGCGCATCGTCAGTGCGGACGCACCGTCAATGCGCGCGCACCGCGACTGAGCGCGCACCATAAATGCGCGCGCGCCATCAATGCACGCGCACTTCGAATGCACGCGCATGCGCAGTATAAAAACTCGATAGATCGGTTTAAGCAGGTATGAGCAAACCGATATATCCATATCCGGAAAAATCCCATATCGCCGTTCCCTAGTGGGCACATCATGAAAATACCAGAAAAGCTTGGACAGGACAAGTACCAGCTACTAGGATGTCGGCTGCAATAACTGCAATAAGGTGGAACCAGACAATGACTGCAATGCACTCCAATAAAAACATATAAATATGGGGTCCTGTAGCTCAGTGGTTAGAGCTCTCGCCTTCAAACGAGAGACCTGGGTTCAATTCCAGACAGGGGAAACCTTGGGCAAGTTTCTTTATACCACATACCTAATAATAATACTGTAATAATTCTGTACCTTAAAAATTGATCATTCCAATCCACGACTATTTGTGAGACATTGCTGTGTGGAACTGGCTGCCACAATTTCGCACACAAATATACAGCTAATTCACTTTACAGAATATACTGCGCTTTACGTGAATTGAGACATCTAGAAGAGGTGAAAAGCGCTGTATTAAATGCAAGGATTATTACATGAATTTGATACAGTGAGTGCATTGTCATGTTGTAGAAATGTTTCAAAGCACTTCACATTTTAGTGTGAAGTGTATTCAATGGGTTAGGCAAACGGAACAGCCAATTTGGGCCCAGCAATATCCCACAAACAGCCATGAAGTGAAAAATAATATAATAAAAGTTCTTGCATTTGATATAGTGCCTTAATACGTATTTGTGACATCTCAAAAGTGCTTCACGAGATACACTGTAAAGTGGACTGTATATTTTGTGGGTGAATGGTCAAATTAAAATGGAGATGTTAATCAGTTATAATTTGTGGTTAGTGAAGCTGGGGAGATCGGTGAGAAGGGCACTGGAGTAGTTGAGGCATGGATGAGGGTTTTGGCTGTGTTGGGAAATAATATCCTTACTTCCCAAGGACAGTAAATCATTGGCTTACTGAACTCCGGGGATCCTGAATCCGGAATTCAGATTCGGCAGGAAACTGAATTTTTTAAAATCCATGGGCTGAATATAGCCTCCCAATGGCTGGCTGGCTCTCAGTGATTGGGCAGCAATACCAACTGTCACTCAGTTTGAATCCCATGAGGAGAAAACAGCTTATTCATAAACTTTTGCTCATGGGATGGAAACAATTACAATGTCAGCACCGGCATTTACCAGCAATAAAAAGCACCAGCCCCGGAAATGTGAGTATTGGCATCGTAATTATAGCCAGTAATTCCGGCCTCCTCCGCAATAGCACATCCAGCCGAGGTTTTATTGTACTGAGTAATCTTAGCCCATCTTAAAACTCAAGCGATTTGACCTTGCTGGCTCTCAGTCCAGATTCTTTCAGTCCTTTGTGTGAGGAAATGTTTCTGGAGTCAAAAGGAGCAAGGCATTAAAGACTTCTAAGCGATGTGACGACACTGCTCTGCTGTGTCATCACCATGACTACGAGAGAGCAGGAAACCTGTTGTTAACAGTGGATGAAGGATCTGTCTGCCTGCCTCCACACAAGCAGCTGGGCAGACTGGAGCAGCACACAGACACACTGGGAGAGCTGCTGAATGTGTTTGTGAATGTTCACCACCTGTAAGCAAGATGTGGTTACAAATGTTGGGGAGAGAGAGGAAGCAATAATATGTCCCATTCTCCAAATCTACAGTTCATTCTCCAGAACAGATCACAACTTACTCCCCAATAGCACAATCAATTAGATTGGCTTCAGGCAGTTAAGAAGTCACTGGTAGACCTAGAACCATGGAATCATTAATAATCTAACAGACTCCTCACTAGAGAAGTTATGTCAATGAAGAGCTCACTGAGACAGTATATCTGTGTAGCAGGAGGTTCCCATAGTCATAATCTAAAAATCTATAAATGTTGTGCATACTCCACCCCCCCCTTTCCTGTGTCTCTTCAATACTTCAAGGGCTGTCTTTAGCTGCAAACCCCGCTAATTATAAAGGGTTGCATTAAAAACAGCCACTTGATTTCTGTACAGCTTCTGCAAATCGCACCATGTTCGCTTCCAGCCCTTTACCTTTACCACTGGCAGCACAAGTACCAGCTCTGCCAACTACCACCAAATTAGATGATGAACAATTAACAAAGGTTTCTAGATTTAATTAAAAATCATGACGGTAACAATGGTAACCAAGTTGGTAGATATAAATTGTTTTAGAACAACAACTTGCATTATACAGAACGTCCTTTATAAATGGTAAAGTCTCAAGAGTGCCTGAAGTTTGAAGCTGAGTCTGGGAGAAAAGGGGAAAGATCACGGGCAACGTCTTCACACATGGAAGATGGACAAAAAAGGGGAAGGAAGAGGAACTGAGACAAGGAGTTCAAGAGGGATAGTGGAGTGAAGTTTAATGCAGAGAAGTTTGAGGTGATGCATTTTGGGAGAAGAAATGAAGGGAGGCAATATAGGCTAGATAGTACAATTTTAAATGGTGTGAAGGAACAGAGAGACCTAGGGATTTGTGTTAGTGACTCGTTGAAGGTGGCAGGACAGGTAGACAAGGCTGTTAAGAAGGCATATGGGATACTAGGCTTTATAAATAGGGGTATAGAGTACAAAAGTCAGGAAGTGCTGACTAACCTCTATAAGACTTTGGTGAGGCCTCAGCTGGAATACTGTGTTCAATTCTGGTCACCACACTACAGAAAGGATGTGAAGGCATTGGAAAGGGTACAACGAAGATTTACTAGGATGGTGCCAGGATTGAGGGACTTCAGCTATGAGGAGAGGCTAGATAGGCTAGGGTTATTCTCTCTGGAGCAGAGAAGATTGAGGGGAGACCTAATAGAGGTTTATAAGATCATGAGGGGTTTCGACAGGGCAAATAGAGAAAAACTATTTCCACTCGTGGGCGAATCTGTGACTCGTGGTCACAGATTTAAAATAGTTTCAAGGCAAAGTAGAGGGGAGCTGAGGAGAAATGTTTTCACTCAGCGAGTTGTTCGAATCTGGAATGCATTGCCTGAAAAGGTGGTGGAGGCTGATTCCATAACAACTTTTAAAAGGGAATTAGATCTTTATTTAGGGAGAACGGGTCTATTAGGCTATGGGGAGCGGGCAGGGCAGTGGGATTGAATCGCTCTTTTCAAAGAGCCGGCACAGACTAGATGGGCCGAATGGCCTCCTTTTGTGCCGTAAAATTCTATGAATCTATGAATCTATGAAGGAATTGAAGGATATGCAGAAGGCCTCAGTCGGCTGTGCAGTAAAACACCTGAATCTTCAGAGCAGAATGATAGAAATATACATTATAGAATTCTGAAAGTCTTGACCTCCCCGCACACAGGTAGAGGAGTGAGGCTTAAACAGGTCAGAGAGGTCGGAAGGTGTCCGGGCTGTCTGTGAGGACCAGTGGCAGTGATGAAACACTGCGGAAAATGTACCGTATATCTCCGAGTATAAGGCGCACTTTTTTTTCAGGTCGGAAGATCTCTAAAGTAGGGGGTGCGCCCTATGCGCAGGTACAAGCAATTTTGAGCCTCGGAGATACAGTAAACAGGAGGGGCGGCCGGCGCGCTGTCAGCCGGGGTTTGGTCAGTGTCCGGCGGGGGTTGGGAGGAGCGGGTGACGGGGAGCGGCAGCAGCAGCGGACTCCAGTGCTGTGCTTACCTTCTGCCGAACCCAGTCTGCCTGCCTCCCTCCCTGCCGCTCTCCCTCCCTGCCGGCCTGCCTCTCTCCCTCTCTCTCTCCCGGGCTGCCTGCCTGCCTCCCTCCCTGCCTGCCTGCGTGCCGACCTGCCTCTCTCCCCCGGGCTACCGACCTGCCTCTCTCCCTCTCTCTCTCCCGGGCTGCTGGCCTGCCTCTCTCCCTCTCTCTCTCCCGGGCTGCCGGCCTGCCTCTCTCCCCCTCTCTCTCCCGGGCTGCCGGCCTGCCTCTCTCCCTCTCTCTCTCCCGGGCTGCCGGCTTGCCTCTCTCCCTTTCTCTCTCCCAGGCTGCCGGCCTGCCTCTCTCCCTCTCTCTCTCCCGGGCTGCCGGCCTGCCTCTCTCCCTCTCTCTCTCCCGGGCTGCCGGCCTGCCTCTCTCCCTCTCTCTCTCCCGGGCTGCCAGCCTGCCTCTCTCCCTCTCTCTCTCCCTCCCTCCCGGGCTGCCGGCCTGCCTCTCTCCCTCTCTCTCTCTCTCCCTCTCTCTTTCCCTCCCTCCCGGGCTGCCGGCCTGCCTCTCTCCCTCTCTCTCTCCCTCTCTCTCTCCCACGCTGCCGGCCTGCCTCTCTCCCTCTCTCTCTCTCTCCCTGCCTCCCTCTCTCCCTCCCTGGCTGCCTGCCTCTCTCTCTCCCTACCTACCTGTCTCTCCTCCTTTCTGCCGGCAATATCATTGAAAATGCTTCTGGTTTTTTTCACCAAGAAAAGGTCAAAAATGCCTTATACGCGGGTGCGCCTTATACGCGGAGATATACGGTAGATTAGTCCATAAATCACCATCACAATCCTGGGCCAGTTGTCTTCTTTATAGTAAAAGAGGTTTGTGAGGTGCTGCATTGCACATACAGAGTTTCCCAAATAAACCAAAATGCTTTCTGTCTCCCCAACCACAAACTGATAACTTGCTCAATGGCTTCTTGGCACAAGCTCAAGTAAGGAGCACCAATGGTTTGGTGGGTTTGATAGGGGTCAAATGCCAACTCAACCTTGGTGTTCACCTCATTTGAGCCTGATCCTGTGCTTGCTCCATGTGCACAGAGCTGCAGCTGGGATGTTAGTAATAATGAGAGGAAACCCTGGTTGATCTTCCCCTCCCTAAATACAACAGATGCTTTCATGTCAGGAGGATGTCTCAAAGTGCTCAACATAACTAACTGGGCACCAGGAGCTAACAAGTTGGGAGAGACTCTAGGGTGGAGTTCCAGACAGCAACGGCAGGAGGGCTAGAGGTCCATCCACCAATCAGTAGCTGGATAAGTGGGGGGCATGGAGGAGGCCAGAGTTCTCCAATCACAACACAAGGTTGCAAATGTCGGGTCGTGCAAGACCATGGAGGGATTGCAAAGTGAGAATGAGAATCTTGAACTTGATCTGATGGGTGATGGGACGCGCCAGGGGAACCGGGAAGACTGGGATGATAAGGTTGCAGAGCAATCAAGGAAGTCATTGATTTTGCTTTTAATTGTATGGTAATCACGTCGATGGATAAACAGTGAATCACCCCCACCGCAGGAGCCTCATGCAGAGACAGCGCAGCATTGTGTGTGATTGACTGTACATGTGATGCCAAGCCCAGCGGGTTACTTCCTGCAACCAAAGTGTCACTGCTGCCATATCAGCTTCAAACACAATTGTGAGGTTTGATGGCACTAATCCCAGTGGATACACTCCAGCTGTCATATACTGTAATGTAGCTTGTGACACAGCCCAGTGCCCAGCCAGTCCTCACACACTCCCTCCTGCACAGCTTCTGATGACTGTTCAGCAAGGAGCACACATTGATCACTCACTGCTGGGTTTCTGAAGCAGAGTGGAAAGCAAGAGATAAGCGCTTTATACTTGATGCTTTCTGCTTGGTTCCCCAAGCAGAGAAGGATTAGAGAAAATGAGAGCAGGAGAAGGTTTTCAGAAGCTATGAGCAACAGTGAAACCACTTCCTCTGAAGAACTCCCCCTTGACCTTTGGCCTTCCTGACCATTTTTTTCCATCAGGCTTGTGCTAAACATCTGTGCCCTTATATCCATGTCAATCATCTTCACAGGAATGTCAGCTGCTGAAAAGCTTCTGTGCCTCAGTGGGTTTCCACTCTGTCAGCATGTAAGCAGAGCAGTCAGCACGTGGCAGAAAGTCCATCTTAAGACACACTAAACACTGGCAAGCACCGCGGCCCCAACAGCCACAGCTATGTCAACAACACAAGCTAACCAGGCCTGCTCAGACCCTCAAGCCTTCTCTTGATCTTTTAATATTCTCCAGCACACTCAGCTCTGGGATGAGAGGAGCCAGTGACTGTTAAACCCCCCACTCCACAAAATGGACACATCAATAAGGGTAATTTGAGAAACACTATGGGAAACCCATTATCACCATATCACAGTCAAGCACCATAATAATAATAATAATTCTTGCATTTGATATAGCGCTTTTCACATCTTATCAATGTCCCAAAGCGCTTCACAGAATATACTGCAAAGTAAATTGACTGTATATATTTGTGGGTGAATCGCGGCAGCCAATTGCGCACAGCAGTGTCCCACACACAGTCGTGGTTTGAAATGACCAATTTTATTATTGTGTTTTTTGGGGGGGATTATTATTAGGCGCGTGGAGTAAGGAAACTTGCCCAAAGTTTCGCCCTGACCTGCCTGGATTTGAACACAGGTCTCAACAGCTTGGTCTCCCCAGCTTGCAAGACAAGTGCTCTAACCACTGAGCCACAGGAACACCATGGCAGAGACCTGCACAGTCTCACTAGCTGTGGACAGAGTCAGCAAGATTGGATATGGAGAAACCGTGCAGCTCCTTGGCTTAGTGTTAGAGCACTTGTCTTGCAAGCTGGGGAGACCAAGCTGAGGAGACCTGTGTTCGAATCCAGGCAGGTCAGGGCAGAACCTTGGGCAAGTTTCCTTACTCCACACGCCTAATAATAATCCGTCCAAAAAACCCACAATAATAAAATTGATCATTTCAATCCACGACTGTTTGTGGGACACTGCTGTGCACAATCGGCTGCTGCAATTCGCCCCCAAATATACAGTCAATTCACTTTACAGTATATTCTGTGAAGTGCTTTGGGACATCGATAAGATGTGAAAAGCACTATATCAAATGCAAGGATTATTATTATTATAAACCGTTTCCTCTGGCCATTGGGTCAGTAACTAGAGGACACAGATTTAACAACAACAAAATTACATTGAGAGCTCCCTTCATGTCGGGAGCACATCCCAAGGTGCTGAAACACTATTTAAAGATAATTGGTAAGGAATCAGAGGGGAGATGAGGAAACATCGTTTCACCCAAAGTTGTTACAATCTTGATGACCACCTGAAAGAGTGGTGGAAATAGATTCGACAGTAGCTTTCAAAAGTGAGGTTGTCCAAGTACTTAAAAAGGAAAAATGTACAAGGATTTGGGCTAAGAGTGGGAGAAGTGTGACTAGTTGGTAGCTTTTTCAAAGAGCTGGCAAAGGCATGATGGGCCCAACGGCCTCCTTCTTCTATGATTCCATGACTGGCAGTGTCTGTTGTATTAGTGAGGCTCTGACCTTCCAATCAATCCCACACAGTAGGGAAAGTTTAAATCTCATTCGCTGTTTTGAATTATTTCAACTCAGAAAGTGATAACCAATGACACCACTAATCAGCAGATTCCACACATTAACGTGGATGTGCACAACACTGTTGCATTAAACACTGCAGAAAGCCATCACAATTATTTATAACTGAAATCCTGACATAGCTCCACTGAGCTACAAACCTCTAAATTCTCTTCAGGATGAACAGACCCGCTTCCCACAGCAGCAAAAGCCACCATCTTATCTTCAAATCTCTGTCTCTCTTTACTGGAAATGCTTTCTCCCTGTGGTCTCTTTATCAGGACCACAGGGAGAAAGCAGCTGATCAAAGGGAGTGGGCAGACATGACAGCAGATGTAAGAAATATTTCACAGCCAGTTGCCAGCTCTGGCTGGATGGGTGCCATGAGCTGCCTGGCTCGGAGAGCAGGCAGCTGAACTGCAGCTGGTATCTGGCAGTTTGTCACATCACGGAAAAAGTTTGGGGTCAGCTATTCAGCCAGGCTTAGATAATAAGCCGCACGGCACGCCAAACCACCACAATACCTCATTATAAGATCCAATCCCATATAAAAGAAATAGTATGTGCTAAGAAATATCTGCTACCAATCAGTTTACAGCTAGGGACAAAGCAGGTCTCCGACTGGCTGACAATCAGAAAACCCTCAAGGCCACGCAGACTCATTCCATTCTATATCAGACAGCAGTGGGACTCAGTGAATTACAAACAGCAAGTGAAAACAGACCTGAGCTACCTAATGACACAGTTAGTAAGAACATTGCCTAGTGTGAAGCTGAGCTACAAAAGCTTGCTGTCCCAGTCTGTGCTAAACCTGCTGATGTCAACCTGCTGTTGGGATCTTTATGGGGGATGTGGGGACATGTGTGTAGGGAGGGGTGATGGGGCATGTATAACAGAAGCCAGAGATCCCTCCCCAGATTGCTGTTGAGTGGCTCACGCTGAAATGTTCACGTGTGAACAGGATCAGGTTCGGCTACCATGTGTCCTATGGTCAAACAGCGTGTCAGACATCACTGTCTTGACTCAACGCATCAGGAAAGGCCACTCATGTGAGGTAGCAGGGTAAGCAATAGCCGTGGAACCATAATTAAGCCCCTGTAATAATAAAATAATCCTTGCATTTGATATTGCCCTTTTCACGTCTTCTAGACGTCTCAAAGCGCTTCACAGATGTGTGAGATACTCAGACCATGGTGTGAACATCAACACCCAGGATTCAACGCAATTGCTCATCTGACCCAGCAACACAAAACAACTAAGAATTTATCTAAATTTGGGATTTTTGATTGCTCAGCCGGATGTCTGGTACATCCAGAAACCCATCGCTATCTGTTAAGAGTATCAAAACTAAACAGAATTCCATGCTTCTCATCTATACATGGAAATCCTGCTAATTCTGGAAAGTAGTAATAATAATAATCCTTGCATTTGATATAGCACCTTATGCCTTCTACACGTCTCAAAGCGCTTCATAGAACGTACTTTAAAATGTAGTGACTGCATATTTTGTGGACAGTCAATCATGCACAGCAGTGTACCACAAACATTGACTGAGTGGCCAATAAAATTGTTTTTGGAAGGAATTATCACCCCAGAAAAATCAATCTACCAATCGACTAACAACCGGGTTTCTACTTACTGCTAGGTAAACAGAGGCATGTGGAGTAAGGAAACTTGCCCAATGTTTTGCCCTGCCTGGGAATCAAATCTAGGTCCTCTTGTTCCCAAGGCAACTGCTCTAACCACTAAGCTATAGGGCTCCTATTAGATGCAGATTGGCAAGAGCCAAGGCTTGGGGACACAAGAGTGTATGTTGGGGATAACTGCTAGAGTCTAACCATTCAAAATCACATAGCTTGCAATTGTTATCACTGTCTGGCAAACTTTCCCACTGCTTGTCCAGCTAGGAACACCCTACCTGTTAGTGTTTTGGCTTAAAGTTAACATGAATGATGAGAAAAGAACATAAGTCAGGTCACAAGGACAATCAAAAGGGCATCAAAGCCAACAGCATTGCCCATACCTGAACCCTGGCTAAAATCAGTTAACACAGTTAAGATCAAAACTCCAGTCTGGGGATTGTGTGACTTGATTCCATAGGAGGCAGAATACTTACTGGTGAGTTGTCAGGCAGCAAACTGCCCATTTAACACCAGATGCTTGGTCTGTACCTCGCCGCGACTAAGAGGATAAAAGGCCCAAGTGAAGCGAGTTACTACGATCTCCACACAGTCATCCTGTAAGGGTGGATTAGTCTGGCACGTTTTTAAACAGTTTGGAAATTGGACAGACAGTGCGAGTTGACATAAACAAAAGCAGCTGCTTAAATCTCTCTGCATCCAATTTACTCAAATGAACTCCATGTGAAAAGTTTCCACTTGTTGGTGTGAACCATTCCAGAGCTTTGAGGTTAGTATTAGCACATCTACTTACAGCTGCAAACCAAAGAGAGAGAGAGAGAGAGAGATGACTAAAGTTTTCCAAGTGCCTGAGAGCAGTATTTGTAGTTTGCTGTTGAAGCAGTAATCTTATCACAGAGTGGGTTCCTCTTATTACACTTGGCCAGCGCTGGCTGTCAGCATGATATGTAAAGAGATTTCTGCAGGAATTTCACATCCCCACAGGCTAAACAACATTTCAAGTCATCAGCACTTCCTTGTGTCAGATAAGGGGCTCGACCAGAGTGAAGGGCTATGTCAGCGCTCCCACTCACACCCTATCCTAGCCTTTGGCTTTCAGCGCACCCCTGAGAGAGCAAATTCCACAGTTCTGTGTCCCAGGATGCTTAATGTACAGAATACAGATCTTCACTTAGAAAGATATAGGCTAATAAAGGACAGTCAACATGGATTTGTTAAAGGCAAATCTTGCCTTACAAATCTGATAGAATTTTTTGATGAGGTAACGGAATGGGTGGATAATGGTAGCGCAGTTGATGTAGTTTACATGGACTTTCAAAAGGCATTTGACAAAGTGCCACATGAGACTTATTAGGAAATTAAAGGCCCATGGCGTAAAAGGGACAGTGGCAGCGTGGATCCACAACTGGCTGCGAGACAGAATGCAGAGAGTTGTAGTGAGCGGGTGTTTTTCAGAATGGAGGAAAGTGAGCAGTGGTGTGCCACAGGGATCAGTTTTGGGACCATTGCTGTTTGTAATCTACATCAATGATCTGGACTTGGGTGTACGGAGTACAGTTTCCAAGTTTGCAGATGACACTAAGTTAGGGAGAATAGTAAATAGTGAGGAGGATAGTAGCCATCTGCAAGAGGATATAGACAAATTGGTAAAGTGGGCAGACACATGGCAGATGAAGTTTAATGCAGAGAAGTGTGAGGTGATGCATTTTGGGAGAAGAAATGAAGGGAGGCAATATAGGCTAGATAGTACAATTTTAAATGGTGTGAAGGAACAGAGAGACCTGGGGATTTGTGTTAGTGACTCGTTGAAGGTGGCAGGACAGGTAGACAAGGCTGTTAAGAAGGCATATGGGATACTAGGCTTTATAAATAGGGGTGTAGAGTACAAAAGTCAGGAAGTGCTGACTAACCTCTATAAGACTTTGGTGAGGCCTCAGCTGGAATACTGTGTTCAATTCTGGTCACCACACTACAGAAAGGATGTGAAGGCATTGGAAAGGGTACAACGAAGATTTACTAGGATGGTGCCAGGATTGAGGGACTTCAGCTATGAGGAGAGGCTAGATAGGCTAGGGTTATTCTCTCTGGAGCAGAGAAGATTGAGGGGAGACCTAATAGAGGTTTATAAGATCATGAGGGGTTTCGACAGGGCAAATAGAGAAAAACTATTTCCACTCGTGGGCGAATCTGTGACTCGTGGTCACAGATTTAAAATAGTTTCAAGGCAAAGTAGAGGGGAGCTGAGGAGAAATGTTTTCACTCAGCGAGTTGTTCGAATCTGGAATGCATTGCCTGAAAAGGTGGTGGAGGCTGATTCAATAACAACTTTTAAAAGGGAATTAGATCTTTATTTAGGGAGAACAGGTCTATTAGGCTATGGGGAGCGGGCAGGGCAGTGGGATTGAATCACTCTTTTCAAAGAGCCGGCACAGACTAGATGGGCCGAATGGCCTCCTTTTGTGCCGTAAAATTCTATGAATCTATGAATCTATGAATAGATTTCAGAGCTACCTGCAGTTCCAGTTTGCAGTGTCAGCTGGATGTGAGCACATGTCTGTTCTGCATCACCAGAAGAAATGACAAATAATCCTCAAATTCTACCACCTACTTGAGATATTGTGGTCAAAAACTAGTTTTCCAAACGCAATCTATTGCTTACTGGAAAAACATTGTTACAATAAATAATAATCCTGGGATTTGCACGTTTTGAGCATTCTGAGATGAAGGGTGCTATATAAATGCATGTTGTTCTTTCACTTTGGGAGGACATTGCAATAAGGGATATACTCTAAAGTGTAGTGACTGTTATCTTGTAGGCAAATTGTGGCAGCCAATTTGCACACAGCTTCATCCCACAAACAGTCCTCAAGTGAATCACAAATTTTATTTTGGCAATTATTCACCAAGAAATCTTCTAGATTTGAAGCAAAGGCCTGCTTGAATAAATCCCACACTGACTGTCTTTAATCAACCTATGTTTCTTTAAGTGATTATTAATATTTTCATATTTTAACCATTATAAATGTTTTATTAATATATTCCCATATTATGCCCTGGCCCCCACCGCTACAAATCCAAATTTGCAGATAACACAAAGAGGCAATAAATGTTGATGGGAGCAGGAAGTTACAAAGGAATTTAATGAAATAAATTATGGATCCTAAAATAGCAAAAAACATTTTCTAAATGAGAGAAACTAAGAATTGTGAAGGAGCAAAGGAATTTGGGATTCACAATCACTATAAACAAGCTCACAGGTACAAATAGTTATCAAAAACCCTAAGGGGATGTTGGCTTTTGGGAGGCTGGACTCCAAAGCAGAGGAAATGATGCTTCAACTATATAGGGCCTTAGTTAAACTCCATCTGGACCCTGTGTTCAATGTTGGGCCCTGCACCTCGGTTATACTGGCTGTGGAGAGGGTACAGTGTAGATTTACCAGAATGTTACCAGGGCTAAAGGGTTAAATTATGAGGATAGGTTGCATAAATATGGTCTGTATTCCCTCGAGTTTAGAAGGCTGATCTGATTGAGGTTTTTAAAATAATAGAGATTTGATAGGTTATTATTGATAGGTAAATAATAATAATCCTCGCATTTGACATAGTGCTTTTCACGTCTTCTGAACATCTCAAAGCGCTTCACAGAATATACTGTAAAGTGAACTGACCATATATTTTGTGGCCGAAATGCGGCAGCCAATTGCACACAGCGGTGTCCCACAAAGTCGTGGATTGAAATGACCAATTTTTTTTTGAAGATTATTAGGCGTGTAGAGTATTTCCTCTGGTAGGAGAATCCAGAACAAGAGGGGCATCTTCTTAAAATGAGACATTGACCATTTAGGAGTGAAATCAGGAGGCAGTTTATCATCCAAAGGATAGTAGAAATCTGGAACTCTCCCCAAAAATGCTGTGGATGCTGGATCTATTCACTTATTCAACACTGAGGTGGATTGATATTTGTTAGGTCAGGGTATTAAGGGTATTAAGGCAAGGGTGGGTAATTGGACTAAGGTATAGATCAGTCATGATCTTATAGAATGGTGGAACAGGCTTGAGGGGCTGAATGGTCTCCTCCTGTTTCAATGGTACTTTCTCTTTTTTTGCTTCTTCGATTTCTGGGAGAAAATAAAGCAGTGGCAGACAACTGGCTCTTTCTCCGGCTCAGGCAGCACATGACTGGTGACCAGGTAGTGCTTGACCAGTTTGAGGACATCATTAATATTGGATTGTGTCTCTGAGGAAAACTGTCCCCTTCCTGAGACAGAAATGATGCCCTCCTCCTCCTCCTCCTCCCAGGGACATTTTTTAGAATCAACTGCAGCAAACCCCAAATCCAACTCCAGGGCTCTTTTTCTTCTCACTCAAAAGCGATCAGTTACAGGTGCAGTGAAGGCCTGGTGTAGGAAGTGCATCCTGCTGAAATGGCACATACACAGACTACTATGTAGGGAGATATACATCACAGTCTCGCTCGCAGTCTTTAGGATAGTTCAATGCTTCCAAAGTCAACTAACCAGAATGCTATATTTCTCTGATGCTATGACCAAATAATTTTTACTTTATAAAATGTACACACATTTCAAAGCTGCACTCAGTCCATCTCCATTTACTCCTTCCCAGAACTCTGGTGCTCCTCACTCCTGCTCAGCCAGAGCAACATTGTAAATACACCAGACACATTTCAAACTACAAAACAGTCAGATCACCAGATAGACTTACAGCTGCTCCCAATGTTATCTTGTTTATTATGGTTCCTGAACAATGGACCTTGCTCCTATTCAGAGTAAAACCCACAGTACAGATGGTTTTTCTAAATAAAATTTCCCCCAAAACTCCCTTCCCAAGGCAGGAATGATGACCCCTCCCCTACCCAGCGCCAATAATTAGGATCAGCCAAAGCAATCCCTAAATCCAATGCCAGGACTTGTTTCTCCTCTTCGATTGCCCCTTCGGACACCCTTCTACCCTTCTAATCCCCACCCCCAGCTTGGGTCCAAATCCCTGACCATCCACCACCTTGGGACGTCCTCCCGATGTGAAAGGCGCTTTACAAATGCTATTTGTATTTGTAGTCAAAGAGAAGCCTACTGATATGTCATATACTCTGTAGGGAAACATCCTTCACAGTCTTTACTTAATATTGGGTTCTATTTATTAGATTTGCTAGTTAATATACTTGCAGTTTATATATCTCCTTACATCATAAGATGCTTATTTTTCCCATGGTTAATGTGTAAATCTATCCACTAGAAGACTTCTATCCACAGCTTGCTTAACTCTGTGCAAGGAACAGGTGTGGACTAATCGGAAGCTCAGCACTTCCCAGCTCCTACTAACTGCAACATATTCCTGCATCTTTTGCTCATCACCTTCCCTAATCTTCCCTGTACGTGATCTCTGGCATCCAGGTAACATTACTTCCCCGTTTCTAACTTTTTTTTTGTAATTCTCCATTTGTAAATCATTGCCACACAAGAGAACCTATTTACCAGAGCAATCCCTGGGAGGATCCACATTTCAGTTAATTCACTTTATTTGAAACAAAATACAATTTTGTGTTGCATTATACCCTAGTGAACAATTCCCATAATAATTCACTTCATGACTGTATAGGACAATGCTGTGGGCAAAAGGCTGCTAAATTCACCAAATAGAATACCGTATATCTCCGCGTATAAGGCGCACTTTTTTTCAGGTCGGAAGATCTCGAAAGTTAGGGGTGCGCCCTATACACAGATACAAGAGATTTTGAGCCTCGGAAATACAGTAAACAGGAGGGGCGGCCGGCGCGCTGTCAGCCGGGGTTTGGTCAGTGTCCGGCGGGGGTTGGGAGGAGCGGGTGACGGGGCTTCAGCCTCGGCCGCCCGGGCAGCGGCAGCAGCAGCGGACTCCAGTGCTGTGCTTACCTTCTGCCGAACCCAGTCTGCCTGCGTCCCTCCCTGCCGCTCTCTCTCCCTCCCTCCCTGCCTGCGTGCCGGCCTCCCTCTCTCCCTGCCTGCCGGCCTGCCTCTCTCCCTCTCTCTTCCGGGCTGCCGACCTGCCTCTCTCCCTCTCTCTCTCCCGGGCTGCCGGTCTGCCTCTCTCCCTCTCTCTCTCTCGCGGGCTGCCGGCCTGCCTCTCTCCCTCTCTCTCTCTCGCGGGCTGCCGACCTGCCTCTCTCCCTCTCTCTCTCTCGCGGGCTGCCGGCCTGCCTCTCTCCCGGGCTGCCGACCTGCCGCTCTCCCTCTCTCTCTCCCGGGCTGCCGGCCTGCCGCTCTCCCTCTCTCTCTCCCTGGCTGCCTGCGTGCCTGCCTCTCTCTCTCCCTACCTACCTGTCTCTCCTCCCTTCTGCCGGCAATATCATTGAAAATGCTTCCGTTTTTTTTTCACCAAGAAAAGGTAAAAAACGGGGAGTGCACCTTATACGCGGGTGCGCCTTATACGAGGAGATATACGGTACATAGTCACTAGGCTTCACAGTAAATTCCTGTGAAGTGCTTTGAGATACTTTGGCAACATGATAAGACTCTACACCAAATGTTATGACTGTATTTATCAAATACATGATAGGCAATTCAGCTGCCTAATTCCCCCAAATGTCTGAACCCAATATATGATTTTTTAAAAAATACATTCAAAAATCAGTGTTTCAAGACATATTTCCTGTGAATGGAGCCACTGATACTTCAAAAGCTTTATCACAAAATAAAATTTAACTTAGAAAATATTAAAATGTGTGCAAGCCTGAATCCGCTCTGCTGCAGATCAACTACAACCAAGCCAAGTCAGATATTAAACCAAAAGCTAACATAACACCAAGAAATCTCATTGTGTGTTCTTACCATCCTCAGTTTCTTGCCAGACAATCCCCTCTAGGTTCACACTCGTCCCTGGTTCACAAGGGCCTAAGCACTCAGGCTCTGTCGCAAGTCCAACATCGCAGGTATTAACTGCGATTGAGCGTGTGCGTACCATAATCTGCTCCACTGGGGAGGCCACACTGCTGTTCACAGGCGGCAAGAGGTGCAAGGGCGGGGGTGCTGGGGTGGAGGCAGGAGAGTCCATCTGTACAAAAGAACAAATTGAAACACACATTAGATATTGGCAATCTGTGAAAAATCTTTTTTTAAATCATTTTTACAAGGTAGCACTTCTCAAGGCTTCTTACACTGCTGGTTCTGTAAATTAAATATTCAGTCCCTTCGGGAGCCGCATTTTACCAGACAAGGTCACTAATGGAATGCTTAAAATGACAACTGGCCATCACAATACAGTTCCATGATGGGTAGCCTAGTGGGTGCAATCGCACAGCATCAATCTCAAAACAAAGTTTCAAACTCCAATCTTGGTCTTGACGAATAGTCACATTTCTTCCCTAGATGCCTGGGAAGAGAGGAAAATTGTCTACCTGGTTAGCTACACAATGACGTGTATATTCATGGCATGATCCACTGCAACCAATAAACAAAATTCAGCACAAGATGAACCTCTCACGGAGAAATTAGCAAAGCTGGAAGAATGCAGCAATGCCATCTGAGAGCCCAGAAGAGTACATAAATTCCAGTAAAGTCCATTGACCCATCACTATCCCCTAATTAATGTCCCATTTGCAACCTTCCTTTCCTCTCCAAAGTATTGGAAAAGATGTTGCTTCCCAAATTCGCTCTTTCTTCTTCCTACATTCCTTATATGAACCCCTCCAATCTGGATTCCACTCTGTTCATATTATAGACTACCCGAGTCAAAGTCGGAAATTACATTCTTTCCATCTGTTACCATGGTTTTCTCTTCTGCCTTCTCTTATTGATCTCTCTACCACCTTTGACGCTGTTGAACATTCTATTCTACTCCACCTCTATGGTTCTGCTCCTCACTTAGTTACATCCTTACCTTTCCCGGGGTCTCTACTTCGTATCTGCTAACGGTTTCTTCTCTTACCCCACAGTTACTTCTGGCATTCCTCAGAGCTCTTTTCTGAGACCTCTCCATTTTCACATGATGCCATCCAGTAATGTCATCCAAGGTTAACTTCCATGCAGATGACATCCAACTCTCCCTCTCTGCATCCATCCTCGATTCCAAGACCATTGCTGTCCTGACTGATTGCCTGACCAAGATGAGAGCTAACTTTCTCCAATTGAATGTCAAACAGATGTGTAGAGTCCCATGGAATCCTGTAGCTCAGTGGTTAGTGCACTCGCCATACAAGCGAGAGATCTGGATTCAATTCCAGTCAGGCCGAAACCTTGGGCAAGTTTGCTTACTTCACACGCCTAATAATAACCCCTCAAAAAAATAATTAGTCATTTCAATCCACGACTGGTTGTGGGACACTTCTGTCCGCAATTGGCTGCCGCGTTTTGCCCACAAATATACTGTCAATTAAAATTACACTACATTGCGGGGTGGCAATTTTAGTTAAGGACTCAGTGACTGCCTTAGAAAGGAACGAGGTGGAAGAAGGACTAAAAACCGAATCTATCTGGTTAGAATTGAGGAATAAAAAAGGTGCAGTTACACTGTTAGGGGTATACTATAGACCACCAAATAGTGGGGAGGAGATAGACAAGCAGATCTGCAAGCGTATCACGGAGAAATGCAGAGCTAATAGAGTAGTGATAATGGGTGACTTCAACTATCCCAACATAGACTGGCAGAATAGTAGAGTAAAGGGCAAGGAGGGAGAAGAATTCCTGAAGTGTGTGCAGGACAACTTTCTTGATCAGTATGTTTCCAGTCGAACGAGGAAAGAAGCATTGCTGGATCTAGTTTTGGGAAATGAGGTAGGGCAAGTTCAACAGGTTTCTGTAGGTGAGCATCTAGGGAATAGTGACCACAATATCGTTAGATTCAGAAAAATTATGGAAAGGGATAAGGAACGATCACAGGTGAGGACACTCAACTGGAAAAGGGCTAATTTCAATGAGTTGAGGTGGGACCTAGCCAAGGTGGATTGGAAAGAAAAATTGGCAGGTAAGACAACTAACGAGCAGTGGGCAGCGTTCAAAGAGGAGATAGTTCAGGCACAGGTCAAAAGCATCCCCACAAAGGTGAAATGTAAGGCATCCAAACCTCCCTGGATGACTAAGGAAATCGGGGCCAAAATCAAACAAAAAAAAGAGGCTTATGATAAGTGTCAGGCTCAAAATTCAGAAGGGAACAAAGCAGAATATAGGAAGTGTAGGATAGAACTAAAAAAGGAAGTTAGAGGGGCAAAGAGACTGCATGAAAAACAATTAGCGAGTAAGATTAAGGGGAACCCTAAGGTTTTTTACCAACATATTAAGAGTAAAAGGTTGGTCAAGGAGAGGGTGGGGCCAATTAGGGACCTAGGAGGAAATCTCATTGTGGAGGCAGAGGGCATGGCTGATGTACTGAATGAGTACTTCGCCTCTGTCTTCACAAAAGAAAATGATACAGCCAATGCCATGGTATTAGAGGAGAGGGTAGGAGAAATGGATAGAATAATTATAACCAGAGAGGAAGTGCTAAAAAGGTTGACGTCGCTCAAGGTGGATAAGTCACCTGGTCCGGATGGGATGCACCCTAGGTTACTAAGTGAGGCACGGGAGCAAATAGCAGGGACTCTGGCCACGATCTTTCAATCTTCCTTGGACACAGGGGTCGTGCCAGAGGACTGGAGGCTCTTCCTGCCTGGCAACCGTCAGTGCCTTTTAACATCTGGGACTGACAGCATCTACAAACAAGGCACAAACTCCAGCTTACCTGGCCAGTATAGAACCACGATGTCATGCATCAACCATGATGTTGGCTTTCTAATTATCTAAATCCTATCCTTGACCTGTTCAGCTTTGCCACAGGTCCACTACTACCTCTCTCCTCGTGCAGCCAAGATCTTTTTCTCTGCTATTACCATCTCCAGGCTGGACCATGCTAATTCTCTGCTCACCAACTCTTCCCTCACAAATGCTTCCCTCTCAACATTGAACAACAAGGTCCCAAAACAGTCTTATGGTTCACCACCAGATGTGGCTTGAGCATTTTCGTACCTACCACCTCTCACTCATAGCCAAAACTGCTTTCCATTCCCAAGACAATCTGGAGGCTAAAAACAACCCCAAGCATACCCCAAGCTCCATTCTCATACCCTTCTTTCCCTTATTTATATGCTCCTTCTTGTCTGTCATAAACAGACCCAGGGTAAACTTGTATGCAAATGATACTCAAATCTACTTCTCCTCATTCAGCTGTGCAACTCCCAGTCCGCTGATGTTCTTCAGCTTGTTTGTCGGACATCAAGGTCTGGATGACTGCAAACTTCCTGCAGCTGAATAATGATAAGATGGAAGCCATACTCCTTGGCCTTTATCAACGTCTTCTCTCCTACGGCTCTGACCTCCTCAACCTCCCCGGCTGATCCCTATGACTTACTGAACTTGTGCATAAATAGGCGTCAAGTTCGACCCACAGCTGTCCCCAAATTCTTTCTCTGATCAGGACCACTTTCCTCCTCGTCCATCACATTGGCCACTTCTGTCCGTACCTCACACCCAACACAGCCGAAACTCTTGTCCATGCTTTGGACACTTCCCAGCGGGCTATTCCAATTTCCTTTCCGCCAGTCTCCCCAGTTCCAACCATTCACAAAATGCAACAAATTCAAAACTTACCCACATACAAATTCACCTGTTCTAAACTTCATAGCCCAACCTCACCAGTCCCTGCAAGGCTCTACAACACAACAAAATTACATTTGTATAGCACCTTTTACATCGGGCGGATGTCGCACAGTGCTGGACAATCAGTGTTTCAGATCCAAGCTAGGGTCAGCATTGGGGAGGGTGGAGGGAAGGGAGGATAAGGGGGTGACCAATGGCACGGTTGAAGAGGAGAGGCTTCCAGCAGGTTTTGAAGGACGCTAGGGAAGGGTGTAAAGCAGAGGGATTGCTTGATGGAATTCCAAAGGATGGCTCCCCATCACAGAACAGATCAACTTTAAGATCCTTACACTTGTCTACAAAGCCCGTTGTGCCCAAGTACTCTTCTGTGCTCTGACCTGCTTACTGACCACCCCACCGCCTGTGGTGTCCTCTTCCCCCACTCTGGTCCACCATCAGCAGCTGGTTACAGCCACTACAACCCGAAACTTTGGGTTGTCTCTCTCAAACCCTCCTCCCCCATTTCCAGATCATGCCTGAAGAACTTCCTCTTCAACCTTGCTTACAATCACCTCCCTCACCGGCTCTGTGTCAAGTTCCGCCACTATTTAAGTGCTCCGAGACACTACCCTGACTGAAGGGCCCAAGATAAATGCAAGGTGTTGTTGTTTGTTTGAAAACCAATGCAGAAACTCAGTAACAGCAAAGATTATAAAAGCAATGTACACATTTTCAAGGGAACCACATGTGACAAGCTTAACCAGCTCTCAACAACTGGTTTCTTTGTTAGAATTATCACTGGGAACAGGACAACATTTCAGTTACTAACATGTTAGCGTTAGGCTGTTATGAACAAAGGCATCTCTGTCTTTAATAACCCAATACAGCATCAGGAAAATATTTGGGGTATGAATAAATCTAAACTCAGTACAGCTTTCTGCACAGACTCAATCCAGTGCTCGTTCAGTGTGGCCTCTGATTACAGCACACATCACCCACCACACATCCACGACAACACTATTTGTAATGATGTTTTGCACGTTTTGTGCCCACAATCAAAAAATCCACCAACCTGCTGAAACAGCACATAACTCCTCAGCAAACACACAACACCCCTCGACAATCAGTGCTTAACCCCTCAGCAACCACCCTATATGGCACTAAGAAACACCTGTCTGATTCACAAAACACAGTGAAATATTTAGTGCATTCTCTTCCCTCCCTTCCCTGACAAACAGGAATTCTATTTTTTTTAGTCAGCTGGGTATCTGACACATGGGGAAACCCATCAACATGCACACTGAGTTCCACACCTGCTATCTATACATGGATATTTATTTGTGTCTGTAATAGAATGTGTGCTCTCTGAATAGAGGGACTCACTCTGCTTATCTAATTCTGGAGAGTATTAGGCGCAAGTTGGCAAGTGAACTAGAGTTTGTGAATGATTATTGCTAGTGTTCACTTAACTAGCTAAACAGGATGTGGAGTTCTAAAGCTCAGTGGTTAGAGAACTCACCTCGGAAGCGAGAGACCTGGGTTCGATTCCCAGGCAGGATGAAACATTGGGCAAATTTCCTTTGTTTACCTAGTAAGAACCTAGTTGTTGTTTGATTGGCGGATCACCTTTCCAGGTATAATAGATAATTCCTTAAGAAAATTGGAAGTGCTTTGAGACGTCTCAAAGTGCTAAATCAAACCAAATAATTATTATTATAATTAAACCATGTAACTTGTGATTGAAAGTACACTGCTTTTCCTGCTTAGACTACCTTAGAGTTTTGGCCTACAGGGTAAAAGCAGTATGATGAGAAGAATCCTTGGCTCATCTGCAGCACTTTGAAGGAGCTGGTCTGTCATCAGCAGTACCCTGGAATACTGCAGCCCTCCCCTCCCGCTTCAACCAGACTACCAAGACCATCACAGAGGATCGTGTGTCAGCCTGGCGCAATGTTAGCACTTTCACCTCCAAGTCAGAAAATTGTGGGTTCAAGCCCAGGTAGGGACTGGGAATAACTAAACCTACACTCCAATGCAGTGTTGCATTGTTGGAGATGCAGTCCTTTGGATGAGATGTTATACCGTGGTCAGGTCTGCCCGTTCGGGTTAATGTTCAAAATCCTGTGACATTATCCCCCAAATAAAATTATTTGTGGAGTATTGCTATGCGTAATTGGTTGTCACATTTCATACAAAAGATACACAGACATTCCACTTCACAGTACAGAAAAAGCTTGTTTATATGGCACTCAACCAACTGGAACGCTCAACTAACTGGTATCTGCCAATACAATTCACCATTTCAGCAACGGATCTCATACTGGAGCCATCCGGGACACTCGCGAGTATGCTCACTTTGGGCAAGCGTGCGAATGTTCACTTATTAAACTTAACGAACGCTGCAATTTGTATTTTACCGAGTGTACCGGAATGCTTTATTGGTAAGTATCCATACAATATTCTGTTATTATTTAGTCTATTATTAATATGGTATGTTTTAAAAATAAGTAAATTTTTTGTGTAGGATTTTCGGCAACTTGCCGCTCGAATATCCAGCATATTTAATTAACTGGCAACAGTCAGGTCCTGAGGGTGCCGGATAAACAAGCTTTTACTATATATCTTTACAGTGAGGCACTTAGAGATGTCTTGACAACACGGTAAGGCTATATCAAATGTAAGGATTATTATTATCAATTTTATTCCGATACTCTGTTGCTAAGTAATGTTACCTTGGAGCCAGCTCATCTCCAGAGTGGTCATATTGTCTCCAATCAAAAATTGAAACTTCTATATAGACTATTCTGCTAATTTAAAATACCTTTGTTTAGTAGATTACATGTTTTATTTGTTTTTAAATGTCAGAATTTTATCTTTTTAATAACAGATTTCCATAAGGGAAATATGAACCTAGAAATATGATGGATTAGAAATGTGGTGTTATATATACAATAAAAAATCATATATTCGTTTTTCTACATTATAATACACTACAATACCCTGTCATCTCCATCCTCTCAAATAATTTCTTCACCAAACTCTAACTACCTAATTCCCTTTTGAACCTGGGGACACAATTTTCCTCCGGCATTTTCCAGGGTAATGTATTGTACATATTGGTTGCCTAAACTGCAGCCATTTTAAATGAGATTCCTTTATTAAGAACTTAAAAATTTGCAGAGCCATTTAACAACTCTCCAGGCCGAGGAATGATAACATAGCGCTGGCTGGATGGCTGGAATTCTGAAGCTGGTTTTCAAGCAACCCCAGTAATTGTCATATACACAAATGTCTGACGCACACAACACACACCTGTGAGTGACTGACTAAAATAGATATTTAAAAAAAAACTTACTATGAAGCTACTGACCTCAGATTCAATTGACTTTCTTCATGACATTTGCAAATCACATGATAAACAGTACAGGCGTGGATTATGCATACACACATGCACACGCTAAACAGGAGGCATATGCACACAGGCCTGGACTAGATACACCATACACACACTCACGCACAACTGCTGCTGTGCACTTTAGGAGGCAATGTACACCATATCTCAGAAACAGTAACACACAATGGGTTACAACACTGACTTTAAAGCGGACAGATGTTACTAAACACCTCCAGGTAAAGCCATTCCAGATGAGGATTAAGTGCAATGGCAACCTGAGTAATTTGCATCCACTTTATAAATCATGATCAGACTGCAATACAATACTATTACAGATTCCGATTCCAGAATTTCCAGAACAACAGTGCTGGGCAGAATAGGAAAGAACTCAACAAAATCATATTTTAAAATCGACCATTAAATTATTAGTACAGGTAGTTTGAAATAATGTTTTGATGCAGATCAATCCACAAACCTGCACATATAGCTAATTTTATAGTAAATTCTAACAGTGGCAATTTGCTCCTTTAAACACCAGAACTGAGTATAATACAGTAAAGACAGAAATTCAGTTTCCAAAATAATAATAATAATCATTGCAATTGATATAGCGTTTTTCACGTCTTCTAGACGTCGCAAAGCGCTTCACGGAATATAAAGTGAATTGACTGTATATTTGTGGGAGAAATGCGGCAAAAATGAAATTACCAATTTATTATTGGTTTTTGGTGAGGTATTATTATTAGATGTGTGGAGTAAGGAAACTTGCCTAAGGTTTCGCCCTGCCGGGAATCGAACCCAGGTGTCTCACTTGCAAGGCGAGTGCTCTAACCACTACAGGGAAACTAAGTTTCAGGGAGATTGGTGGGGTCTGATATCTCAGTAACTGTAAGCTTGACAAGAACAAAGTAGAACCCTCCCACCCACCAACATACACACAATTCTCACCGTCAATATTTGTGAAGATTGGATCAGTCGCGCGCATAAAAACGAAAACAACAACAACAAAATTGCATCTGTATCGTGTTTTCACGTCGGAAGGACGTCATAAGGGCTCAACAGTCAGTGTTTTCAGACTCGAACTGGGGTCGGGATCGGGGAGGGAAGGGTGGGGTTGGGGAGTTGATGGATACAACTGATGGCCTGATCCAGATTTGGAAACAAAGTACAGCTCAGTCCACAACCTATTAGCTGCCCATGGTGTAGGTGTTTAGTAACTAGGCACGATAGCCATTGCCCTCTTGTATCAATCACACAACGTAACGAGGTACAGAATACCTCTGTAGACCATCACAGTTAACTACATCTCCTTAACCTATCAACAACATCATATGATTGGATCACAGATCGGGTCACGGATAAACGGGTTTTTATTGTACAATGAAATAAAACCATAAGTCATACTCGCATTCAATACAGTGAGGTATCATGTAGAAAAGTTTCAATGTGCTTTGCACAATGAGTTACTTTGTACTGACTGTCATGTAAGCAGACGTGGCAGCTAGATTGCACTACCACAATCCATACACAGAAATATAGATGAATAACCAATTCATTGCATTTGGACAAGGGAGGAAAGTAGTCAGGCTGTGATTACCATATGTGAACCCAGAGACGAAAGGGTTGAGAGTTGTGTGGCCCTTTGTGAAGAATGGCCACTTGGACAAAACACTGTGGGCCCCGTGGAGTGTTACCAAGAATTCAAATCAATTAAAGTCCCATTTACATGGGTTGTGGATCCTGTAGTGGTTAGAGCATTCAGCTTGCAAGCGAGACAACCTGGGTTCGATTCCTGCGCAGGATGAAACATGAAGCAAGTTTCCTTACTCCACAAACAACAAAATTACATTTGTAGAGCTTTTCAGGTCGGGAGGACATCCCAACACCTCTGTTCACCTAGCAAACAAACAAACAAACAAAACTTACATTTATATAGCGCCTTTCACGTCGAGAGGACATCCCAAGGCGCTGTACAGTCAGGTAGGACAAGAGCAGGGTGGGAAGGATCAGGGCAGGATGAAGAATAGTAGGAAAAGTAACTGTATTAGTGGGCGAAACGCGGCAGCCAAATTGCGCACAGCAGTGTCCCACAATCAGTCACGGAAGTGGGACTAGGGGCAAAAGGGGGTAAAGAAGCAAAAGGGGAGGGGTGGAGACAGGGGGAAGAAAAGCAGGAAAGTCGACTGTATACTTGTGGGCGAAACGCGGCAGCCAAATTGCGCACAGCAGTGTCCCCACAAACAATCGCGAAAATGGGGCCAGGGGAGAAAGGGGGAAAAGAGGGTAAGGGGGGAGAGGGAGGGAAAGGTGGGATGGGTTAGCAGGAAGTAGGATAAGTATGTAACTTGTTGTAAATCGATTGGCGGATCGCTTTTCTGCTGTAAAAATCCCTTTAAAAAAATGTAGTCACTCAATCCACAACAGACACTTTGCAGTATATTCTGCGTACCGCTTTGAGACATCACAAAGACGTGATAATGTACTATATCCAATCCAAGGATTATTATTCCCTGGGTGGGTGAAACACTTGCCTACAAGGAAGGGAAGTCTGTAAGCAGGTGACCATTGCTGCACTAAACAAACATCTAGCACAATGTTCAGTGCGGATGCTCATCTAGACTCCAACACAGACAAGTCGGTCAGCTGCACAAGACAATAGAACACTTCATTCAATGCTTTAGGGTCATCCTTGCACACACATGGTTCCAATCCACATAGTTGAATGGTTCTTAATACATATTCTTAATGCAAAGCCCCAGTATCACTCCCAGCTACAGTGCTCAATACAGTACTTCTATACTCCTATACTCCTCCGCACCCAGCTCCACCTTTTGGCCCCGCTCATTTCTGACACCATCAACCTTTCCCTCTCCTCAGGCACCGTCCCTACCTCCCTTAAAACAGCCACCATCACACCTATCCTGAAGAAACCCTCCCTTGATGCGTCGCAACCATCAAGCTATCGACCCATCTCCAAACTCCAATTTTTATCCAAGGTCCTTGAAAGAGTGGTTGCCTCCCAGCTCTGCTCTTTCCTTTCAACTCACTCACTCCTTGAACCACTCCAATCAGGTTTCCGTCCAATCCACAGCACAGAAACTGCCCTGGTTAAGGTTACAAATGACATCCTAACCGCCTGTGACCAGGGCTCCCTTTGCCTCCTCGTCCTCCTTGACCTGTCTGCTGCGTTCGACACAGTCGATCACACCATCCTCCTTCAACGTCTTTCCTCCCACCTCAACCTTCAAGGCACAGTCCTTGACTGGTTCCAGTCCTACCTGACCCACGTTTACACTTTGTATCTTCGAATGGTTTTTCCTCAAACCCCCGCAGTTTCTCACGGCGTCCCTCAGGGCTCTGTCCTCAGCCCCCTCCTTTTCACCATTTACACGCTCCCTCTGGGCGATGTCATCCGCAAACTCGGGGTAAATTTCCACATGTATGCGGACGACACCCAGCTGTACCTTTCTGCCTCATCCCTCAACCCCCAGACCATCGATGTTCTGACAGCATGTCTGTCAGACATTGAGTTCTGGACGAGGGACAACTTCCTCCAGTTGAACGTGAGTAAGACCGAGGCCCTCCTGATCGGCTCAAGCCAGCGCGTCCACACATCGGGCGCTGCCAGCCTCAACATCCAAGGCTGTACTCTCCACCTCACAAAGCCAGTCAGGAACCTCGGCATCACGTTCGACCAAAAACTCTCCTTCCTCCCCCACATCCGTGCCTTGACCGCCACCGCTTACTTCCACCTGCGCAACATTGCCAGGCTCCGCAATTATCTTACCCCCCACGCTGCCGAAACACTCGTGCACGCATACATCACCTCCAGGCTGGACTATGGAAACTCTCTCCTCGTCGGCCTCCCCAGTTCCTCCATTCACAGGCTGCAGGTCATCCCAAACTCTGCAGCCCGTGTACTATCCCGCACCCGCCTCCGCGACCATATAACCCCCACCCTCGCCCGTCTCCAGAGGATCGAGTTCAAGATCCTCGTCCTCACCTTCAAGGCCTTACATGGCCTTGCCCCGCCCTATTTAACCAATTTACTCTCCCCCTACAAGCCCACCTGGACCCTCCGTTGAGCAGGCCTGCTCCAAGCCCCCCGCCCGAACCGCCCCACCATCGGAGGCCGGGCTTTCAGTTTTTCTGCTCCGACCCTATGGAATTCCATCCCACAATCCCTCCGTCTCGTTTCTTCCCTTTCCTCTTTCAAGGCCGGTTTGAAGACTTTCCTCTTCGACCGTGCCTTTTGTTGCACCCCAAATTCTTCGACCTCCCCTACTTGTTTCACCCCTTCCCGAACACCCCCCTCCCAGCTCGAGTCACACGCCTCCTGTGCAGCGCCTTGGGACGTCCTCCCGACGTGACAGGTGCTTTATAAGTGTAATTTGTTGTTGTTCTTGTTGTTCACTTCAAAGCATGTTCTTCATACATGAGCCAACAACAACAAAATTACATTTGTATAGCGCCTTTCACATCAGGAGGACGTCCCAAAGCGCTGGACAGTTACTGCTTCAGACCTGAGCTGAGGACGGGGTGGGGCGGGGGAGGGAAGGGGGGGTTAAGTTGTTGTCGATGGGTCCATCGAAGAGGAGAGTCTTGAAGTGAAACTTGAAGGCCAGGTTGGGGGCGAAGTGAGGGACTGCCGGATGGAGTTCCAGAAGTTGGGGTCAGAGTGGCTGACGGCTCGCCCGCCAATGGTGGGGCGGGTGGGTTATGGGATGTGGAGCTGAGTGGAAAGTGGGGGCAGGTTGGTAAGGGGATAGGAGGTCACGGATGTAGGGTGGGGCGAGGTTGTGTAGGGCTTTAAATGTGCGGACCAGGATCTTGAATTGGATCTTGAATTGGATCCTCTGGATGATGGGGAACCAATGGATATCCATTTGCATAATCGAGCTGGCATGTAATGAAGGCATGGATGAGGGTTTCAGCGGCTTTGGGGGTGAGGTAGTGGCGGAGTCGGGCAATGTTGCGGAGGTGGGGAAAGGCAGAGCTAGTCATTACTTGGAGTCGGGGAGGAAAGACAGTTGAGGGTCGAAGAAGACACCTAGGTCCCTGACTGGCTTGGTGAAGTTGGGTGTGCAACCATGGAGGTTGATGCTGTCAGTGCCTGATGCAAGAAGGCGCTAGCGTGAGCCAATCAGATGGTAGTTGTCACCTGTCTGATCTCCCAAAGTGACTCTGATATAATCTATCACTCTATTTTACCATATTGCAATAGCTAATTCTTCTCTGGACTGTCCTATTCTTTCCAAGACTCAAAAACATTGCCTCTACACTCCCTCCTGCCTAAATTCTTGCTTCAATTCAATCTTTAGATGAGAAAAGGTACTTTACAATTCAATCTCAGCCTGCCAACCCCCTACCCCAGCCTGCCACCCCCCAACCCCAGCCTGCCAACCCCCTACCCCAGCCTGCCACCCCCCAACCCCAGCCTGCCACCCCCCAACCCCAGCCTGCCACCCCCCAACCCCAGCCTGCAATCCCAACCCACCACATTCACTACACTTTACAATTAAATCTGATGTAAGCACGTTGAGACTTGCTTCAAAGCGTCTCTCATGTAACAGGTATGTCATCAAATGTAAGGATTCTTATTATGACATACAGAACACCACAGTCCTCTTTCTGTTCAACACCAGGCTCCGCAAACCAATCACCCCCATGCTTACCCAGCTCCAAAGGATCTCTATTCCCAGCAGATCAACTTTTTAAGATCCTCATCCTCACCTTCAAATGTCTCCATGACTTTGCCCCACCCTGCTTCTGCAATTGCTTTCAACCCGACTGTCCCCACCCTTCCACACTCTGCCAACTGTGCCCTGCTTCATGATCCCTGCAATTGGCAGGTGATATTTCAGCAACATGTCGGCACAGACTAGATGGGCCGAATGGCCTCCTTTTGTGCCGTAAAATTCTATGATTCTATGATTCTATGTCCCCTCTAGAACTGTTTTGCAGTACATCCCAGACTCTCTGCTTTGAAAACCTATCTAAGGACCCATCTCTTTGGTCACCTTCCCCACCACCCCCCAACCAATATTCTTCCACTGTCTTTGCAAAGCGTTTTGAAACTTTTCCTGAATTCAAAGCATTACAAAATAAAAATTCTAAGTAAAATTAATTTTATTATGCATCAGTTCACAGGGCGTTATTATCTACAGGATAGACTTATTTCGGCTTTAAATCAATTCGAATGAATCTTTACATAAGATCAATATATTTCAAAGGCAGCAGTAAATAGAGCACTGAACCCACTCAGCATCCATTATGTTCAGTGTTCACACCAGTAAAAGTTTTGCATCTCCTTTCAAAGTAAGGAAACTATTTACAATCCTGGCACATCTAGAAATGTCTCATCCTGCTATTAAATACTTGATTTTTTACAAGCAGGGCAATATGCAGTTCCCAAAATGATTTTATTGCAACCCAATTAATGTGCGGATCAAGCACCAGCTGCACATGTTTGAGGATTATAAATATAGATTGTTGAATAGAATAACATATACATACACATGACTTTGAAGGTGGCAGGACAGTTTGATAGAGCTGTTATAAAAACGTGTATGGGATCCTTTGCTTTATAATAGAGGCATAGAGTACAAAAGCACAGAACTTCAGCTAAACATTTATAAATCACTGGTTAGGTCTCAGCTGGAGTATTGTGTCCAATTCTGGGCACCACACTGTAGAAGGATATCTAACCCTTAAAAAGACTGTAGAGAAGATTCATCAGAATGTTGCACGGATGGTGGAAACTTTAGTTATGTGGAGAGAAGCTGATGTGAAGCTGGGATTGTGTCCTTCGATCAGAGAAGGTTAAGGGGAGATTTTATAGAGTTCAAAATTATGAGAGATTCTGATAAAATAGATCAGAACCACTGATGGGTTTCCACTGGTGAGTGGGTTGGTAACCAGGGGACATAAATTTAAGATAACTGGCGAGGAAATCATTTTTTAAGCAGAAAGTTGCTACGCTCTAGAATGCACTCGCTGAAAGGGTAGTAAAAACAGATTTAATAACAAGTTTTAAAAGCGAATTGGATAGGTACCTGAAAAGGAAAAGTTTATAGGGATATGGGCTAAGAGCTGGGGAGTGGGTCTGATTGGGTAGCTTTTCCAAAAGGCCAGCATAGGCTTAGCATGCTAATGGCCTCCTTCTGTCCTGCAGTATTCTGTGATTCTATGAAAATTCAGCTCCAGCATTGAACTCACTGCGATGGGCACAGGTCCTGATCACAAGTAGCAATTGCCAGTCAGCGCTTCTGCATTCTATGCATGTGCAGATGGGCCAATGGGGTGACTAAGGACCTGGAAGTAAGCCATTCTTTAAACACTCAAGAAGCTAGCTGGGAATATGTATCAAACATGGCCACAGATCCAAAGGGCACCTAATATTATAAACAAAGTTATAAGAGGGTGCCTAATAATTGGCTTCTCCTGTAACTTACAGTAAAGAGTGTTCCTCCACATTGGGGCTGCACAGCACATGCTCACATAGTCTGCCATTCACCACCTATGTTCTTGTATACTTTCAATGCTTTTAAAGGGACAAACATAATGAATGTATCTAATCAGCATGATAAACACTCTGCCCCAGGCTCTATATGCATTGGTGCAGCTGCGCAGAACCCCAGCCAGCTCCCAGTGTCAGCCTGCAGTTTGTTTTCAAGCCAAAATTGCTTACATCAGTCATTGACCTTACGTTCACTCCCCAGCACATCTCTAGTGGTAAATTCACTGTTGTTCTCCTGCCTGATGGTTATTAAAACTAATAGCCTCATCCCTGCATGGCTGCTCATCACCATTGATGCTCTCACAGGCTTAAGGCTTTTTAATAAATGATCATATTCAAGGAGCACTGTTGGGAGTAATTGGATTTTCCTGTACATGACACATTGTGCATTCCTGTCAGCCTGAGGATGATTCAGTAGGAAAGGCAGAAACAAAGCAGAGCTAATTCCATTCTACCAAACGAAAAGCAGCCCGTATATAGTAAATACAATAAAAGCCCATTTATCCGGCACCCTCGGGACCTGGCCAATGCCAGTTAAACCGCATGCCGGATATTCGGGCGGCAAGCTGCCAAAAATCCACCACAAAAACATTTCGCTTTTTTTAAACATACCATATTAATAATAGACTAAATAATAACAGAATATTGTATGGATACTAGTGTCCGGCGATATATTGATATATCGCTAAAACCCGATATAATTTTCATATCGATACGCCGATATAGGCATTTCAAAAATATCGATATATCGAAAAATCAATATATCGAGGGAAAAAATCGGAATGCGCGCACACTGAACTACAAGACCCAGAATGCTCATCTCTATACACAATGCACAGACCGAGGTGCAAAGGTATGCAAGGGGTGGGGGGGAGAGATGGCTGGGGGGGGTGGTGGGGTGAGGGGGAGAGAGACGGCTGGGGGGGGGAGGGGGAGAGAGATGGCTGGGGGTGGGAGGGGGAGAGAGATGGCGAGGGGGGGTGGGGGGGGAGAGACGGCTGGGGGGTGAGGGGGAGAGAGACGGCTGGGGGGTGAGGGGGAGAGAGACAGCTGGGGGGAAGGGGGAGAGAGACGGCTAGGGGGGGGGGAGGGGGAGAGAGACGGCTGGGGGGGGGAGGGAGAGGGAAAGAGACGACGGGGGGGGTGGAGGGAGAGGGAGACGGCGGGGAGGGGGAAGAGACGGCTGGGGGGGTGGGGGGGTGGAGAGAGACGACGGGAGGTGGGGGGGGAGAGGGACGGCAGCGGGGGGGACGACGAGAGGGGGACGGTGGCGGGGGGGCGGTGGGGGGAGAGACGGGGTGGATGTGATAATATACAGATAGATAGAGATGGGGGGGATGTGAGAGAGGAGAGAGACACAGAGACACAGACAGAAAAACACAGAGAAGGAGAGAGTGAGAGACACAGATAGCGAAAGATATTTACCTCCTGAGGAGATAGGCCCCGAGTGCGCGCGCACCCGGAATGCGCGTGCACCCGGAACGTGCGTGCACCCGGAACGCACGTGCACTCTGAATGTGCGCGCCACACGCGCATGCGCAGTACGAAAAACCCTAAAATATCAATATTTCAGTATATCTCAATATGAGCCCATTGATATATCTAAATCGGAAAATTTCCATATCGACGGACCCTAATGGATACTTACCAATAAAGCAATAAATATTGATTTATTTATTGCACACAATCACAAAGCAAATTTCTACAATGGCAAAGGGAAGAGTTTTTTTTACTTCTTAAAGGCACTGTCAATTTTTCCTCTTTTTTTTCTATCTTTCTCTCCCTCCTTCCGTCTCTCTCGCTTTCACAGACACTCAGTCAGTCTGGCATCTCAATGGCTCCAAACCCAACCACCCTTCACTCTTTCCCCACTCCACTCTTTCCGCCCCCACCTTTCCCTCTCTCCCCCTGCCTCTCTCTCCTTCTCCCACCCCTACCGAAACAGAATATGAACCCCCAATACTGTCAGGCTACACAGGCAATACGTAGTATCCATCAGAGAGAGAGGGAAAGAAAGAAAGGGGAAGGGATAGAAAGAGAGAGGGAGAGATAGAGAGGAAGGAAGGAGAGAGAGAATGAAAAAGAGGGAGAGAGAGAAAAAGGAGAGAAAAAACAGTGCCCCTTTAAGAAGAAAGACCGGAAGTGCACTACCGGCAGCATTCAGAACTAATCGTACTATACTCTAGTGCAACAATCGACTCATTAAATGCGCCACAGAGATTGGATAAGATCCGGTTAATCGATTGGGGACCTGTTTTTGAGATGCCGGTTATACAGAAGTTACAGTTGATCGGGTCACGGATAAACAAGCTTTTACTGTACTACAGTATCTGTCAGTCACTAGATCTATTGGGGTATCTGACAGCAGATCCTCTCCTCCCCTATTCCTAGTGTGCCAACCCATCCATTGGCATCCAGCCCTCTGATCTCTACCCACCCCAACCCCAGCTCATTGAACAACAAGTTACATTGAACCATAGATATACAGAGCACAGATGGCTATTCTTGCCATCATGACAGTGCTGGCTCCCTAAAGAGCAATCATTTCAATCCCATTTACCTGTCCTTTACCTTCTGATTTATGGAAATCATGTCTCCATATTGACTATCAAAATCCCCATCAATTTAATGACCTTGATCAGGTCAACCCCTGCTTTGTTCCAACAGAAAAAGTCCCAGCTCTTCCAGTCTCCACTCACAGACCAAATCTCTAATCCCCAGTATCATCCTAAATCTAAATCTCCTCTGCACCCATCTATCACCTTGACGTCTTTCCTAAAGTGGGGTCACCAATAATGGACACAGTATTCTAACTGTGGTCTAATTAACAGTTTATACAAGTCTAGCATTCTTTGGAGGAATTGCTGAGCTTGACAGTTTGAGAGACCTGAACTCACATCACTGGAAACACAGCATGGATTTTTCTTGGCTATGGTGTTTAACAACAGTGCTTAAATACAGTATTATGTTATAAGAACATAAAAATTAGGAGCAGGAGTAAGCCATTCGGCCCCTCCAGCCAGCCCACCATTTGATAAAATCATGCCTGATCTTCTGACCTAACTCTAATTACCTGCCCTATCCCCATATCCCCTATTCCCTCTATTTTTTTTTTAAAAATCGATCAGTCTCAGCCTTGAAAATGTTCAAGGACTGAGCATCTACAGCCTTCTGGGGTAGTAAATTCCATAAATTCACTACCCTCCGGGTGAAGAACCAGCACCTTGGGACGTCCTCCTGATGTGAAAGGCACTAAACAAATGTGAAGAGCACTTAATACTGGTGGAGCCTGATGAGCTCAGGAATTCAGCTTGGCTAACAGTATCCTCTAAGCCCCCACTCCTTCTCATCCCTTTTTATTTGACTTCCAAGTCCCAAATCAAAATCTGCCTCCTGAATCCATGCCATTAATTTATTACAATAAACAAATCACCTATCCCATCACTTTATGCTTCCACTTCCCATCTCGCTATTGTGTGGGGGACATTCTTGCAACTGATTAGCTGCCCGACATGAAGGGAGAGATATGAATGCAATTTTGTTGTTGTTTGCCTTCAAGCATGCGAAAACAATTTGAGACATTCTAATTTCAATACAAGGATTATTATGGTTTATTCTTAAAGCCCATACAAACCAAGCAGTTTAAGTTGTCATTTTACCTGGCAACAGGATTGGGTTGAAAAGGGCTCAGTTTCAGTTGGTTGGCCGAAACATAAATCTAACTGGAGACCGCAGGGTTAAACATCTCCCTTTCTGTAAACTAAAATAAGTTGAGCACTCTGAACACACAATCTGGCACAAAGCGCCTACATTTTGGCAGTGGGACTCTTGCTGTAAAAAGCTTGTGTCTGCAATGGAAACATTGACATTGCTGTATAATGGGGAGCTCTTCTGAGATTGATGGTGAAAATTGTTGGGAGCACAGCATCTATCTGATATCTGACTGAAATTTCCTGCCGTTGGAAGTTGCCATCAGTATAAGTGTAAATAGATTACATTTCATAGAATCATAAGAATTATACAGCACAAAAGGAGGCCATTCCATGCATTGTGTCTGAGGCGACTCTTTGAAAAAAGGTGTTCAAATCAATCCCACTACCCCACGCTCTCCCCATAACTCTGCAAATTTGTCCTCCCCAAATAATCATTTCCCAGCACTGAATGTATATATATATAATTATATATATATATATCTTAGCAGAGTAGGTCATTCAGCCCATCATCTGTGCTGATGCAAACTCCTCCAATAGTTACCTAATCTCTTCCTTATGCTCTTTCTCCAAGTTCTTAAATTTGTGGAAATTGGCCAGTCAGATAACAGAAAGGGGAACTCATTCATTCTTCCCTCTCCACTTTCCTTTTTTGTCACACACGCTACCTCTCTCCTGCCTCTCTCTTCACACACACACACACACACACCTTCTTACACCTTTCATATTCCTCTTTACCCCCACAAACCCTCTAACTCTCTTCATTTGTACAGTAATAATCTTTGCAATATATAGTATTTGATTATGTCATTGAAACTTCTCAAAGCTCTTCAGAGGATTTACTGTGAACCAAAGACGCAAGTTGCCTCCCTGGTGCCAGGCTTGAAGACATCACGGAATGGGGACAGCGGGAAAAGGAACATCCAGAAGTCATGGTCCATGTTGGGATCTATGACATAGATTCATAGATTCATAGAATTTTACGGCACAAAAGGAGGCCATTCGGCCCATCTAGTCTGTGCCGGCTCTTTGAAAAGAGCTATTCAATCCCACTGCCCTGCCCGCTCCCCATAGCCTAATAGACCTGTTCTCCCTAAATAAAGATCTAATTCCCTTTTAAAAGTTGTTATCGAATCAGCCTCCACCACCTTTTCAGGCAATGCATTCCAGATTCGAACAACTCGCTGAGTGAAAAAATTTCTCCTCAGCTCCCCTCTACTTCGCCTTGAAACTATTTTAAATCTGTGACCACGAGTCACAGATTCGCCCACGAGTGGAAATAGTTTTTCTCTATTTGCCCTGTCGAAACCCCTCATGATCTTATAAACCTCTATTAGGTCTCCCCTCAATCTTCTCTGCTCCAGAGAGAATAACCCTAGCCTATCTAGCCTCTCCTCATAGCTGAAGTCCCTCAATCCTGGCACCATCCTAGTAAATCTTCTTTGTACCCTTTCCAATGTCTTCACATCCTTTCACATAGCTCTCTAGGGTAAGGAAACCCCCCTGAATGACTAAGGAAATTGGGATTAAAATAAAACAGAAAAGGGAGGATTATGATAAATGTCAGGTCCAAAATACAGAAGATAATCAAATAGAATGTAGGAAGTACAGAGGAGAACTGAAAAGGGAAATAAATACGAGGGAAAAAGAGACTGTATAAGAAATGAGCGGGCAACATAAAAGGGAACCTTAAGGTATTTTATAAGCATATAAAGAATAAAAGGTTAGTCAACGGTAGGGTGGGGCCAAGTAGGGCTCAAAGAGGAAATCTTCTTGTGGCGGCAGAGGGCATGGTTGATGTACTGAATGAGCACTTTGCATCTGTCTTCACAAAAGAAGCAAATGCAGTCAATGCCACAGTATCGGAGGACACGGTAGAGAAACGGCATAAGATAAGAATAAACTGAGAGAGGAGATACCAAAAAGGTTGTCAGTGCTCAAGGTAGGTAAGTCACCCGGTCCAGATGGGATGTATCCTAGGTTACTGAGGGAAGTACAGGCGCAAATAACGGAGGCTCTGGCCACAATCTTTCAATCCTCATTGGACACAGGGGTGGTGCCAGAAGACTGGCGAGTTGCAAATGTTACTCCCCTGTTGAAAAGGGGGTGGAAGGATAAACCTGGGAACTACAGGCCAGTCAGCCTAACACCAGTAGTGGGGAAACTTCTAGAAACTTCTATTCCAAGTGCCTGCTCGCTGGATTTCCCAACTCTTCCATCCACAAGCTGCAGATTATTCAGAACTCTGCAGCTTGTGTCCTCTCCCGCACTAGGCTCAGCGAACACCACTATCTTTGTCCAGCTTCACTGCTCTCCCCCAACCTCCGTGACCGCCAAACCCCATTTCAACCTGTCCACTCTCTTCGCTCGGCAGACACCAGCCTGCTTCAAGTCCCTGCACTTCCCAGCCCACCATTAGCAGTCAAGCATTCAGGATCTCTGCCTCCACATGATGGAACTCCATCCCGCAACCCCTTCGCCTCATCCCCTCTTTCCTCCTTCAAATTCTGTCTAAAGATCGTCCTCTTCGACCGTGCCTTCAGCCACCTTCCCACCCCTCCTGATCTCAACTCCCAGCTTGCGACGAAAACCCCTGATTGTCCAGCGCACTGGGACATCTTTCCGATGTGAAGGGCGTTTTACAAATGGCATTTGTTGTTGATGTTATTACATCCCAGAATCCATTCGCATTCCATTCAGAGTTCAGGATTTCCATTTCCATTCCCATTCAGTAGGCAAACTGGAGGCAAGGTAGCTTCAATACCGGCTCTGGTCTGCTAAGATCTGACAATACTGCTGACATTCAGAAGCAGATCAATGCAACAGACCTTCATTTATTGGAGGTGCTTAGTATTTATAGTATCTTAACTGAAACAACAACATTGGACATATTGGGCAACATTGGGCAAGAAGGCTCAATCCAGGTGCTACCAGCTGTTCCTAGATGCAGTAGAATCAACAAGCGAGCAGCCAGAAATGATTGCGGGATCAGTAGCACAGAGCAACCCTCCAGTATGGATGCTGATGCTGATGCTGAAGTATTGCTTTGTCACAGCTTTTAGCTTGTCATAATTCCTGGGGCTTTCACTCATATGCAAAACTAGTGATGTCATAGCATTGCAAACTTGCAATACAGGATGCATGCAACTCAGTGGAGAATCCTACTGGTCAAATGATTGACTATCCTCCAAGGTGGGATCGCACGGGAGCTGACCTCGCTTCAATGTGACATGTTTGACAATAGAATGTCAGATTTAAGACAACCTTCTGAGGTGGAGTTGGTAATCCAGGTCCTGTTCACAGTATTCCAGAGTACTGCGGATTACAGCATAACACAGCGTGGCTCATCAGCAGGACATGAGTACAAAAGTCAGGAAACTCACTATACTCTGTAAAACTTTGGTTAAGCCTCAGCTAGAGTACTATGTACAATTCTGATCACCACACTTTAGGAAGGATGTTAAGGCATTGGAAAGGGTGCAGAGGAGATTTACTAGGATGGTTACCAGGAAATGAGGGGCTTCAGCTATGAGGAAAGGCTAGTGAGGCTAGGTTTATTGGAACAAAGAAGGTTGCGAGGAGACCTAATACAGGTTTTTAAGATCATGAGGGGATTTGACAGAATATATAGGAAAAACTGTTTCCACTGGTGGGCTTATCAGTGACTGGTGGTCACAGATTTAAAATAGTTTCAAAAAGAAGCAGAGGGGAGGTGAGGAGAAATCCTTTTGTGCCATAAGATTCTATGATTCTATGATGAGAGCGCAGACTAGTCAGTGGGGGAGAAGTACTCTTTCTAACTCAGCTCCTGTTAACACTGCAAGCCAAAGCCACAACAGTTAAGTTGGTTCTAGGTAGACGAGCAGCAGGAAAGCTTGCCAGACAGTGAAACCAATGTCAAGCTATGCAGTTTTCGCTGGACAAACTACAGTAGTTACCTCAACTATGGATAGATATTTGTTAGGTCAGGGTATTAAGAGATACGGGCCAAGGACTGGAAATTGGATTTGAGGTGCAGATCAGCCATAATCTTATAGAATAGTGGCTGGGGAGACCAAGCTGGGGAGACCTGTGTTCAAATCCAGGCAAGTCAGGGCGAAACCTTGGACAAGTTTCCTTACTTACTAGGGTCCGTCGATATGGAAATGTTCAGATTTAGATATATCGACGGGCTCATGTCGAGATATACCAACATATCGATATTTTCGGGGGGTTTCGTACTGCGCATGCGCGCGAGTTGTGAGGTGCGTGCGCATTCGGAGGTGCGCATGCATTCAGGAGTGCGCGCACATTCGGAGGTGCGCACGCATTCGGGGCCTATCTCCTCAGGAGGTAAATATCTCTCTCTCTCTGTCTCTCACACTCACTCTCTTCATCTCTGTGTTTTTCTGTCTGTGTCTCTGCTCTCTCACATCCCCCCATCTCTCTCTCTCTCTCTCCCACTCTCTGTCTGTCTGAATATTATCACCCCCCCCCCCCACCCCGGTCTCTCTCTCTCCCTCCCCCCGCCCCCCGGTCTCTCTCCCCTCACCCCTTGCATACCTGTATATTGTATTCGAGTACTATGAATACTCGGTCTGTGCATTGTGTATAGAGATGAGCATTCTGGGTCTTGTAGTTCAGTGCGCGCGCATTCCGATGTTTTTCGATATATCGATATTTTTTAAATGCCTATATCAGCGTATCGATATGAAAATTATATCGGGTATAACCGATATATCAATATATCGCCGGACCCTACTCCACACGCTTAATAATAATAATCCGTCCAAAAAAAACACAATAATAAAAATTGGTCATTTCAATCCACGACTGTTTGTGGGAGACACTGCTGTGCCGCGATTCGCCCACAAATATACAGTCAATTCACTTTACAGTATATTCTGTGAAGCGCTTTGGGACATCGATAAGATGTGAAAAACGCAATATCAAATGCAAGGATTATTATTATATTATTAATATAATAATATAATATTATATTATTATATTATTATATGAATAATATAATATTATTAATATTATTCCCTCCTCCTGTTTCTTTGTAACACACAATCTGGCTTCTCCAAAACTTGGCTTTGCCAACCTGCGCCTACTACTTTCCATAATTATTTAAGCAGGGAAAGAGGGAAAGAGTGCACATTCCAGTCTGTTTTGGATACTCTTAAGCATGGTGATGGATTTCTGCATGTAACAGATGCCCCACCGACCAAATACAAAAGGTTCCTTCGTGTTTCCTGACAGTAACACTTCAATCATTGCCAGGATTATTTAGGTGTGAATTGCTTGGTTTATTCCCTCCAACAGAAAAACGCTGCACTTTCTCCATTTCTCCTGTGCCACTATCTCACAAGGAAAACCTTCATCCACACCGTTGTCACCTTCAGATTCCATTTTTGCAATTCCCTTGGTAGACACTGCAAACAATCATCCATTCTCCACAGCTGTAACCTCTCCCACTCATGGTTCCACAAGTCTAATATCACCCAGAATCATCGGCTCCCCATCCTCCAGCACATCAACTGTAAGATCCTCATCCTCACCTTCCAATATCTCCACAGCCTTGGCCAACCTATCCCTACAATCTACTCTGACAATATCGCACCTGGAAAACCATAGAAAATGATCAGAGGATTTACAACAACAACAGTAACCCCCCCCCCCCCACAACACCATTGGTACAGTACCAATTCACCCTACTCCTAAACTGACGGCATTATTCACCAATAAAAACAGAAATCGCAGGTAATCAGCAGGTTAATTGGCATCCACAGAGAGAGGAAAGTGAGTCAACTTTTCAGGTCGTTGATCAAAGGTTACTTTCCTCTCTCCATAGATACTCCCTGACCTGCTGAGTTTTCCCAACGACTTCTATTTTCCTCTAGCTCATTCACTCACTTATGATCTTTGGTCATCTGAAACGTCAACTCACATTCCTCTCCATAGATGCTGCCTGATCTCCTGAGTGTTCCCAGTGACTATTGTTTTTATTCCAGATTTCCAGCATCTGCAGTATTTTGCTGTTCAGTCCAGTAGGGGGGGGGAGGGGGGGGGGGGGGGGGGGGGGTTAAACATCATGCACGTCATCGCAAGAAGCGAGCAGCAAATGTGGCTGGCGAGTTCCCAATGCTAAAATTCTGAGCATTACTGGCATGCTTAGTATCTTAACAAACATATAATGGTAGCCTCTTTGCTGTCTGCAAAGCAAAGGCTTAAGTTTGTAGAGGATTTAAGGTACTTAAGATGATAAGTAGAGAACGGGGTAGAATCTTCCACCTGGGATTCATTCAAATTGACTGATTTCTCTGGACTGAAAGGCAGTGAAATTTAATGTTCTCTGCTTTTTGCCAGCAGCATCAGCCGACAACAAAACACCAACTCCTTCCAGATAGACCCACAGCACATTAATCAAAGGATTAAATGTGGATTAAGCCAAGGTTTAGACCAAGTCTGTGTCAAGCGAGGATTTTTGTAACCATATACAGTATTCTATCAACATGAAAGCACTTTAAATATGAATATTCAGATCCTAAGCCCAGTTTGCAAGATGGCAGCAAATGTCTAGGCCAAAGGTGAGCGGTTCAACAATCAAATAGTCAGAGTGATCCACCTCAGTCCCACTTATCTGAGCCGGGTTTTTGATACCGAATCTCTGCCTGACTCAGAAAGCAACTATGCCAAGGTCTATGTTGAATTAGACCAGAAACATGATCACAAGACTGGTTCAGGTGCGGACAGACATTCACACCCACTGGAACGGCAGGAACCCATCAATATGATTCCTGCAAGTAAGAAGACCTGGGTTTGATTCCCGATCAGGCAAGTTTCTTTTACTCGACACAACAACAACAAAATTGCCAGGGTGGAGGCGAGGCGGAGGGCCTGTGGGATGGAATTCCAGAGTGGGAGCACAGTGGCTGAAGGCTCGCCTGCCAATAATGGGGTGGGTGGGTCGGGGGACGTGGAGCAGGCCAGAGCCCGCTGAGTGGAGCAGGTGGGCAGGTTGGTAAGGGGATAGGAAGTCACAGATGTAGGGTGGGGAGAGGTTGTGGAGGGCTTTAAATGTGAGGACCAGGATCTTGAATTGGATCCACAGGAATGATGGATTTGGATTTGCCAGTGGAGTTGGGTGAGGATGGGGGAGATGGGGGTCACAGAGTTTGGAACAGTAGAGGACACAAAGTTCTGGATTATCTGCAGCCTGTAGAGGGAGGAATTACTGCTAGGTTAAACACCTGTGTAACCTAGCAGTAATTGCAAACCCAGTTGTTAATTGGCGGATCGCTTTTCCGACAATAATAATCGTTTATATATTTTAAAAAAGTGGTCACTCAATCTACGACTGTGTTTGGGGTCATTGCTGTGCGCAATTGGCTGCTGCGTTTCGCTCACAAGATATAACATCAAACTCTTCGAGACACAGAATACACATGAAAAATTTCCATGTCTGGAATGGAATGTGCACTCTCTCCCTTGAAAGATGCATCCTTGTTAACCTAATTCTGAAGAGAATTATAGAATATGAAACAAATTACAGTTATATAATGCCTTTCACATCAGGAAAACACTCAATATCTTAAAACATCTTAAAACACTGCAATCCCTGAAGCTACCGAGACACACACCCATGGTTTTATCATATCCAAGCTTCACTATACCACAGCTCTGCTCGCTGGCCTGCAGAGTTCATAATAATAATACAGTAGAAGCTCATTTATCCGTGACTCGATGAATCGGCACGCCCTAAAAAAAGTCCCCATTTGATAAACAGGAACTTATCCGGAACTTATAGCAGTGGAGCATTTGTAATTGCATAAATAATAAGATAATTACAGAATATTGTATTGTTAGAACTACTCTCTTGCGCTTCTCACCTTTGCTGGTAGATGCTGCGCTTGAAGCCATGATGCTGTGGTTGAGGTTTATAGTCCAGCGATTCTTTTTAAAATGGAGGACGCCAAGCAGGTGAAAAAAACGGAGTGCGATTTTATAGCCTTATTGGTGGCAAGCTGATAACCCTAGCCGATAACCCACATTGTCGCACAGGTACAGTATTTCAATTTGCCACTAGTAGAGTCTGGGATTATCGGCTTGCTGCTAGTAAAGTCTAGGGTTATCAGTTTGCCGCTAGTAGAGTCTGGGAGATGGGGAGTCAGTGGAGCCAAGCAAAGATGGGAATGATAGACTTGTGAAGCCCAGTGTGAGAGAGGACACAGTTGCAGTGTCCCACAAATAGTTGTGGATTGAAAATGAACAATGTTTTTTTTTTGGGGGGGTGGTGGGGGGATTATTATTAGGCATGTGGAGTAAGGAAACTTGCCCAAGGTTTCGCCCTGATCTGCCTGGATTCGAACAGGTCTCATGCTTGTAAAGCAAGTGCTCTAACCACTGAGCTACAGGAGCTCCACAATATCCAAACTGAAAGGCGAGAACGCTACCACTGCGCCAAGCTGAAACATATTAAGAGAGATTTTGATAGAGCAGATAGTGAAAAATTATTTCCATCTGGTGGCTAGAGGGCACCAATTTAAGATAATTAGCCAGGGAACAAACGGGGAAATGAAAAGCAGTTTTTTTTATAGACAAGATCCTCTTTCCTCTGGGATGCGAGAATATACCTATATTCTCTCCTCTTTAATTTCCATCTTCACAATATACTGTAAATACATAAACACCAACCCGGCTCTGATTATGTTCCTGTGTGTAGAAACACTGTTTTCATCCATCACCTCTTCATCCCTTCTTTCCCCTGAGTCCTCACAAACTAAACCAGAATCCTGGCAGTCACATCACACACAGCTGAGCTGCCCAGACACAACTGTACACGTTACAGCTCCCTGCTCCGGCTTTGTTCCTAGGCACTGAGTGAGCATGGTTGGGCACTGATTTGGCAGCTACCACACACGAGCACCACTCAGGGAGCAGAAATGGCCAAGCAATGTTTGATGTAACAGACAGAGAGTGGTGTAGACAGTGTGCACCTACCACCCCTCAGGAGTCAGCAAATCTCAGGCTTTCCTGCCTGCCACATCTGGCAAAATGCCAACAGCAAATTTCAGTTACTGCTAGAAAGATTATACAATTGGAACAGAAAATATCCAGAAGTCATTTTTAGCACCTTCTCGCAGGTGAAGACGGTGCTGCTATAAGAATGTAGCAGGAGGGAGGGAGGGAAGAGGGTGGAAACAAATCTCTTTTCACCCCCGTTGGCAGCGGGTGGTGTAAGTACATGTTTGTGTGATGCCCTCATTAGTAAGAGCAGTTAATCTGGTAAACCATGTTAAAAATATACAGCATTTATACAAACAGTTGCTCTCTCTTTACTTCTCACCCTTCAAGCATTGAAACTGAGAGGTTGGATCATGAGATTCCTAAATTGCAACTCAATGTGTGTCACACCGACCTGCAGGACTCCGCCCCATACCAGCACCATCTCTCTGTGGTTGACATAATCCACATCCGGTTTCTAACAGGATTCAATAACATAAATCCTGTGAAAATGTAGGTGGACATTCCCAGGTTCTGAAAACAGGAGAGAGAGACATCCCCCACCACGCGTAACGTGTAGGATAATGTCTTGGAAAATCAGTCAGAAATCGAGCAAGGGAAGAGGAGGGAGATGAGTGAGGAGCACATTTGAGAAGTCAAGTCGGGCAAAGACATGAATTAAGGGTTGAGTGGCATTTGGTGCGACATAATAATAATAATAATCCTTGCATTGTATATAGCGCTTTTCACGTCTTCTGGACGTCTTAAAGCACTTCATAGAATATATTGTAAAGTGAATTGACTGTGTATTCGTGGGCGAAACGTGGCAGCCAATTCCACAAAGTCCCACAAACAGTCGTGGATTGAAATGACCAATTTATTATTGGGGGCGGGGGATTATTATTAAGCGTGTGGAGTGAAGAAACTTGCCCAAGGTTTCGCCTTGCCTGGAATTGAACCCAGATCTCTCACTTGTAAGGCAAGTGCTCTAACCACTGAGCTACAGGACTTTGGTGAAGATGAAGAAAAACAGTCTTGGTCAATGTGAGGAACAGGGAGGGAAGGAGGGAAAGACTGGCAGTAAAACAGAACAAGGGAGACAAAGACAGAGAAAGGCTCAGCTGGGATTGTTCACGGCTGAAAGGGCACTAAATAATTCACATCCATGATTCACAATGTCATCTGTTTGGCAGTCAACGGCACCTCGAGCAAGATTGAGAAGTGAAATCAGAACTCCACTGAATGGCAACAGGTGACATAAGCCCTCCACCGCAAACCACTTCTGCTCCCAATCAGTTCTGTGCTGGGATAATGTGTGCGAATGCTGTCAGCATTCATGGGGCTCCATAGGAGCACACACGTGTAGGGTTCAGGTGCCTTTTATATACTATACCATAACATTAAGACAAATATGCAGAGAAACAATGGGTACTCTTACATAAGGACTACACCATACAGTGAACTCCTGATAACTTGTTGCTCCAAGGAAAATGGCTCAATTACGATTCATCAGGAGTGGTTGGGACGTTCTCCCGACATGAAAGGCGCTATACAAATGCAATTTTATTGTTCTTGAGTTAGGTGCATAAAATAATGCTTGTGTTTGATACAGTGCCAAACAAACAAACAAACAACAACAACAACTTACATTTATAGAGCGCCTTTCACGTCGGGAGGACGTCCCAAGGCGCTGCACAGGAGGCGTGTGACCCGAGCTGGGAGGGAAGTGTTTGGGAAGGGGTGAAACACGAAGGGGAGGTAAAAGAGTTCGGGGTGGAACAGAAGGCACGATCGAAGAGGAAAGTCTTCAAACCGGCCTTGAAAGAGGAAAGGGAAGAGACGAAACAGAGGGATTGAGGGATTGCATTCCAAAGGGTGGGAGCGGAGAAACTGAAGGCCCGGCCTCCGATGGTGGAGCGGTTCGGACGGGGGGCTTGGAGCAGGCCAAGTGGGCGTGTAGGGGGAGTAGATCGGTTAAATAGGGTGGGGCAAGGCCGTGTAAGGCCTTGTAGGTGAGGACGAGGATCTTGAACTCGATCCTCTGGAGGATGGGGAGCCAGTGGAGACGGGCGAGGGTGGGGGTTATGTGGTCGCGGAGGCGGGTGCGGGATAGTAGACGGGCTGCAGAGTTTTGGATGGCCTGCAGCCTGTGAATGGAGGAACAGGGGAGGCCGACGAGGAGAGAATTTCCGTAGTCCAGCCATGAGACACTTGGAGATGTCTCAAAGCGCTTCACAGAATAGAATGTAAATTGATTTGACTGACACTGTATATTTCGTGGGTGAAATGCGGCAGCCAATGGCGTACACCAAAGACTCACACACAGTTGTGTACTGAGTGAAAAGCAATCCATCAATTGTTTGCTAAGTAAACAGAGGCGTGTGGAGTAAGGAAACTTGCCTAGGATTTGGCCCTGCCCAGGAATCGAACTCAGCTCCTCTTGCTTGCAAAGCGAATGCTCTAACCACTAAGCTACAGGACTCTGAGATGACTGTAATAAGAAGATGATTTGCCGGGAGAGCCAATGTTGTATGTGATTCGCGGGCCAAATGAAATCATATGCCCGGCCGTCATTTGGGGCCCTCCCACAATTAGAGTAATGTCTCAAAGCAGAAGAACCGCATCAGACACTAAGAGAAGACGGGGAAGGAAGGAGGTGACTGCGGGCAAAGTCAAAGGCCTTGTGTAAAAAAAAGGAAGGAGCGATGCACACTGAGAGGCCAAAGAAGCAAGAGAACACATTCCCTCAACCCCTACTTTGTTCTGATTTGTACTTGGGACCTTCTGAAATAATTGTTACAATTCTGGACATCAACAACTCCTTGTAGTCAGTGACCTTGGTCTTCAGTTAAAAACAGACACAGCTGTGGTTTGGTGAGCTGGCAGCAGCAGGAGGCTGTGTCAGACTCGCCGACTCCCTGAACTTGCATCAGACTGTCCTGAAGTCAAACTGTCTGACTGTTCAAGGTATGCAGGTTTAGTGTTGATGTCCTCCTGACGCGAAAGGTACCATACATATGGAGCTCCTATGGCTTAGTGGTTACAGCATTTGTCTTGCAAGCTGGGGAGACCAAGTTGGGGAGACCTGTGTTCGAATCCAGGTAGGTCAGGGTGAAACCTTGGGCAAGTTTCCTTACTCCAAACATCCAAATAATAATCCATCCCCAAAAAACCACAATAATAAAATTGGTCATTTCAATCCACGACTGTTTGTTGGACACTGCTGTGCGCAATTGGCTGCTGCGATTTGCCCACAAATACGTATACACAGTCAATTCACTTTACAGTATATTCTGCAAAGCGCTTTGGGATTTCAATAAAATGTGAAAAGCACTATATCAAATGCAAGGATTGTTATTATTATACAAGTGTAATTTTGTTGTTGTTGTATACAGGATTTCCTTAGGCAGCCGGCTGTCTGATGTAACAACAAAATTGCATCTGTATAGCGCCTTTCACATTGGGAGGACATCCCAAAATGTTTGTCAAACAGTATTTCAGACCTACGGGGATGATGGCAAGACACACGCAGCAGCCCACTGTGGTGAAGTACATGTCTCAATGGCTCCTTGGCTGTGCTCTTATTTCACAGCAAGATTTCAAACTGGGAACCTCTGACTGCGTAACATTCCTTTTCTAGTTTGGGTATCCCTGACAGCGTCTTGGAAATAATCTTGTCCACTGAAGGGCTTTTCTGCATGTGAATAATTCTAACTGTTGGATCTATTTACAGTGTAGAATCTATTTACTGTGATTGATTTTTCCTCAGGCTGGTGCCAACTGTGCTAAATTCAAAGCACAACAGAAGGCCATTCGGCCCATCTGGTCTGTGCCGGCTCGTTGAAAAGAGCAACTCAATCCCACTGCCCCACTCTCTCCCCATAACCTAACAGACCTGTTCTCCCTAAATAAAGATCTAATTCTCTTTTAAAAGCTGTTATTGAATAGGCCTCCACCACCTTTTCAGGCAATCCATCCCAGATTCGAACAATCCACTGAAAAAAATTCTCCTCAGCTCCCCTCTGCTTTGTTTTGAAACTATTTGAAATCTGTGACCACGAGTCACAGATTCGCCCACCAGTGGAAATAGTTTTTCCTTATTCACCCTGTCAAATCCTCTCATGATTTTATAACCATCTTCTAGGTCTCCTCTCAACCTACTCTGTTCCAAAGAGAATAAACCTAGCCTTTCCCCATAACTGAAGTCCCTCAATCCTGATACAATTCTAGTAAACCTTCTTTGCACTCTTTCCAATGCCTTAACATCCTTCTATAGTTTGGTGACCAGAATTGGACACAGTACTCCAGCTGAGGCCTCACCAAAGTTTTATAGAGGTTAGTCAACACTTCCTGACTTTTGTACTCTATACCCCTATTTATAAAGCCTAGTATCCCATATGCCTTCTTAACGGCTTTGTCTACCTGTCCTGCCACCTTCAAAGAGTCACAAACACAAATCCCCAGGTCTCTCTGTTTCCTCACACCCCTTAAAATTGTACTATCTAGCCTCTTCTCATTTCTTCTCCCAAAATGTATCACCTCACACTTCTCTGCATTAAACTTCATCTGCCATGTGTCTGCCCACTTTACCATTTTATCTGTATATTTTTACTATCCTCCTCACTATTTACTATTCTCCCTTACTTAGTATCATCGGCAAACTTGGAAACTGTGCTCCCTACACCCAAGTCCAGATCATTAATATATATTAAACAGAGCAGTGGTCCCAAAACCGATCCCTGGGGGAATGCCATTGCACACTTCCCTCCATTCTGAAAAACAGCCGCTCACCACCAACTTTCTGCTTTCTGTCTTGCAGTTATGGATCCAGTTATGGATCCACGCTGCCACTGTGCCTTTAACGCTGTGAGCCTCTACTTTACTAATAAGCTCTCATGCGGCAATTTGTTAAATGCCTTTTAAAAGTCCATGTAAACTACATTAACTGCACTACCCTCGTTCACCCATTCCGTTAGCTCATCGAAAAATTCTATCAGATTTGTAAGGCAAGATTTGCCTTTCACAAATCCATGCTGGCTGTCCTTTATTAGCCTATATCTTTCTAAGTGAAGATCTATCTTGTCCCTGATTATAGACTCTAGAAGTTTGCCCACGACTGACGTTAGACTGACTTGCCTGTAGTTTCCGACTATATGGAAATTTTCCGATTTAGATATATCGAGGGGCTCATACCGAGATACACCGATATATCGATATTTTCTTTTTTTTTGTACTGCGCATGCGCGCGCGCATTCAGAGGTGCGCGCATATTCGGAGGAGCGCGCGCATTCGGAGGTGCGCGCGCATTTAGGGCCTATCTCCTCAGGAGGTAAACATCTCTCTCTGTGTCTCTCACACTCACTCTCTCCATCTCTCTCTCTGTATCTCTTTGTCTGGGCTCCACCCCCTCCCCGGTCTCCCCCTCCCTCTCCCCCCCCCTTCCCTCTCTCCCCCCCCCCTCCCCCATCTCCCCTTCCCTCTCCCCCCCCCCCCGTCTCCCCCTCCCCCTCCCCCCCCCCGTCTCCCCCTCCCCTGCTCTCCCCCACCTCTCCCACGATCTCTCCCCCACCTCTCCCACGATCTCTCCCTCCCTTTCCCCCCAGCCCTTGTATAACAATATATACATATATTGTATTCGAGGACTACGAATACAATATGGGGGCTTGCACCTCAGGCTGTGCAGTGTGTGGAGATGAGCATTCTGGGTCTTGTAGTTCAGTGCGTGCGCATTCGGGGTGCGCGCGCAATCGGATGTGTGCGCGCATTCCATGTTCTAGGCCCAGGAGGTTGCAATGTCGGCGACAAGATACCGATTTTATTTTATATCGAATTTTTCGATATATCGATATATTTTGAATTCCAATATCGGCATATCAATATGAAAATTATATCGGATATAACCGATATATCGACGGACCCTAGTTCCCAGGTTTGTCCTTTTGCCCCTTTTTATACAGGGGAGTAACATTCGCAACTTTCCAGTCCTCTGGCACCACCCCTGTGTGCAAGGAAGATTGAAAGATTGTGGCCAGAGCCTCTGCTATTTGCTCCCGTACTTCCCTTAGTAACCTAGGATGCATCCCATCCGGACCGGGTGACTTATCTGCCTTGAGCTCCGTCAACCTTTTTAGTACTTCCTCTCTGTTTACACTAATCCTATCCATTCCCTCTCCTCCAATACTGTAGAATTGGCTGCATCCTCTTCTCTTGTGAAGACAGAGGCAAAGTGCTCATTCAGTACATCAGCCATGCCCTCTGCCTCCACAATAAGATTTGCTCATTGGCCCCACCTTACCCTTGACCAATGTTTTACTCCTAATATGTTTGTAAAATACCTTAGGGTTCCCTTTGATGTTACGTGCTAATTGTTTCTCATGCAGTCTTTTTGCCCCTCTAATTTCCGTTTTCAGTTCTCTCCTGCTCTTCCTATATTCTGCTTGTTTGACCTCTGTATCTTGGGCCTGACACTTGTCATCAGCCTCCTTTATTTTAACCCCAATTGCCCTAATCATCCAGGGAGGTTTGGATGCCCTACTTTTTATCTCGGTTGGAATGTTTTTGACCTATGCCCGAACTATCTCTTCCTTGAAGACTGCCCACTGCTCGTTAGCTGTTTTACCTGCCAACCATTCTTTCCAGTCCACCTCGGCTAGGTCCCGTTTTAACTCACTGAAATTAGCCTTCTTCCAGTTGAGTATCTTCACCTTTGATTGTTCCTTATCCCTTTCCATAATTACTCTGAATCTAATTGTATTGTAATCGCTATTTCCTAGGTGCTCACCTACAGAAACCTGTTGTACTCACCCCACCTCATTCCCCAAAACTAGATCCAGCGCTGCTTCCTTCCTTGTTATACTAGAAACATACTCATCAAGAAAGTTGTCCTGTACACATTTCAGGAATTCTTCTCCACGCTTGCCCTTTACACTACTATTCTGCCAATCGATGTTGGGATAATTAAAGTCTCCCATTATCACTACTCTATTGGCTTTGCATCTTTCCAAAATCCACTTGCAGATCTGCACTTCTATCTCCTTCCCACTATTTGGTGGTCTAAGTATACCCCTAACAGTGGTATACTCAGACCACCAAATTCCTTATCTCTAACCGGATAGATTTGGTCTTTTTGTCATCCACTTCGTTTCTTTCTATTTCTTTCTATTGTGTCTGTGCTGTCTCTGAAAGAATAATCCTCTGAGTTCCAGCACCATAACCTTACACTTATTCCTTTTTAGATATCTATCTAATTACCGTATATCTCCGCGTATAAGGCGCACCCGCGTATAAGGCGCACCCCCCCACTTTTGACCTTTTCTTGGTGAAAAAAAACGGAAGCATTTTCAATGATATTGCCGTCAGAAGAGGGGAGAGACAGGTAGGTAGGGAGATAGAGAGGCAGGCAGGCAGGGAGGGAGAGAGGGAGGCAGGGGAGGAGGGAGGCAGGCAGGCAGGCAGGGAGGGAGAGAGGGAGGGAGGCAGGCAGGCACGCAGGCAGGGAGGGAGGGAAGCACGCAGGCAGGCAGGCAGGGAGAGAGAGAGGGAGAGAGGCAGGCTGGCTGCCAAGGAGAGAGAGAGAGGGAGAGAGGCCGGCCGGCAGCCAGGGAGAGAGAGAGGGAGAGAGGAAGTCCGGCAGCCAGGGAGAGAGAGAGGGAGAGAGGCAGGCCGGCACGCAGGCAGGCAGGGAGAGAGAGAGGGAGAGAGGCAGGCAGGCAGGGAGGGAGAGAGAGAGGGAGAGAGGCAGGCAGGCAGCCAGGGAGAGAGGCAGGCAGGCAGGGAGGGAGGGAGAGAGGCAGGCAGGCACGCAGGCAGGCACGCAGGCAGGCAGGGAGGGAAGCAGACAGGCAGGGAGGGAGGGAGAAGCAGGCAGGCAGGGAGAGAGAGCGGCAGGGAGTGAGGCAGGCAGACTGGGTTCGGCAGAAGGCAGGCAGAGCTCTGAAGTCCGCTGCTGCTGCTGCCGCTGCCCGGGCGGCCGAGGCCGAAGCCCCGTCACCCGCTCCTCCCAACCCCCGCCGGACACTGACCAAACCCCAGCTGACAGCGCGCCGGCCGCCCCTCCTGTTTACTGTATCTCCGAGGCTCAAAATTTCTTGTTCCTGCGTATAGGGCGCACCCCCAACTTTCGAGATCTTCCCACGTGAAAAAAAGTGCGCCTTATACGCAGTACCTAAGATCCAAATCAAGCAACAACAACAACAAAATTACATTTGTATAGCGCCTTTAACGTCAGAAGGAAGTCCCAAGGCGCTGGACAGTTACTGCTTCAGACCCGAGCTGAGGGGGGTGGGGGAGGGAAGGGGAGGGGAGGAATAAGGAGTTGCCGATGACAACTCTAAGAGGAAAGTCTTGCGGTGAGACTTGAAGGAGGCCAGGCGGAAGGATTGCGGGATGGAGTTGGGGGCAGAGTGGCTAAAGCTCACCCGCCAATGGTTGGGCAGGCGGATCAGGGGACGTGGAGCAGGCCAGAGCATGCTGAGCCAAAGGGGCGGGCAGATTGGTAAGGGGATAGAAGGTCATGGATGTAGGGTGGTGCGAGGTTGTGGAGGGCTTTAAATGTGAGGACCAGGATCCTGAATTGGATCCTCTGCATGATGGGGAGCCAATGGAGTTGGGTGAGGATGGGGGAGATGGGGTCATGGAGTTTGGAACGGTAAAGGACACAGGCCGAGTTCTGGATTATCTGCAGCCTATGGAGGGATGACTAAATGAATCAGAGTGTGCACTGAACTGGAGGGAGTGAGACAGGGATGGACAGGTAAGTAGGGTCCCTTGTGGTGGCTCCATGGTGGTCTCGTTAGTCCAGTTGCTGAGCCAGGTAAATTCCAAGGCATTGTTGATGATAGACCAGTCAGCCTGGCTCATTGAAGAGGTAGACTCGTAACCTGTGGGTTGAGATTCTTCCCAATCAGCTACTGTTAACCCTGCAAGCCAAATCCATCAATGTGGCCCTAGCTGGAGAAGCAGCAATATGTTTGCACAGTAGTGCTGTCAATGCTAGCTACCCCATTTTAGTTGGTGAGATGTGCTGGTCTATCATCAACAATGCCTTGGAATTTGCCTGGCTCAGCAACTGGACTAGTGAGGCCACTACAAGGAGACCCTACTTACCTGTCCATCCCCTCCAGTTCAACAACAACAACAACAACTTGCACTTATAGATCAGTGCACTGGTTCTGATTCATTTAGTCATACATTCATCTGTGAATGAGAAGGATGCGAGTTCAAACTCTAAGTTGGAGTTCCTAGCAACCTGTCTACTCCCTCCGCTCAGCGGGCTCCAACCTGCTCCATGTTCCCCGACCCACCCGACAGTGTCGAAGGCGGCAAAGAATTCAAGGAGGCAAAGAGAGCCCTGGTCGCAGATATTTAGAATGTCATTAGAGACTTTGACCAGCGCTGTCTCCGTGCTATGGGCAGCATGGAAGCCAGATTGAAGGGGTTCAAGGAGGGAGTGGCAAGAGAAAGGAGCAAAGCTGGGAAGCAACGACTCGTTCAAGGGCCTTGGGAGAGGAATGGGAGGTTGGAGATGGAACGATAACTGGAGAGTAGGGATGGGTTCAGCAAACCATCTTTTCAAAATGGGGGTGATGACAGCAGTTTTTAGAGGGGTGGGGGTTGAAGTAATGTAGTGGGTGCTGGGAGGGAGGTGGATCCTGGAGGGGGAGGGAAGATAGTGGAGGATGGGGTAGAGGTAGCTGAACAGATCCTGTCGATTTTTGATTTGAGGAGTTCCAGCATCTCCTTGGAGTTGGAGGATAGGATGGTGAGGCATGAGAGGGTGGGCGGAGGAGACGGTTAGTGGTGGAGGCAGATAGTGGTGGACATGTGTATAGCGTCTTTCAAACAGCAAGATGTATACAGGCAGTGTGTACATGCGGTGTATGTACACTGCAAGTCTGGATCAGTGACCAGCCTGAGTGAAGAACCTGTTTATGAGATGTGCATGATATGCATACTGGCAGTGTGCAAGTAGGTCCACATATTGTATTCATAATTTGTGGAAATCCATGTCATGTGTCACATATAGAGCGTAAACAGCACACACCATGTGCATGATGATGTGACTATAACGTAACTGCTGTGCGCAATTGTCTGCCTAGAAGATGTGAAACCGCTATATAAAATGTGATTGCCCAGTACATGCCAGCCTAGGTGTGTGCACATGTATGTTTTGCAGCAAGTGAGTACATGATGCGCCCCCAATTCCTGTACATGAGATGAGTGGGTGGTGTGTGAATATGGGCATTTGATAATAATAATAGATACTTTGCATTTGATATAGGGCCTTAACACACCTTCAAGACATCTCAAAGCGCTTCACAGAATATAATGTGTAGTCTCTGTATTTTGTGGGCTAAACACGTCAAGACAAATGTGTACATTGAGTGACCAAATGCGTACATTTGGTCGCTCAATCCACACCTGTGTCCCACAGGTATGGATTGAGTGACCAAATTATTATTATTTATTTTATTGAAGGGATTATTACCCCAGAAAAGTGATCAGCTAATTGATTAACTACCGGATTCCTACTCACTACTAGATAAACAGAGGCGTGCAACATTTTGCCCTGGCCAGGAATCAAACCTAGGTCCTCTCGCCTGCCGGACACGTGCTCTGCTCTATCCACTGAGCGCCAGGACATACGCTCATGTGTGTATGTGCTGTACCTGTATCTTTTACGTCAAGTCGACATATCTCACAGCACTTTACACAGCTGCCTGTGGAGCCGACCCAGAGAACTGAAGAGGTTGGGGGAAAGGGGCAAAGCTGAATGAAAGCAGCACCATCATAGAGTTAAATGTGGTGTGTGGGGGGGGGGGGGGGGGGTGCATGGGGAAGAGAGGGATATGCTCTCTGCCATTCCTCAATGTTGCTTCATTTTTTCCTGGTGTGAAGATTGGTTGTCAATTAGCACACAGCAGAGACAAAGAGTCTGTGTGAGAACTATAAGCAGACAAGAGAACAGGTGACCTGTCATGGAGGGGCACTCTGTGGGTACACAATCCTGGTTCTCTGGCAAAGGAATTTTATCATCAAGTGTTTCTGAAAATGTCAGAATCTCTGCTACAGAGGAGACAAGCCTTTGTTTATCAATTGAACTCTGAAATCGGATTAGTAGGCAGTCAGATGCTTTGTAATATTTATGTGAACAGACTTGACCTAGAGAGCAGATTATTTCAGAGAATAAAATACAGAATTTTCAATTTTTCATATAACATTAACAGTCTAATAAAAACAGGCAGAAGTTTGTAGCCTACATATGGCTTAGGCAGATATACAAGGGCCTATGGCCTAATGAAGGCTGTTTCAGATATTTTCTACACTTTTCTACAGTGTTAGCCACAACAGGCAGGAAGCTACAGATAAGGTTTATGAACAGTGTAGAATTTTGCAAATTGCATCTCCGCTTTCTCCCTATTTATAAGAAAATCTCATTCACAAACTCTGAAGTCTTTAAGAAATGATCCGAGTTTTTCCGTGCAATTCCCTCATCAGTCTTCCCGAGAGCAGCTTGACAGTCCAATCTATCTGTCACACACAGGTTCTGTCTTGTCAATGAGTAATTGGAGATTCATCCAAATGCGTAGACAGTCTAGTCATTTACACTGAAACCACAAACCTAGCTTCAGCCCAGCAGTCTAAAATGAACTAACTGTGGTTTAAACACTTAACCACACCTACCCCATTGACAGGCATCTGCTCTGGCTGAACCTGTGACTGACAATCCTTTTTCCTGTATACTCAAGTGTTCACCGCTGTTTGGTACCTCCTTCGGTTACTTTCACTCAGTGGGTGGCCAAACAGACATTGTGTACAGCTTCTATGCATTAGTCTGATCGTTCACTCAGCCTTCCATGAGCACACGGCAGAAGACTGCACCAACCCTTGCATTTAATACAGTTATAGCTGCTCTGCTCTACAATACCTACTGGAAGGGCTTCCAAGTACAGGAAAGTAACACAATGGAATTGATATTTACAAATTGAATCCCAGCAATCCAGACATAATCTATTAAAAAGTTTTGATATGACACTATATGTGTACCAGGTTACATAGCTTTTCCTGATGTAATAATCTCTTCAAAAAATGAATAATAATAATTTGGCCCCTCAATCATGACTGTTTGTTGGACAATTTGTGTGCAATTGGCATTGCATTTCCCTCACAAATACAGTCAATTACAATAAAATTAAAATGTACAGTATATTCTGTGAAACACTTAAGTGATGTCTCAAGAATGTGATACGGTGCTATATCAAATGCAAGAATTCTTATTATTACTGTTGACTCTTGATTTCTAGTGGAATTATCTACCCCAAAGGGCTGTAGATGCTCAGTCTTTGAACATATTCAAAAATTAAATTGACAGATTTCTTATGGACAAAAGGATTGAGGGATATGGGGATAAGGTAGGCAGGTGGAGTTAGATTAGAAAGATCAGCCATGATCTTATTGAATAGCAGTGCAGGCTCAAGGGGCCGAATGGCCTACTCCTGCTCCTAATTCTTATGTTCTTAAATACCAGAACCCTGAAGGCATGTGCTCGTGAAGCAACAACAAAATTAAATTTATCGAGCACATTTCATGTTGGGAGGAAGCAGTAGCCCCAGCACATGTCAGTGTCAGCACATCAGGAAGAAAACGTAAAAGACTCAGAGGAAAATACATTAAAGTATAAATTGGATAAAATGCTCCAAAATATACAGCAAAGAGAAATGTGGGATGTGAAAGGCGCTATACAAATGTAATTTTGTCTTTGCAGTAATGTTGTCGGTGTGCCTCCCATCAAAACACAAACCAAACTAGATCTAAATAAAGATTGAAGGCACATCAAAGCAAGTCAGAAAGTCAATGTTAAAGCCATTAAATCCACACATAGAGACATCTAACAACAAGCGACCAAGACAGTGATATACTGAAAAGTGCTGTACATCGGAAGCTCCAGCATTCTTACACTATTATCCACTTTTCCAGTTATCGACATTGGACTCACATTGTCCATCACTTCCTCCGTGAACTCCCTCAAGCTCTCTTCCTCACAGCAAACAGCAAGTGCAAAGAGGTCCTAGACTTCTTCGTCTCAAAAATTGAAAACATCCGCTTGGCTGCATCACACTCCCCCATGTCCCTTTCCACCTATCTAGTTCATCTACGTTACCTTCTCCCTCCAATTCAACTCCTGCAACTCCCCCACCATCCTTTGCCCCCCATTTCTCCCTCCTCCCTTTCAACCACAATCAACCAATTCATGTTCACCATCTGTTGCCTCAACCCCCTCTCCACTCAGTTGCTGATCACTTAACTACTTCTCTCCCCACTGTTGGCCAACACAGTCAACCAGTCTTTCTCTTCAGGCTCTGTTCTAGTCCACCTTAAAAAACACTTTTATCACACCCATCCTCAAGAAACCCACCCTCAATCACTCTAACCTCTCGCAATACTGTCCCATTCTCAACCTGTCCTTCCTTTCCAAAGTCCTGAAACGCATTGTTGCAGGGCAGCTTCAGTCACACCTCTCTCTCCATGAGCCTCGGCAGTTTTTGCCTTGCTCACAGCTCAGAGGCAGCACCTTCAAAGTCACAAATGACGTGCTTTCTGTGACCAGGGCTCCATCTCCCTCCTCGTCCTCCTGGTTCAACACAGTCAACAACACCATTCTTCTCAACTACCTTTCCTCCTTTATCCACCTTAGTGGGACCACATTCGTACAGTTCAAGTCCTACTGCCACCACTTCATCCTGGCAAATGGTTTCTCCTCTCCACCTGTTAGGTCACTGCTTAAAGGTGAATCAGTTCCTCTCTTCAGTTTAATTGACTGCTTCTTTCTGTGACCGTTCATTGCTGAGGGGGAGACAGTTGACAGGGAAGCAGGTTTGAAAGTATATTGGCTGCAGTGAAATATGCTTTATGTGCTGTGGCACTTTCTGGCAGTCGGCCATCCTCCCTCTGAATTGCAGGGTGGGGCAGGTGAAAAACAGGATAACCTTACAGGAAAATGACTCCAAACACCTTACACAAACACCTTACACAAACAAACAACTGGGAAGCATTAAGTTATTTTAAGCCTCTGTTTACCAAGCAGTAAGTAGAAACCTGGTAGTTGGTCGATCTCTTTCCGGATGTAATAACTCCTTCCAAAAAATTATTAATTTGGTCATTCAATACACAACTGTTTGTGGGACACTCCTGTGCATATTTGGTTGCCACATTTCATCCAAAAATTATACAGTGAATTCACTTTACAGTATATTCTGTGAAGCGCTTTGAGACGCCTAAAAGACTGTGTAAGGTGCTATTTCAAATGCATGGATTATTATTATTCATTTGTGAGCTATTTTCCAGAGTCACGTTGACTGATGCTGCAATACCCAATTGTTTTGAATAAGAATGAAGGCAGACCTGAACATGATTGACAGAAACACACGAACAGTGTAACCGGACATGATTCAAACACAACCTATCCAATTAGTATACAACATCACTTGGTTTTTTAGCACTATCGGCAGTAAGGGTCAGACATTAGCTAATGCTGATCAGTGTCACAATAATAAGCATCTTATCTAATAATTAAAATTCACCCACTTTGATTGCTGTCCCACATGCTTCCAAACGCTTCCCCCCAGGCAGAGCCACGTTTGATAGCTATCTATAAAATCACAATTCTGGCTTTTAAGACTTTAAGTAGACATATTAAGGAAATTTCACACAAGCATTTCATTAAAATGCAGCGTTAAATGACAGGCAGCCTGATCGGGGGGGATGACTGTTGTTCCTGAAAAGCAATTATCTTATTAGGGACACACTGAAGCACACAGCTCTCTCTCGGTGTAGTTTGATCTCTAAGTCATTGCTGAGAGGCAGTTCAAGCCCATCAACATTGCCTGGACTGGTCTTCCCCTCTCCCTCCCCCACTTCCATATTCTACCTGGTAAAACCACAAGGCTACTTACAGATACCAGCACAGCTGCCACACTGGTAGGTTTGTGAGCGGAATTAAACTGTAACAAGAGCAGAGTTGCAAGTCTGGCAATCAATCATCTTTAACAATTAGCCTGGGATCATTGTAGCAGAGCAGAGCCCTTGGGGGTATCTGCTAATATCAATGCTCACAGCAAAGCAATACAGCAAGCTCAGCAACACACTGCATCACATTTTTGGTAAACACAACATTCTGTCCCTCAGCAAATAAAGCCTAACAGAGCCAGAGATATAAAGACAATCCTGTACCCACGTTTCTCAATCAACCTGGTGAGGCCATTCATTTTTCAGAGATTGTTTCCTAGATAAATATAATTACAATCACAACGACATATGCCACTCACACAAGCGCTTGACAGTCGTGGAGCACTATATGGGGTGGAGGGGGAGGAAGGCGACTGTAGGGAAAAGTCTTCAACCTGAAGATGGGAAGGAAGGGGGCAAGACAGAGGGAATGTTCCAGAGTTTTGCGGTGAGTGGCTGAAAGCACGGCTACCGATGGTGGAGCAGAGGAAGGCACAAGGGACATGAAGAGGCCGGAACCAGTCGAGCAGAGGCAGCAGGTTGTGTGTGCATTGACAGATTAATGACAGATCAGCAGCTGAACCACATTGGACAGCGATTCAAATTTAAAGTTTTGATCACAATCTGTGGGATTTGGAGGAATTTACCATTGGTCTCCATGTCTTTGGTCCGGGGGTAAAGAAGAAAAAAACATCAGCCTGAGCTCCACTGTAGAGTAGGTCACAAAATGTAGTTGAAAGAATGTCACAAAATGTACCTGGAACTATTATACATTCATGTTAGGAGAAAAGATGCAATAATTGCTGATAAAAGCAACCATTTTGACATGAAGCAAGTGCATTCAGTTCTCTACGAAGATAAAGATCTCAACAGTTAACACACAATGTTGGCCCATTACTTTGTTTTTTCACACAGACAATTTCTACGATTACACTCGCTTTGCTGTTAATTAAGCTTAGCCTTTAAAAGGCAAAATCTAGTCAACGTTACCCAACAGTCATGGGAACTCCATGTATGGTTATTAAAACTGAAAATAAATTTTAAAATGTACAAAATCAGAAAAGTCCCCTGAAACTGCATCTCTACCACTTTCTCCTCCCAGCTCAAGATCCATCTCAAGTCCATCATTTGCACTGATGTCAATCATATTTTCACAGAATTCTGTACAAGAGCAACATCTCCGTGAATTAAACACTCCCCACTTTCTGAAAGCCATCCTTGTAGCTCAGCTAGCCGCTGCCCTCTTTGTATCCTCTCCAACACCAGGTTGTCTTACTGTCACAGTGACAGGAATTGCAAAGCTTACCCCAAATGGTAATGCTCCTTACAAACAGGTGGCATTTACCCTTCAGGTTAGAATGCTGCTGTGGGACGATATAGAAAAACTATTTCCACTCGTGGGCGAATCTGTGACTCGTGGTCACAGATTTAAAATAGTTTCAAAGCGAAGTAGAGGGGAGCTGAGGAGAAATTTTTTCACTCAGCGAGTTGTTCGAATCTGAAATGCATTGCCTGAAAAGGTGGTGGAGGCTGATTCGATAACAACTTTTAAAAGGGAATTAGATCTTTATTTAGGGAGAACAGGTCTATTAGGCTATGGGGAGCGGGCAGGGCAGTGGGATTGAATCGCTCTTTTCAAAGAGCCGGCACAGACTAGATGAGACAGGGGCAAACCTCAGGACTTCTCCTGAGATGGGTGCCCCCCACCCATCTCAGGAGGCGGGGGGAATACAAACAAGACACATATTCACAAAAGGACAAAGAAATGCACACATAGACCCAAAGAAAGAAAGAGAGATCCATATACACAGACATACACAGCAGAGACAGGAGTAAACAGATTATTCTGTCTCCTGGGAAAGGCTGAGTTCTGTCTGCAATCTCAATGAAAAACAAATGTTTACCTCATTAATCAGCGACACAGTTTGGCTTTGGACCCATGTGCTACCCACCCATCCATTACTCTGGCTCAAGGGACTGCAAAGTCTCTCTCACTTAGTGATATTCACACTTTAACCATACCCCCAAGGTCACTGATCACTGGACCTATCCAGGTCACACAAGGATTGGGAACGTTCCTGAAGTAAGAGAATATACCCTCCTGAAACACCTGCAAATTGTAGTCAAACTAGCTTTAGCTCAAAACAGAGGTGGAATGTTGTCAAGTGGGTTCTTGCATCAGGATAGAGCATGTGTTCTTATGGATTTCATTTAACTGAAGTGGAAGCCACTTAAATTGGATGACACATCAGGGCTGGAGTTTTGGCTGGCTTAAGTGGCATACGAGGTCAACCACAGATGCAGTTGAAGACTGGTAATCCTTGCGTTTCATATAGTGCTTTTCACATCTTCTAGTGCTTCACTGAATATACTGTAATGTAGGGTCCGTCGATATGGAAATTTTCCGATTTAGATATATCGATGGGCTCATATCGAGATATACCAAAATATCGATATTTTGGGGTTTTTTGTACTCCGCACGCGCGCATTCAGGGCCTATATCCTCAGGAGGTAAATATCTTTCTCTCTCTGTGTCTCTCACACTCACTCTCTCCATCTCTTTGTTTTTCTGTCTGTGTCTCTGTCCTCTCTCACATCCCCCCCATCTCTATCTATCTGTATATTATCACATCCACCCCGTCTCTCCCCCCACCAGCCCCCCGCCACCGTCCCTCTCTTCCCCCCCCCCCCCCCCCATCTCTCTCCCCCCCCACCACCCCTTGCATACCTGTATATTGTATTCGAGTACTATGAATACAATATGGCGGCTTTGCACCTTGGTCTGTGCATTGTGTATAGAGATGAGCATTCTGGGTCTTGTAGTTCAGTTTGCGAGCATTCTGATTTTTTCCCTCAATATATCGACTTTTTTGATATATCGATGTTTTTGAAATGCCTATATTGGCGTATCGATATGAAAATTATATCGGGTTTTAGCGATATATCGATATATCGCCGGACCCTACTGTAAAGTGAACTGACTGTATACATCCTATTTACCTGTGGGAATTCCTGTTTATTTGAAAGGAATACACACTCCCTGAAGGGATGAACCTTCCTTGCCTAATTCAACAGGGCAAAAGGTAGAGAGGATGCAAGACAGAGGGGGCAAACTCTGGAGGTTAGTCATGTAGTATTGGAAAGCTCAGCTGCCAATGCTGGAGCAGATAGGGCAGATGGGGAATGCACAACAAGTTAATCGATCAGTGTGTGAAGACTAGATTGTTGATATTAAAGCTTTGGGTGTCAATGCACCAGCCTATCTCTGGAATATCCATTTATAGGTGGAATGCATGTAACTCTTGTTTGGATATTCTTAAGCATGGTGATGGGTTTCCGCATGTAACCAAAAAAATCCATAAGGCTCTGAACATAAGTTTGAACTGGCTCCAAGGTGATGTGTTGGCAACAAAATGTGCAAATCAAATCAACCCTCTGTGACGGTCTCCAGTCCGGTTCCTGATCTAGGTGAGTCTGCAGCTTGCCAGACAGAGCTTTGAATGCTAAGCTATACAGTTATATACAGCACTCGAACACACTGTCTGGGATCCCCAAGCCTTGGTCCAAGCCTTGGTCTGCACCTAATACTCTGTTAAATTAGGCAAGGAAGGTTCATCCCTTCAGGAAGTGTGCATTCCTTTCAAATAAACAGGAATTCCCACATGTAAATAGGATATATACAACTCTGTTCGGTTTGGATGCTGTTACACATGGTGTTGGATTTCCACATAGTGTTGGGTTTCCTGGCTGACAACAAAAATTAGATTTTACAGTAAATCATGCAAACCTCTTTGAGACGTCCTCCCAACATGAAATACACCACATTAAATGTAATTATCAGATGTCCTAAACAGGGCTGGGACCAACGTTCTTGCAGGGAGTGTTGTAGAGGAGGATTTAAAATAATTTAATAGGGGGCAGGGAATGCAACAAATGGTGGTCCAGACAAAGGAGAGATAAGATGGGAGAAAAATGCAGAACAGGCTAAATCAGTCTTGGAATGCATATGCGTAAATGCACACTTTGACAAACTAGATTGGTGAGCTGCAGGCTCAAGTTGCCGCAGGGGGATAAGACATCGTAGCAGAAACAGAAACTTGGCTCAAACAAGTGCAGGAATGGGAACTGAACATTCCTGGCTATAATGTATTCAGGAGGGATAGGGAAAAAAGGGGGGGGGGGGGGTGGCAATATTATTTAAAGACACGGTTATAGCCTTGGAAAGGGACGAGGTGCTAGAGGGCCTAAAAACAGAATCTATCTGGTTAGAGTTAAGGAACAAAAGGGGAGCTGTTACAAAAGAGGTATACTATAGACCACCAAATAGTTAGAAGGAGATAGACGAGCAGATCTGCAAGCAGATTTCAGAAAGATGTAAAGTCAATAGAGTAGTGATAATGGGGAACTTCATGTATCTCTACATAGACTGGCAAAATAACAGTGTAAAGGGCAAGAAGGGAGAAGGATTTCTGAAATGTGTACAAGACAATTTTCTTGATCAGTATGTTTAAATCCCAACGAGGAAGGAAGCAGCGCTGGATCTAATTCTGCGGAATGAAGTGGGGCAAGTGGAGCAGGTTTCAGTACGAGAGCATCTGGGCAACAACGATCACAACATCATTAGATTCAGAAAAGGGACAAGGAGCAATCAAAGGTGAAGATACTCAACTGGACGAGGGCTAATTTCAGTGAATTAAAACTGGACCTAGCCAAGGTGGACTGGAAAGAACAATTGGCAGGTAAAACAGCTAAGGAGCAGTGGAAAGTCTTCAAAGAGGAGATAGTTCGGGAACAGAGCAAATACATTCCCACAAAGGGAAAAAGTAGGGCATCCAGACCTCCCTGGATGCCTCAGGAAATTGGGATTAAAATAAAATAGAAAAAGGAGGCTTGTGACAAATGTCAGGCCCAAAATACAGAAGACAACCAAACAGAATATAGGATGTACAGTGGAGAACTGAAAAGGGAAATAAGAAGAGCAAAGAGATTATACAAGAAAAGATTAGCAGATAACAAATGAAGGAAACCCTAAGGTATTTTATAAGCATATCAACAATAAAAGGTTAGTCAAAGGTAGAGTGGGGCCAATTAGGACCAAGGCGGAAATCTACATGCTCCCGGGTTTAGAGGACATAAAGTGTGGTGCCCAGAACTGAACACAATCTCCAGCTGAGGCCTAACCAGCGCTTGGAGGATGGGTTTGCATGGTTACGGGGAGAGAACTGGGAATGGGATTGACTTTGATGGGCCAAATGGATTCCTTTTGTGCTGAAAAAAATTCTATCATTTTATGATCAATATGAATGTTTATATGGGCAATATAAGCTAGATGGTAGAATCTTAAAAGGGGTTAAGGAATAGAGAGACCTTGTGTTTCATACAAGTAAATTTTTGAAGGTGGCAGGATAGGTAGATAACAACAACAACAACAAATTACACTTATAGAGCGCCTTTCACGTCGGGAGGACGTCCCAAGGCGCTGCACCTCCTGTGACCCGAGCTGGGAGGGGAGTGTTTGGGAAGGGGTGAGACACGAAGTGGAGGTCGAAAAATTCGGGGTGGAACAAAAGGCACGGTCGAAGAGGAAAGTCTTCAAACCGGCCTTGAAAGAGGAAAGGGAAGAAACGAGATGGAGGGATTGGGGGATGGCATTCCATAGGGTGGGAGCGGAGAAACTGAAGGTCCGGCCTCCGATGGTGGGGCAGTTCGGGCGGTGGGCTTGGAGCAGGCCAAGTCCTGTTGAACGGAGGGTCCGGGGGGGCTTGTAGGGGAAAGTACATTGGTTAAATAGGGTGGGGCAAGGCCGTGTAAGGCCTTGAAGGTGAGGACGAGGATCTTGAACTCGATCCTCTGGAGAACGGGGAGCCAGTGGAGACGGGCGAGGGTGGGGGTTATATGGTCGCGGAGGCGGGTGCGGGATAATACACGGGCTGCAGAGTTTTGGATGGCCTGCAGCCTGTGAATGGAGGAACTGGGGAGGCCGACGAGGAGAGTTTCCATAGTCCAGCCTCGAGGTGATGTACGCGTGCACGAGTGTTTTGGCAGCGCGGGGGGTAAGATAGTTGCGGAGCCTGACAATGTTGCGCAGGTGGAAATAAGCGGTGCCGGTCAAGGCACGGATGTGGGGGAGGAAGGAGATGCCGAGGTTCCTGATTGGCTTTGTGAGGTGGAGAGTGCAGCCTTGGATGTTGAGGCTGGCAGCGCCCGATGTGCGAAGGCGCTGGCTTGAGCCGATCAGGAGGGCCTCGGTCTTACTCACGTTCAATTGCAGGAAGATAAAGCTGTTTTAAAAAAAAGCATGGGTGGGGGTGGGTAGTTAGGCCTCGGCTGGAGACTGTGTTCAGTTCTGGGCACCACACTTTAGGAAGGATGTCAAGGCATTAGAGAGGGTGCAAGGGAGATTTTCCAGGATCAGGAATGAGGGACTTCAGTTATCAGGCAAGGCTAGAGCAGCTAGGATTATTCTCTTTGGAGCAGAGAAGGTTAAGAGGAGACTTAATAGAAGTTTTCAAAATTATCAGGGGATTTGATAGGGTGAATAAGGAGAAACTATTTCCAGTGTCAGGTGGGTCAGTAACCCGAGAATATTGATTTAAAATAGTTGTTAAAAGAAATGGGAGAGGCAAGGAGATTTTTTTTCCCACACAGTAAGTTGTGCTGATCTGGAATGCATTGTGTGAAAGGGTAGTGGAAGCTGATTCGGTAGCAACTTTTAAGAGAAGTATATAATTATTTGAGAAGGACACGTTTGCATGGCTATGGGGAGAGCGTGAGGAGTGGGATTGATTTGGCCAACAACAATGAAATGACACTTAATAGTGCCTTTCACGTCAGGAGGACATCCCACTGCGCTAGCTCTTTTCAAAGGGCCAGTACAGACACAATGAGCCGAATGGCCTCTTTATGTGCTATATAATTATTTGATTCCATGATTAAATATTATTTGGGTGGAGTAAAGGTAGCTTTCTTCTGGATCTAGTTGATGAGAGTGCCAAAGGGTAGAAAGACGTAACATTCCACAGCACAGACTAACACCTTAACTAGCACAAAATTCACTAAAAAAAAATTAATTCACAAGCTCAAACAATGACATTTATCTAACAGTTCTTCAAAAAATGCAAATTTGCCACCATTCGTGTCTGAAATAAAATGAGAACAGCATCGTCCAGACTCACAGACCCTCCCACAAACTCTTCTTTCCATGTTAATGTCAGGAATTAATGAAACTGCATCGTGAATCAGTCACTCAACAACATTTGAGAACATATATAGCAAATATAATACGAGAAAGCAAGACTTCCTGCTGATTTTAGATTATAACAAAGCCACAGCTATAACCAACACACGTGTTACTGAGGCACTTTGCAATATGTCTGCAAGTGGGATCAGTGCTTCCCAACAAAACCACCTCAAAGAATGAAAGAATATTTAGTCAATACCAGCTGTAGCTGGAAACAACTCAGAGCAAACTGCATACTGTGGGAGCTAGAGATCACAACACATGACAGCAACAGAAGAGCATTAACAATCTCCTCTTGCTACGTTTAGTGAGAGTCATAATCTCGCCAGAGCTCTACATGTCTCTGTTATCAGCAACAAGTTTATTTTCTTTCACACCAAAAGAACATGACGGACTACTAACTACAGCCTCAGCTCTCCCACTTGTAATTACTTTACTCTGTGGCTGGGGTAGGCAGTCTGTGGGAATAACTAAGCATTTGTGTGTGGGAAGCCATCCATTCATCTCAGCATTATTCTTCCATGTGATGATAAGCCTCACTCAATAGGAATCGGAGTGTTCAGTGCTGAGTGTACATCCCTCACCCACCAGCTCAGCATGTTCTTCACAAACCATCTCAGTTCTCTGAGGTTTTCAAGCCGTCATAAATTAATTCCCAACCGCATCACACAAAAATCTGAATCCTTGTCCACTTTCAGTCCACTAACCCAAGTGGTGACAGCAACCCAAAGTACAGCTGGACAATGAAAGCTGCAGCACACTTGTCACAAGAGATCTGCTGGTCAGTGACAACACTGCAGGCTCCTTACGCACAGCAATAACAAAATGGCCACTTACTTTACGGTTCAAATTACTGCCAAACCCAGCCAAAATACACAACATGAACCGTCAACATAAACTGCCACACGAAGAACCTGGCACAGGTTCAGAAACCAGCTGCTCTATGGCCGAGTCACCGTGGGAACCACTTCTCTCAAACATTAAGCTCTGCCATTTAAATTGTTCATACAATTCTTCTCAGACATCTCACTTTTCATTGTGTTTCTCTGAGTGTGCCAGCTGAGTAGAAGGTTTTCTGGGATACAATTAAAGCAGTCTTTGATGACTGCTATACATATACAGTCTTTACAGTCGTGGGGAGTCTGAATGCGAAATGGAAATTATTAATCCAGACCCACACCTCAGAGTGATGGAATACTAAATCATTAAAGCAAGATTCTCACCAACAGCACATTTAACAATCGATTGTACTACAGAATTAGCATTAACTTCCTTTTGATTTTGTCTCGCTTGTTCTGAAGCGCTTAAGAACTGACGTGTTGAGAAACGTATCCTCTGAGCACATGCCTCAGAAGAACAGACACGATGTCCAGGACATCCCTGCATAACCCTCCTTCCTTACCTTTTCTGTTTTTACCTTCTTCAGTGGACGACAGTCATTGTCAGTCTCCTCAGCCTCTGTTTTAATTCCCAACAGACTGGAGATGGTGTTTGTATCCAGCGGGGCATTTCCTAAATCCAGCACTTGTGAAGATGCTCCTCCATCTGAGCAACTCGTGGCCTGAGTGCACTCAAACGGGCTCCCCTTTGATCCTGTCCCCAGCCCTAGCTGTGCAGTTGTTCCCTCGCTTCCAGGCAGAGGCTGGCCACTGCCCTCACCTTTATCCTTTTTGCTTTTACCAGATCCACCGTCTTTCTCCTTTTTGGAGCCCGCTCCATTGCGGACAGTCTTTGTGCCCTTTTCCAATCCTTTGGAGGTGGTATTGGAAGACCCCAGTCCAGTGGGATTGGCCCCTTCTCCAGGACGTCCCTGCATATCTTTCTTCCCATTTCCCGACTCCCCCACAGAGTAGAGGGAAGCAGCAGAGACAGATTTACTTCCTTCTTTTGCAGTTTTGCTTCTCTTAGCCTTTGATTTGCTCTCCTTTGTTTGAGGTGCCTGAACTGGCGTGACAAACTTAATATTTTCTGGGAGTGTTGCTACGGCACCTGGCACAGGAATGCTCCCTTCTTTTGATCCGGACATCTCCATTTTCTGCTGATCTTTTTCCAAATCTGCATCCAAGTCAATAATTAAATTCCCAACTCCGATATCCCACTCATCGCCACTGTCATAAGCCTCAACAGCATTCGAATCCACACCTTTCCCAGCTGAACTGCTGCTGCTTAAGGACATCTCACCTTCCTTGTGAAACAATTCCTTTCTCTTCTTTCCAATGAGTTAGGGTGTTACTGTTCGTACCTCAAAACTTCTTCTTCGATGTGAGTGCATCATTGCCTAAAAACAGGAAGAGGTTAAACATGAGACAGAGGGTTTGACAGCTTCTGATAATAGGCACAGAACTGCTGGGTGCTGGTGAGCATTCAGGAGCAGAAGAACAGATGGGCACAGGAATTGCTGGTGTCCTACAAACATTTGTGGAATGAAAGACCAACTTTATCACTGTTTTTTTGAGGGATTATTATTAGGTGTGTGGAGTAAGGAAACTTGACCCAGGTTTTGTTCTGCCTGGAATCAAATGCAGGTCTCTCGCTTCCAAGGTGAGTGCTCTAACCACTAAGCTACATCACTCCACAATGGGAAGGATCTACTAGATTCCAATATTCCATTGGTAGACAGATTATCCAAGAGGCAGACTGGCACCAGAGTCCCTTTTTACACATCCTACACCCCGAAGGACAGTCACTTGTTAATCATTTGGCAGACTAAGCACCTGAAATTCACAGGACACAGGCGAGTGCTGAAGCTATCAATCCCAGCAAGGATTTTCCAAGTACACTATGGTTAGTAATGTGTATCACAGGAGTAAGATCAAACACAGCCCTCAGTAATAACAAATGGCATTTTGCATTTGGCCAGAAAAAGGGCTTTCGTTAAACAAATGACAACAAAGATCTGTCCTTTGAACTTGTCTTGGTGTGCACACCAGCAGTTACAGCACCACCGCTACAGAATACTATGAGATGCAGATTTATCTCTGCAAGAGAGATTAGAATGGAAACTGTGTAGAAGTGATGGAATATGGAATGCAATGGTTCCTGAGCCTTCAGCAATCATAATAATAATCCTTGCATTTGGTATAGCATTGCATTTGATATAGCATCTTATCACATGTTCGAGACATCTCAAAGCACTTCACAGAATATACAGTAAAGTGAATTGACTATATTTTGTGGAGTCCTATAGTTTCACCCACAAAATATACAGTCAATCCACTTTACAGTATATTCTGTTAAGCACTTTGAGACGTCTCAAAGACGTGTAAGGCGCTCTATATCAAATGCTAGGACTACAATATTTTGTGGGCAAACCCAAATTATTATTATTATTTCACAGGATTATTCCCCCCCACCCCACACAAAAAGTGAAAGTGCTGGGAACATACCAACCTCATTCACATGCCACTGGAGTCAAACCAAAGGAAGCTCTGCACAAGACATGTGCTCCCAGACTGGTGCTACCAGCATAGCCATTTACAGCAACTACATGAAACATGAACCTCAAGATTGTGTAACTGCCTGTACTTTTATATAGATTATGAAACCATTCGGAAGAACAAACTTCTCCTTTAAATGCGGCCTCGGGTTAAGGGGAAATGTTTTTAATATCTGAAACAACAACAACAACTTTGATTTATATAGCGCCCTCCACACCGGGAGGCGTATCAGAGCACTTCACAATAGCGGATCCCGGGAACGAGCCAGGGGCAGGGGTAGAAAGGTGACCAAAGACGCGGTCGAAGAGAAAGGTCTTTAGCTGTGACCTGAAACTGGGAAGAGAGGGGGTGAGGCAAAGGGAGTGAGGGAGGGAGTTCCAGAGCCTTGGGGCGTGGAGGTTGAAGGCACGGCCGCCGAGGGTGGAATGGAGGATTCGGGGGGCATGGAGGCCAGACCTGGTGGAGCGAAGGCAGTGGGTGCTGGTTTGGGGAGAGAGATCAGAGAGGTAGGGCGTGCAGAGGAGTAGAGGGACTTGAAAACAAGGGTGAGGATCTTGAAGTCGATCCTCTCAGGGACAGGGAGCCAGTGAAGTCTGGCAAGGACTGGGTCATGGGGGAGCAAAGCTTGGTGCGGGTGAGTATACGGGTGGCAGAGTTTTGAATTAGCTGGATTTTGTGGATTGTGGTGGAGGGGAGACCGGTCAAGAGGGTATTGCAGTAGTCCAGCCGAGAGGAGACAAAGGCCTGGACCAGGGTTTCAGCGGCTTTTGGGGTGAGGTATTGCCGGAGACGGGCGAACCAATGGAGGTGGTAGAAGGCCCACATCCGGTGAGGGACCGAATGTGGGGGAGGAAGGACAGTTGGGGGTCGAACCTGCACACAGGTTGCACACAGGTTTGGACAGTTTTAGAGGCAGGCCGGGAAGGTGGAGGAGGTGAGAGCCGTGTGAATGGAGACATTGACGAGAGCCAAAGAGTATGGCCTCTGTCTTGTCACGTTCAGCTGCAAGAAATTTGCGCTCATCAGCTCCTGATGTCTGACAGGCTGACAGAACATCAGGCGACTGTGACTCGCAAAGTGAGGTGGAGAAATAGAGTTGGGTGTCATCCGCGTACATGTGGCCCATGTCTGCGGATGACATTCCCAAGAGGGAGCATGTAGATGAGGAAAAAGAGGGGGCCAAGGATGGATCCCTGGGGTACCCAACAGGTAACCGGGTAGGAGTGGGACGAAAAGCCATTTGTGGAGATGTACTGCTGGCGGTTTGTAAGGTAGGACTCGAACCAGGCGAGTGCGGTCCCACTGAGGTGGATGACGGAGGACAGGGGGTGGAGGAGGATGGCATGGTTGACTGTGTCGAATGCAGCGGACAGGTCCAGGAGGATAACGAGGCAGAGGGAGCCCTGGTCGCAGATAGAGAGGACGTCATTTGTGACTTTCACAAGCGCAGTCTCTGTACTGTGGGCAGGGCGGAAACCGGACTGTCGGGGTTCGAAGAAGGAATAGGGGGAGAGGTGGGCGTGGAGTTGGTTGACAACAACGCGTTCCAGTGCTTTTGAAAGGAAGGGCAGGTTTGAAATAAGGCAGTAGGGGCTAGGGTTTGAGGGATCTAGGGAGCGTTTTTTAAGAAGTGGGGTGATGGCAGCAGTTTTGAGGGAGACAGGGACCGATCCTGTGGAGAAGGACTGGTTGATGATATATCAGCCAGCAGTGGGCAGAGGAGGGGGAGCTGGGTGACCGGTAGGTTGGTGGGGATGGGGTCGAGGGAGCAGGTGGTAGGCTTCATGGAGGTGAGAGTGCGTGAAAGGGAGGAAAGAGAGACCGGGGAGGAGTGTTGAGGTAAGAGCTGATGACGGGGAGGGTGAGGGGGATGGAGTGGGGATGGTAGTGGGTGACAAGAGGCAGGAGGATGATGCTGCCTGGCGGATATTGTGAATTGTTGGAGGAGAAGAAGTCCATGACGTCCTCGCACTTCGCATTTGAAGTGAAGATTGAGGAGGCCTGAGGGGATGCATGGAGATGGTGGGTGGTGGAAAGGAGGACTTTGGGGTTGATGTTTGCCTCCAGGATGATGTTGGAATAGTAAGCCGTTTTCGCTCCACACAAGGAACAGCAGTAGCTGTGGAGATGCTCCAGCCACAGTTGGTGGTGAACCGTGAGGTTGGTTTTCTGCCACCTGCGCTTGAGCAGCCCAGTTTGGCATTTAAGGGTGCGGAGATGAGTGTTGTACCAGGGGGAGCGGGTGGGTTTGGAGATAGACCTGGATTTCAGGGGGACGAGAGAGTTGAAGGTGGAGGAGAGGCGATTGTGGAGCAGCTGGATAGCTGCTTCAGGATCGCTGTGGGTGGAAGACTAGAGGGGTAGGAGGTCAGAGGATGTGAGGGTCTCTATGAGGGTCACAAGCCTCTGTACTTTTCCATGGGCAGAAAAGTACAGTTGAGAGCTTGGTGGAGGAGAGAGGGATGGAAGAGGAGAAGGAGACAAGAAAGTGGTCCGAGATGGCCTTGTCCGAGATGCTGAGGTCGGAAATATCAAGGCCGTGGGTGATGATGAGGTCGCGAGCGTGGCCACGGTTGTGGGTTGGAGAGTCAATGTGGAGGGTGAGGTTTAGGGAGGAGAGGAGGACAGTGAAGTAGGAAGAGGTGGTGCAGTGGGAGTTTAGGTGAAGGTTGAAGTCGCCCATGGTGAGCAGAAGTTCAGAGCTGAGGGACAGGGAGGAGAGGAGAGTAGAGATATCGGAGAGGAAAGAGCCAGGGGGTTTAGGAGGACAATAGGGTAGAAGGATTTTTAAGGAAAGAGCAGGATGGTAGAGCGTAAGGTACTCGAAGGAGGGGAAACAGCCACAGGAATAGGGGGAGGCGTTGGAGATGATGGCCACCCTGCCGCCTTGTTGGTTGGGGCGGGGCGTGTGGTGGAAGGTGTAGCCTGGAGGAGAGGCCTCGATTAAAGGCACGGAGTCATTGGGGGAGAGCCAGGTTTCCGTAAGCCCAAGAATATCAATGTTCTCAACCAGGATGAGGTCATAGATAGTGAGGGCTTTGTTAGAAAGGGAACGGAGGGCAGTGCGTGTGTGTTTGCTGGAGGGGTGAGGGGGATGAGAGTGATGCAGAGAGGATCTGAGGGTGTGTAGGAGAAGTGGGTGTGGGGAGAGAGGGGGAAGGGGAAGTGGGGAGGGTACGTATGACAGAGGGGGAAGTAGTGGTTGCCTTGAGGAGGCGGTTTGAGCGGAGAGAGTGGATGATGGGACTGTTGGGGTGGCTGCTCAAACAAGCCACTTGATACAGCAGACTCCAGTCCATATCATCATGTGCTTTCACTTTGGCAATAAGCATTTAGAATGGGAGCATCTCATCGTAAAAATGGTTAAAAGTACTGACACAAACAACAACATGCATTTATATAGTAACCCTCAGGCACGGTAGCTTTCCAGAGCGCTCATTGTACCCCAGTATCCAATGATGGCTAGCCACACACCACGGGAAAGCTTTCATGAGTCTGTGTTGTGTGGCAGTGCAGTCATGGAGGAAAAAAAACCAAGAAATGCTTCACGCAAAGCCACCCCAATCCGTTCAAAGAAGCAAATCAGCGCAGAGGAAGGAGCTCTGAGAAACTATTAGACAAACTAGGGTTATTCTGCCTTGAAAATAAAAAGTTCTATAGAACTTTAGAACCGTAGAAATTTACAGTACAGAAGGCTGCCATTCGGCCATTGGGTCTGTATTAGTTTTAACAACAATAACTAAATTAGGTTTTTGTAGCACCTTTCACTACAGGAGGACGTCCCAACAAGCCTCTTACACACACCTTATCAAAAGCTTTCTGAAAATCCACATCGTCACCTCCCAACATGAAAGGCGCTCTATCAATGTAATTTTGTGGTAGCTGACTGTTTAAGTCAACGGTATCTGTCTAGTTCCCTCTTGAACAGTAACCTCAATTTTGTTTAAATTATTGCTCCCAATAGTGCATTCCACATCCTGTTTTTATTAACCATCCTCTGAAAAAACAGGCAGATGGTAATAATGGAAAGGTAGCCGCAAGCATAGAAAGTTGGTTAAAGGTAGGAAACAGAGTGCGGGTGTAGAATCATATGGATCAAAAGGAGGCCATTCGGCCCATCGAGTCTGTACCAGCTGTTTGAAAAGAGCAATTTAATCCCACTCCCCAGCTCTCTCCCCATAACCGCGCAAACCCATCCTCCCCAAATAAATGTCTAGCTCTCCTTTAAAAGTTGTACAAGGTTGTTATTCACAACCAAGAGATATAAAAATAGTATTGTCCCTTATTGTTAGGACTACTGCATTCCACAACCTAACATCCTGATACTATCCTAGTAAATCCTAGTAAATCATCCTAGAGTCTGCACCTCCTCTATACCCCCAATATCCTATCTAAATTGGGATGACCAAAACTGGAAATATGGTCAAACTAATGACTAGAAAGACATTGACTGGTTAAAGACAGTCAGCATGAATGTGTCAAAGGTAACTCTTGCCCAACAAATCGATCAGTTTTTTTATGAAACAACCAAGAAGATAGATGAAGGTAATGCTGTGGATACAGTAAATATGGGTTTTCAGAAAGCTTTTGATAAGGTGCCACATGAGAGGATGGTTAAAAAACACAGGCACATGATAATAATGCAAAGGTAGCCTCAAGCATAGAAAGTTGGTTAAACGATAGGAAATAGAGGGCGGGAGTATAGGGTTGTTATTTACAACCAAGAGATATAAAAATACTAGTGTGCCTTATTGTTAGGACTATTGCTTTTCTCAATTTTATACCAATTATACTCTGTATGCTTCACGAGTCTCCACCCACTCCTTACTCTCCCTCCCATACTCTGTATTTATTACCCCAACCCCCTCTCTCGTGTGAAGGTCTAGCTTCCTCTTCATTCACTATCTGCTTCAACCACTGCTTTGGGCAGGGAGTTCCACATTCTCACTACCCTCTGTATGAAGTAGTTCCTCCTACACTTTCTTTGCAATCTTACACATGTGTCCCCTGATTACAGACTCCCCAACCAGTGGAAGCAACTAATGTATGCTCACCTTATTGAATGCTATTAGAATTTTTTGAAAAATACCTTTGTTGGGTTGGCCTCTTAATCCTCTCTCCTCTAGCAGAAAAAGGCCCAATCTATACAGCCTATCCTGGTAGCAGTAACATGCCAGCCCCAATATTATCCCAGTAAACCCAATCTGTGCTCCTGCCATTTCTGCTATACCTTTCTTGTAGTGTGAATACAGGGATTGGACACAGTACACAGAATACTCAACAACAGCTTGCACTTATATTATAATGGGATCAGTTATTGTGAAGCGATCTGAGACGCGGTCCGTTTGGAGGGCGCTATATAAATTGAAGTTGTTGTTATATGGTACTGTGCTAACGATGCTCTCATAGATTTTGTACAAATCAATATCACACCCTCACTTTTATACTCTCTCCGGACACAAAGCCCAACAGCCCATTTGTCTTTTTTTAACTATCTTACTGTGTTGCTACTTTTAAAGATTGATGGATTTGGATCCCCAGATCTCTGCTCCTCTTAGGTTCCTAGCATCTAGACTATAATCAGCTTCTTTCTTTTTTCTGCCAACATTAATTACTTCACATTTTCCTACTTGAACATAATTTGCTTCTGTCTGTCGATTAGCCTATTTATGTCTTCTGCATTCTCCTTCACTATTTACCTAATCTTGCAAAGTTTGTTGTCATCAAATTTTAATATTTCCTATACTGTATCTGAGTCCAGGTAGGGTCCGGTGATATATCGATATATTGCTAAAACCCGATATAATTTTCATATCAATACGCCGATATAGGCATTTCAAAAATATCGATATACGAAATGTCGATATATCGATAGAAAATCGGAATGCGCGCACACTGAACTAAAAGACCCACAATGCTCATCTCTATACACAATGCACAGACCGAGGTGCAAAGCCGCCATATTGTATTCACAGTCCTCGAATATAATATACAGGTATGCAAGGGGTGGTGGGGGGGAGAGAAGGCTGGGCCCGGGGCGGGGGGGAGAGAGACGCCTAGGGGGGTGTGAGGGGGAAAGAGACGGCTGGGGGTGGGGGAGAGAGACGGCTGGGGGTGGGGGAGAGAGACGGCTGGGGGGGTATGGGGGGGGAGAGAGACGGCTGGGGGGGTGGGGGGGGGAGAGAGACGGCTGGGGGGGTGGGGGGGAGGAGAGAGACGGCTAGGGGGGGTGGGGGGGGAGAGAGACAGCTGGGGGGGGGGAAAGAGACGGCTGGGGGGCAGGGGGAGAGACGGGGTGGATGTGATAATATACAGATAGATAGAGATGGGGGGGATGTGAGAGAGACAGACAGAAAAACATAGAGATGGAGAGAGTGAGAGACACAGAGAGAGAAAAATATTTACCTCCTGAGGAGATAGGCCCCGAATGCGCGCGCCCGGAATGCGTGCGCACCCGGAACGCGCACGCACCCCGAATGCGCACAGCGCGCGCATGCGCAGTACGAAAAACCCGAAAATATCAATATTTCGGTATATCTCGATATGAGCCCATCGATATATCTAAATCGGAAAATTTCCATATCGACGACCCTAAGTCCAAGTCATTATGTCTATTGTAATCAGTAGGGGTCCTTCCTACCACCTGCCTGAGAAGATGTCCCGAATTCATTCCTACTCTCAGGATTGAAGGGCCTTCTTCAAACAAACTTCTTTTATGATTTTGTGAGTTAAATAAAAAAAGTATTTAAATGTCTAGTTTTCAACAGTTTATGATTTAATTGGCATGATATGAACACATCTTGATCTAATTCCAATGGACAAACCATTTCTCACTCTCTTCCATTCTCTGGCATTCCCAATCCAACCACAACGTTTAGAGGATCAAATCGGATCGAAACATCAATCATTACCCCTTCCTCCGTTGAGCGTTAAGATCACAAAGAATAAATCAATGGGGACAGAACAGAGACACATCTCCAATCACTTCTGTATAAAATATATCTTCGGCAAATCAACTCAGTCAAGGCAGAATTTCACACCTCATGATGAGAGTTTTGTAAATTGTGAGTTTAATAATCCTGAGCCAAAAAGAACATTTCCTGATAAGTTTCATATTTATCCCAAACCTTTTTTTGGAAAACAAGTTTGAACTTATATAGCCACCCTGACATAGAAAACATCTCAAAAGCACTTGACTTTACAAAATCACTGAGTGAGGTGGAAAGGGTGAGCTTGTAATAATAAATAATAATAATCCTTGCATTTTTGATATAACTCTTTTCACGTCTTCTAGAGTGATGTCTCAAAGCATTTCACAGGATATAGTGTAAAGTGAATTGACTGCATATTTGTGGTCAAAATGCGGCAGCCAATTGCGCACAGCATTGTCCCACAAACAGTCATGGATTAAAATGACCATTTTATTATTGTATTTTTTTGAAGGGATTATTATTAGGCGTGTGCAGTAAAGAAACTTGCCCAAGGTTTCACCCTCACCTGACTGGAATCGAACACAGGTCTCATGCTTATAAGGCAAGTGCTCTAAACACCGAACTACAGGACTCCACAGGATGCTGACCAACTGCCCAGCTAGAAACCCTGTCTGTTCACACCTTCATTACATCCCGCCTCGACTATGCAAATGCCCTGCTTGTCGGCCTTCCCAATTCCTCCCTCCACAGGCTGCAGATAATCCAGAAGTCTGCGGCCCGTGTCCTCTACCGTTCCAAACTCGTGACCCCATCTCCCCCATTCTCGGCCGACTCCATTGGCTCCCCATCATCCAGAGGATCCAATTCAAGATCCTGGTCCTCACATTTAAAGCTCTCCTCAACCTCGCCCCACCCTACATCCATGACCTCCTTGTCCTTTACCAACTTGTCCGCCCCCTCCACTCAGGAGGCTCTGGCCTGCTCCACGTCCCCAACCCACCCGCCACAAAATTGGCAGGCGAGCCTTCAGCCACTCTGCCCCCAACCTCTGGAACTCCATCCCGCAGTCCCTCCCTCTCAACTCCTCCCTGGCCTCCTTCAAGTCTCACCTCTTCAATGGACTCATCAGCAACTCCTAATCCCCCACTTCCCTCTCCCCACCCACTCCATCCCCAGCTTGGATCTGAAACAGTGACTGTCCAGTGACTTTCCTCTTCAACCGTGCCTTTTGTTCCACCCCGAATTTTTCGACCTCCCCTTCGTGTCTCACCCCTTCCCAAACACTCCCCTCTCAGCTCGGGTCACACGCCTCCTGTGCAGCGCCTTGGGACGTCCTCCCGACGTGAAAGGCGCTCTATAAATGTAATTTGTTGTTGTTGTTGGGACGTCCTCCTGACGTGAAATGCGCTATATAAGTAATTTTGTTGTTATGGCTAGTGAACTTGCAGCCTCTTATACCCTGTTCAGTAAAAGAGAGGAGGGTTTTTAGGAGGGTTAGAATGCATGAAGAGAGAGCTCAAAGGGAATTTGCGAGAATTTCAGAACAGGGTATAAGAGGCTGAAAGTTCACCAGCAGAGACAGCTGCAGCTGATGTTAATGAGTGGTTGGTGTAAACTGGGGAATTGGATAGAGGAGATTAAGAGGCAAAACAGGTTGAGTGGATGAATGAATATGATGGTCATGTCGGACGTCAATGCTTCAATGAGGCATATGGAGCCACATACATAATATTAGGTCAGGGTATTAAGGGACAAGGTCAGGTAATTGCAGTTGAGGTACAGATCAGTCATGATCTTATAGAATGTTGGAAAAGGCTCAAGTGGTTGAATGGCTTCCTCCTGTTTCTAGGTTTACACACATGAATACTTCTATTATTCTCCCTGGCAGTTATGGTATACAGCAAGCTGAAAGAATAGGTGGGGGAGGGGTAACCACTGGTGTCCTTGAAATACAGCCACAGAGGCAATATACAACCCGCAAACAGTCAGTCTGAGATTAAAACAACCATAAATTAACATTCGTAGAGTTCTAGATAAATTCCTCCCAACATTTCTGGTAAACCAGGAGGTTCTTAGCATGCCGGTATTCTTGGGAAATGTCCATTCCCAAACAGCGAACCATGGAAACTCTCCCGTCCTCACAGCACCTCACTTCCCTTTTATTGTAATTTCCCCAATGCTCAACCTACCCCTCAGAACCGAAGAGTGCAATCAAGGGCTTCTGAAAGGCCACTCACCATGGAGCTCAGTGGCTCTGCATATCAGACAGTGCTCATCACTGAGTCAAGGTTAAGGAGAGTCTATCGCTGACCGAGTTTCACAATTAAACTACACTCAAATCAAAATTTAGGTTGGGCATCCAGGTAGAGAGCTGCAGAGCACAGCTCAAATACAATGCAATTCAGAGAGTGCTCCTCAACTGATCATAACTCTGTTCCACATACAGTGCACAGAGAAATCAATATGGACATCGTATTTGCAATCTCTAGAAACTCATCAGAACAAGTGGCCAGAATCCTGAGTTTTTACAGATCAGGGCCCAAGTGGTAAGAGCCACAAAGATCAGTCACTGCTCAGCCACATCTGCCACAATGAAGTGGAACTCCAACCCAAAGAGAATAGGACAGAATGCAACTAGCTTAAAAACAATTTTACGTATTCACAAAAAGCTACACAAAGGCATAAACACACAAAGGGGATGATATTTCAGGAAATATCATTCAGTCTGGCAAAGACTGCAACAACAGTATGCATTTATATAGTGCTCAGAGCATTGGGTAATATCTTTGATCGCTGTGCAGTGGTGGGGTTGGACACTGAGCAAGGGAGAAAGAGGAAGGTGCAGTCGAAGAGGTAGGTTTTCCTCTAGGATTTAATGGTAGAGGGAGCAACTAAATCTAACAATAGTAAGCCTTTCGTCTCAACAGGAAAGACAGTACTTTACAGAGAAACAAGCTTCTGGACTGAACAAAGCTAAGCCACATTCCCCAGCCATTAAACACAGTTGGGTCTGATTTCAGCAAATTATAGTGAACAAAGCCTAAGATCCTTCCCAATCTTTTAACACCAGCCCTGGCATACAAGGCAATGAAGGCTCAGCAAAACCTTAAAACTCATTCCTTGGCCAGTGCCGACTTTTTAAAATTAAAACGAATCAAAATTAAAACTGAAAATTTGGGTCTTCTTAGCAAAACTGGGCAGGTTTGGCGACAAGAGAACAAAAGATCCCAACTCCCAGCTCAGTTTAGAGCAAGCCACCTGCTTCTTCCCTTATTCCCAGGTTAGGGGAAGAAACAAAGAAACTATTTCCGGTGGTAGAAGGATCCAGAACAAGGGGGGCATCATCTTACAATTAGAGCTAGGCATTTAGGAGTGAAATTAGGAGGCAGTTTTTCATCCAAAGATTCAAGTAAATCTGGAACTCTCCCCCAAAAGGCTAATGGGTGCTTGATCCATTCACATATTAAACGTAGATCTTTATTTAGGGAGAACAGGTCTGTTAGGTTATGGGGAGAGAGCTGGGCAGTGAGATTGAGTTGCTCTTTTCAAAGAGCCGGCACAGACTAGATGAGCCGAATGGCCTCGTTTTGTGCCGTAAAATTCTATCATTCTATGACTGAGGTGGATAGATATTTATTAGGTCAGGATATCAAGGGATATGGGGCATCGGCACTTGAGGTACAGATCAGTTATGATCTTATAGAATGATGGAACTCCTGTTTCTATGTTACAGACTCATTTAAGGGAAATTCAGGGCACACTGTTCAAACCTACCCCCTCAACTGCATTATAGCAAGTAACTGTGCCAGCCAGCCTTTTGACAAACTGCATACAAACTACACCTTTGGGACTGAGATGAAACAATCGTGTATTTTTGTGTACTCTCTTGATTAAATGTATTTTTATTGTATTTTAATGGAAATAATGAAGCTGAGGGTGGTTTACCCATTCCATTGATCTCGTCAGTTTGTTGCCATGGCACTTCTGCAGACACAGCAACATCTGAGGGCAAATGATAAATAAATGTCCATAATTTAATCAGTGCAAGATTACTGTGTGCCAGTGTCAGGACATCCTCCACACATTTACGCGTGTGCACGCACACACACCAACTGCACACTACATCTTGGATGGTACCTGCCATGGCTCCGCACTGATAAAATCACTCTGAACATGGCTACATTGACTACTGTATATAAATAATAACATATTACTCAGTACAACAACAATCACTAAGTTACATTTGTAGTGCACCAAGGTGCTGAAATAGTCAGGGATCAGGACCCAAGCGGGGAAGGATGGGGAGGAGCAAGGTTGGAATGAGCGAGGGTAGAGAGGGCGGTTGAACAGGAGGGTCTTGAGTTGGGTAAGCGAAGGAGCAAAGCGAAGGGATTGTTGGATGGAGTTCCAAAAGGATGGGGACAGAGAGGCTGAAATGCCTATTTCTATGATACAGCGGGTTGAGAGGGAGACATGGAGGAGGTTGAAGCCGGCTGAACAGAGGGAGCAGACAGGTTGATAGGGAGTCTGCACGTCAAGAGGTAGGAGGGGGCAAGGTCATGGAGGGCCTTGAAAGTGAGAATGAGGATCTTGAATTCTATCCTCTAAGGGATGGGGAGCCAGTGGAGCCGGGCGAGTGTGGGGGTCATAAAGTCATGGAGCCTGATGCAGGAGAAGAGTTTTGGATTTTTCACCCTTTACACGCTCCCTCTGGGTGACGTCATCCGCAAACATGGGGTAAATTTCCACATGTATGCGGACGACACCCAATTGTACCTTTCTGCCTCATCCCTCAACCCCCAGACGATCGATGTTCTGACAGCATGTCTGTCCGACATCAAGTCGTGGACGAGGGACAACTTTTTGCAATTGAACGTGAGTAAGACCGAGGCCCTCCTGATTGGCTCAAGCCAGCGCCTCCGCACATCGGGCGCTGCCAGCCTCAACATCCAAGGCTGCACTCTCCACCTCACAAAGCCAATCAGGAACCTCGGCATCATGTTCGATCAAAAACTTTCCTTCCTCCCCCACATAAGGGGAGGAAGGAAAGCGGTGCCTTGACCGGCACCGCTTATTTCCACCTGCGCAACATTGCCAGGCTCCGCAACTATCTTACCCCCCGCGCTGCCGAAACACTCGTGCACGCATACATCACCTCACGGCTGGACTACGGAAATTCTCTCCTCGTCGGCCTCCCCAGTTCCTCCATTCACAGGCTGCAGGCCATCCAAAACTCTGCAGCCCGTGTACTATCCCGCACCCGCCTCCACGACCACGTAACCCCCACCCTCGCCCGTCTCCACTGGCTCCCCATCCCCCAGAGGATCGAGTTCAAGATCCTCGTCCTCACCTTCAAGGCCTTACACGGCCTTGCCCCACCCTATTTAACCGATCTACTCTCCCCCTACACGCCCACCCGGACCCTCCGTTCAACAGGACTTGGCCTGCTCCAAGCCCCCCGCCCGAACCGCCCCACCATCGGAGGCCGGGCCTTCAGTTTCTCCGCTCCCACCCTTTGGAATGCAATCCCTCAATCCCTCCGTTTCGTCTCTTCCCTTTCCTCTTTCAAGGCTGGTTTGACGACTTTCCTCTTCGATCGTGCCTTCTGTTCCACCCCGAACTCTTTTAACTCCCCTTCGTGTTTCACCCCTTCCCAAACACTCCCCTCCCAGCTCGGGTCACACACCTCCTGGGCAGCGCCTTGGGACGTCCTCCCGACGTGAAAAGCGCTCTATAAATGTAATTTGTTGTTGTTGTTGTTGTTGGATAATATATAATCCTTGCATTTGATATAGCGCTTTTCACATCTTATCGCTCCATAGAATATACTGAAAGTGAATTGACGTATATTTGTGGGTGAAACGTGGTAGCTAATTGCACATAGCATTGTCCCACAAACAGTCCTGGATTGAAATGACCAATTTTTTTATTATTGTGTTTTTTTGGAGGGATTATTATTATTATGATAATGATCAGGATGATCTTAGTAACTTTAGTTCTAATTTAAAGGTGATTAATTTCCGTAATTGTGCTTTTATTGCACTGGAGAAAAAAAATATAACATGTACTGCAAGATACAAACCGAGTTGGATTACACAGCCACAATGGGATCAGTGCTCTAAAACGGATCAGTGATTAGAGCACTCACCTTACAAGCGAGTGACCTGGGTTCAATTCCAGACAGGGTGAAACCTTGGGCAAGTTCCCTTTTTCCACACACTTGATAATAATCCCTCAACTAAAAACAATAATTTTGTCATTTCAATCCATGACTGTTTGTGGGACACTGCTGTGCGCAATTGGCTGCCCCATTTTGCCCTCAAGTATACGGTCAATTCACTTTACAATATATTCTGTGTAGCGCTTTGAGACGTCTAGAAGACGTAAAAAGCTCTATATCAAATGCAAGCATTATTATTATTATCATCTGCAGCTTGTGGAGGGTCGAGTTGGGGAGGCTGACAAGGAGGGAATTTCTGTAGTTGAGCCTTGAGGTGAAAAATGCATGCTTGAGGGTTTCTGTGACCTGAGGGGTGAGGGAGTGCAGGAGTCAGGCAATGAGGGAGTGAGGGGTGCGCATTCGGGGTCCACGCGCATTCCGTTTGTGCGCGCATTCGGGGCCTATCTCCTCAGGAGGTAAATATCTTTCTCTGTGTGTCTCTCTCCTCTCTCACATCCCCCCCATCTCTATCTATCTGTATATTATCACATTCACCCCGTCTCTCCCCCACACCCCCCCACCCGCCCGCCGTCCCTCTCTCCCCCCCACCCCCGCCACCACCCCCACTTCGTCTCTCTCCCTCCCCACCTGTCTCTTTCCCCCTCCCCCCCCCCAGCCATCTCTTTCCCCCTCCCCCCAGCAGCCATCTCTCTCCCCCTCCCCCCCCAGCCGTCTCTCTCCCCCTCCCCCCCCAGCCGTCTCTCTCCCCCTACCCCCCCAGCCGTCTCTCTCCCCCTCCCCCCCCAGCCGTCTCTCTCCCCCTCCCACCCCCAGCCGTCTCTCTCCCCCTCCCCCCACAGCCCAGCCGTCTCTCTCCCCATCACCCCCCCCCAGCCGTCTCTCCCCCCCCCACCACCCCTTCCATACCCATATATTGTATTCGAGGACTACGAATACAATATGGTGGCTTTGCACCCCGGTCTGTGCATTGTGTATAGAGATGAGCATTCTGGGTCTTGTAGTTCAGTGTGCGGCATTCCGATTTTTTACCTCGATATATCGATTTTTCGGTATATCAATATTTTTGAAATGTCTATATCGGCGTATTGATATGAAAAGTATATCGGGTTTTAGTGATATATCGCCGGACCCTAGAGTGCAGGAGTCGGGCAATGTTGTGGAGATAGTGGAAGGTGGGGCTGGTCATGGCACGGATATGGGGTGTCTTGAGGGTTGAACAAGGCATCCAGGTTCCAGGAAATGTTGAAGCGTTTTGAGATGCGTTATTATTTATAACTTATTATTGCTAATGTGAAAGGCCCCATATCAAATGGAAGTGTTATTTACTTTATTAATGATAATAATATAATATAATCGTTGCATTTGATATAGCGCTTTTCACATCTTAACGTCTCAAAGCACATCACAGAATAAAGTGTATATTTGTGGGCAAAAATAAAGTGTATATTTGTGGGCAAAACGCGGTAGCCAATTGCGTCCCACAAACCCCTGGGTTGAAAATAACCAATTTTATTATTGTGGTTTATTTTGGAGGGATTATTATTTAGCGTGTGTGTGTGTGCGCATGCAGAATAGGAAACTTGCCCAAGGTTTCTCCCTAACCTGCCTGGATTCGAATACAGGTCTCACGCTTGTAAGGCGAGTGCTCTAACCACTGAGCTACATCCACCATCGATATCAATCACATCATCAACCGCACAGCGCAGGAGGAAACCATTCAGTCCATTCTGTCCTTGATGGAGCCACCAACCACTCCCCCACTCACTCCCCCCACTCTTACTCCAACTCGTCCCCAGTTACTCTTACCCCAATGATCACCAGCAATGTATAACTAACAAGCACAGGAGTGGTTACAAGAAAATTGTCCTCTCTCAAGGCTAAGATGACTGGATTATCAACCAACAGTTAAGTCAACTCAATCATCAGATCTGTAGTTTGGTCAACAACATTGACCACAAATGACAAAATAAAAATAAAGACTGCTGAACTTATGTAAATCTGAAATAAGAACTGAAAACATTGCTCAGCATCTGCATGAAAAATATACTGTTAATGTTTCAAGTAATAGACCATTCATTAGTATCAGTCATTTGAAAAGTTCCACTGTGTTTCCCTTATAATATCCAGGCTTGACTACACAAACTCCTTGCTTGTTGGCATCCCCAACTTCTCTCTCCTCAGGCTGCAAATCATCCAGAACTCTGCAGCCAGTGTCTATTGGAGCACCATGCTCTTTGACCTTATCACCCCCATCCTCACCTGCATCCTCTGGCTTCCCATCACACAAGAGGATACAATTCAAGATTATAGTCCTCACCTTCAAAGCCCTTCATGGCCTCGCTCCTCCCTATCTCTGCAAACTCCTATCCCCCTACAATCCTGTCTGTACCATCCACTCCAGCCTGCTTCACAATCCCACCTCACCCACCTCCACCATTGGCGTGCGGGTCTGCCTCCACCCTCTGATACTCCATCCCACAGTTCCTGTCTGGCCCCATCCCTTGCCTCCTTCAAGATCCACCTCAACGCCCTCCTATTCAACCTTGCTTTCAATCAACTACCTTCCCCCCTTGAATTTGATGCAATGGAGGATAAGGAGCCAGCGGAGCAAGCAAAGACAAGGAGAAGCTCATGGACCATGTACTCAACAAAATTTACATCTATAACCAGGGGTCGCTGTCTTAAAATTAAGGGTCAGCCTTTTAGAACAGAATTGAGGAAACATTTCTTCACTCAGAGGGTAGTAGATGCTCAGTCCTTGAACATTTTCAAGGCTGAGACTGATAGATTTTTGAAAAATAGATTAGGGGATATGGGGATAGGGCAGATAATTAGAGTTAGGTGAGAAGATCAGCCATGATCTTATTGAATGGCGGAGCAGGCTCGAAGGGCCGAATGGCCTACTCCTGCTCCTAATTCTTATGTTCTTATAGATTTCTCATTTATAAAAGGATTAAGGGGTATGGGGATAAGGAAGGTAGCTGGAGTTAGAGAAGAATATCAGCCATGCTTGAATGGTGGGGCAGGCTCGATGGGCCGAATGGCCTACTCCAGCTTCTATTTCTTATGCTCTTATGTTCTTAAACCTGAGCAAAGTACTGTATCATGATATCATGACCACATACGCAGTGATAATGTCCAAAGTGCTGTTTGGGCTTGGAAATCACCCACACTCAAAAGGCCATGAGCATAAAGCAAAACAGAACAACAAATCAACAAAATTCCATTTACAGAAGGCAATAACTTGCATTTATATTACACCACTCACGCGGGGTTTTCCCAGAGCACTTTCCCCGTACCTTCGACCACCCCCGCTGCCCTCCACTCCCGACCCCAACTCAGGTTCCCAAAGCCCTGACTGTCCAGCACCCCGAGATGGAGTGTGGGGGGGGGGAGAGAGGAAATTGCTTAGAGCTCTTGCCTTGCAAACGAAAGATCTGGATTCGATTCCCGGCAGGGCAAAACCTTGGGCAAGTTTCCTCACTTCAATGATAATAATCCCTCAAAAATATAATTTGGGCACTAAATGCACGACTGTTTGTGGGACACTGCTGTGCATAACTGGCTGCCACGTTTCGCCCACAAATATAGTCAATTTGCTTTACAGTATTTTCTATGAAGCGTTTTGTGACGTCTAGAAGACTTGAAAAGCGCTATATCAAATGCAAGCGGTATTTAATATAAGGATGGAGTTCTCTTATCTACCTTACATCAATCAGCTCCACAGTTCCTTGTCTGGACTTTGAGTTGACCATGTGCTATAAATTTATTGCAGTCTCTGGGATCACTGGGAAGGTTCAAATATTATCCAAATGTAATACAATGCAGGATTTGGTTTTCATCATCTCACAGTCGCTGACTCAAACACTAACCTCAATGCACACATAATATTTACACACACACACACGGCATTTGCACACACATATACACGCACAGGCGGCATTCACACACATACCACACACACGGCTTTCTCACACACACATTCATACATACAACAACCTCGATTTACACAGCGCCCTCCCCGCCGGACAGAGTCTCAGAGCACTTCACAAACACGGCTTTCTCTCTCACATACACACATTTACACACAGACACAGCGCCGGGCGGGGATGCGGCGGCGGGAACAAAGGGAGGGTGGGAGCGGGGCCGCGAGCTGCGGACAACAAAGCGCGGGCGGCGCGGACTCACCCGGGATCCCACACACCGACTGACTGACCGACTGCGGGCCCTCGGCACCGAGTCCGACACCGGCCCCGAGGCCGGCTCAGCCCGGGGTGTGGGTGTGGGGCTGCCTCCGCAAAGGAGGCGCCGAACGCGGCCTGGCCTGGCGGCGACAGCGGCCCCTGGTTACCCGCCAGCAGCCATCAACAGCCCGCGCCGGCACACCAACATCTGCTCCCCCACCCGCTGGTCACTGTCGGCCCGGCCCCGGCACCTCAGCCTCGGCCTCTCAGTCCCGGCCTTTCGCTCCCGGCCCCTCAGCCCCAGTCCTGGCCTCTCAGCCCCGGCCTCTCAGTTCCAGCCCCGGCCTCTCGCTCCCCGGCCCTCAGCCCCGGCTTCTCGCTCCCGGCCACTCGCTCCCAGCCCCGGCCTCCCAGCCCCGGCCCCTCAGTCTCAGCCCCGGCCTCTCGCTCCCGGCCCCCCAGCCCCGGCCCCTCAGTCCCAGCCCCGGCCCCTCAGTCCCGGCCTCTCTGACTCGGCGCCGCTCAGGCCGTGCTCAGGCTCCAGCCGCTCGTCCACCAAACCCCGGAACGGAGTCACAATAGCATCGGAGCGGAGTCAGGGCACCCCCAAAACCTGGAGCCTGGAACAGGAGTACACAACATAGAAATACGAGGAGGCCATTCAGCCCCTCAAGCCTGCACTACAAGATCATGGCTGATCTAAACATCAACATCAATTACCCGCCCTTGCCCTCCATCCCATAATACCCTGACTTAACCATTAGCAATCCACCTCAGTCTTGAACAAAGAACGGAACCAGAGCAAGAAAAACCAGGAGCCCAACCAGAGATGGGGAAAAGGAGCAGAGTGAATGCAGTCAAACACCAGAGCGGAACCAGGAGTCAGGGAACCAGGAGAGAGCTGGGCACCCAGAACCAGGAGCAGAAACACAGCCAGCAACCCGGAATGGATTAAAGCAAGGAATCTCAGATCAGGAATGCATTGCCTGAAAGGGATGGAAGCCCAATCGATAACAACTCTTAAGTTAGAAATAGATAATTATTTGGGGTGGACAGGTTTGCAATTCTATGGGGAGAGCGCGGGCGGCTGAGATTGATTTAAATCGCTCTTTACACAGACACGATTAACTGAATGGCCTCCTTTTGTACTGTATAAATCTATCATTCTGGAGAGTGAGGAAAATCCAGGTCAAAATGATGGTATAACCAGAAGAATTAAGACTTAAGAAAAAAGCGCAGGGAAAACCTGGAGCACAGTCAGTAAGGAAACCCTAGGGTGGAGTGGAGTCAGGAAACAACCGGAGTGGAGAAAACCCAAAGTCTACTAGCGATAGAGGACACAGGCCGCAGAGTTCTGGATCATCTGCAACCTGTGGAGGGAGGAATTGGGAAGGCTGACATCAGGGTATTTGACCAGTTGAGCCTGGATGTAATGAAGACATGAATAAGGGTTTCAGCGGCCTTGGGGGTAAGGTAATGGCAGAGTCTGACAATATTGCGGAGATGAGGAAAGGCAGAGTGAGTCATTGCTTGAATGTGGGGGAGGAAAGACAGTTGAGGATTGAACTAGACACATAGAATCATAGAATCTTATGGCACAAAAGAAGGCAATTCGGCCCATCGACTCTGTGCCAGCTCTTTAAAAGGAGCAATTTAATCCCACTCCCCATAACCGCGTAAACCAGTCCTCCCCAAATAAATGTCTACTTCTCTTTTAAAAGTTGTTATCGAATCGACCTCCACCACCTTTTCAAGCAATGCATTCCAGATTCGAACAACTCGCTGGGTGAAAAAATTTCTCCTCAGCTCCCCTCTACTTCTTTTTGAAACTATTGTAAATCTGTGACCACGAGTCACTGATACGCCCACCAGTGGAAACAGTTTTTCCCTATCTGTCAAATCCCCTCATGATCTTAAAAACCTCTATTAGATCTCCTCGCAACCTTCTTCGAGCTCGAGTCCCTCATTTCTGGTACCATCCTAGTAAATCTCTTCTGCACCCTTTCCAATGCCTTAACATCCTTCCTAAAGTGTGGTGACCAGAATTGAACACAGTACTCTAGCTGAGGCCTAACCAAAGTTTTATAGAGTTTAGTCATAGCTCCCTGACTTTTGTACTCTATCCCACTATTTATAAAGCCTAGTATCCCGTGTGCTTTTTTGATAGCCTTATCTCCCTGTCCTGCCACCTTCAAAGAATCACTCACACAAACCCCCAGGTCTCTCTGTTACTTCACATCCCTTAAAATTGTACTACCTAGCTTGTATTGCCTCCCCTAATTTCTCCTCCCAAAATGCATCACCTCACATTTCTCCACATCAAACTTCATCTGCCCATTTTACCATTCTGTCTACATCTTCTTGCAGATGACTACTATCCTCCTCACTATTTTTCCTAACTTATTAGGTCAGTTGTCGTCAGTCTGACGTCAGTTGTACGGAAAATTCTTGAGTCCTTAATAAAAGACGTAGTTATGGGATACCTTGAAGACCATAAAAAGATTAGGCAGAATCAACATGGCTTTACAAAAGGGAAGTCATGCTTGACTAATCTTTTAGAATTTTTTGAGGATGTATCCAGCAGGTTGGATACCAGTAGATGTGGTATATATATATTTGTGGTATATATATATATATATGACAAGGTGCCACACAAGGCTGATACTCAAAGCCTATGGGATTAATGGGAAAATATTAACATGGATAGAAGAGTGGCTATCGGGTAGAAAGCAGAGAGTACGATAAACGGATCATTCTCGAATTGGCAGGAAGTAACTAGTGGAGTGCCACAAGGATCAGTGCTTGGGCCTCAGCTATTTACATCAATGATCTAGATGAGAACATTGAATATAACGTGTCTAAATTCGCGGATGACACTAAACTAGGTAGCAGAGTGAGCTCTGAGGATGATGCAAAAAGATTGCAACAAGATATAGATAGGCTAGGGGAGTGGGCACGTAGGTGGCAGATAGAATTCAATGTTAGCAAGTGTGAAATTATTCACCTAGGTAGCAAGAATAAAAGAATGGATTATTTTCTAGAGGGGGAGAAGTTAGATAGTGTTAGTATTCAAAAGGATTTGGGTGTCCTTGTACACCAGTCCCAAAAAGTTAGTTTGCAGATACAGCAAGCAACTAAGAAGGCAAACGGCATGCTAGCATTCATTTCAAAAGGTTTAGAGTATAAGAGTAGGGAAGTCTACTAGGGAAGCTGCAACTGTATAGGGCTCTGGTGAGACCGCACCTAGAGTGTTGTGTGCAGTTTTGGTCTCCTTATTTGAAAAAGGACATACTTGCCTTAGAGGGGGTGCAGCGTAGATTCACTAGGTTAGTTCCTGGGATGAGGGGACTGACCTATGAGGATAGGTTGAATAAAATAGGGCTGTATTCTTTAGAGTACAGAAGAATTAGGGGGGGATCTTATTGAAACATATAAGATTCTTAAAGGGCTAGATAAAGTAGACACTGAGGGACTGTTTCCCCTGGTAGGAGAATCTATAACCAGGGGTCACAGTCTTAAAATTAAGGGTCGGCCTTTTAGAACAGAGTTGAGGAAATATTTCTTCACTCAGAGGGTAGCGAATTTATGGAATTCACTACCCCAGAAGGCTGTGGATGCTCAGTCCTTGAACATTTTCAAGGATGAGACTGATAGATTTTTTTTAAATAGAGGGATTAGGGGATATGGGGATAGGGCAGGTAATCAGAGTTAGGTGAGAAGATCAGCTGTGATCTTATTGAATGGCGGAGCAGGCTCGAAGGGCCGAATGGCCTACTCCTAATTCTTATGTTCTTATGTTCCTGATTGGCTTGGTGAGGTCGAGTGAGCCATAGAAGTTGATGCTGCAAGTGCTTGACCCCCTCCCCATCTTGTTGACATTCAACTGTAGAAAGTTGGCTGTTATTTCATCCTATTTCCATATCTTTTTATTATAATAATAATCCTTGCATTTGATACAGTGTCTTATCATGTTTTCAAGACGTCTCAAAGTGCTTCACAGAATATACTGCAAAGTGAATTGGCAGTACATTTTGTGGGCGATTGCAGCAATTTTTCCCCAAATTCCTGCAATATACCTACTTCCTCCTCTTCACCCTCGATATGCTCCCCCTCGGTGACATCATCCGCAGATATTGGGTAAATTTCCACATGCATGCAGATGACACCCCATTCTACCTTTCAACTTCCACCCTCGACTCCAGGACTACTAGCATTCTGACTGCGTGCCTGTCCGACATTGAGTCCTGGACGAAGGACAACTTCCTCCAACTAAACGTCAACAAGACAGAGGACCTCCTGATTGGCTCGTGTTAGCGCCTCCGCACCTCAGGTGCTGGCAACATCAGCATTCAAGGCTGCACTCTCCACCTCTCGAAGCCAGTCAGGAATCTGGGCATCTTGTTCAATCCCGAACTTTCCTTCCTCCCTCAAATCCACGCCATGACCGGTACAGCCTTCCACCACCTCCACAACATTGCCAGACTCCGCCACTGCCTCACCCTCCATACTGCTGAGACACATGTCCATGCATTCATCAAATCTAGGCTAGACTATGGGAACTCTTTCCTCGTCAGCCTTCCCAGCTCCTCCCTTCACAAGCTGTAGATTATTCAGAACTCTGCAGCTCGTGTACTCTCCCACACTAGGCGACCACATCACTCCCACCCTCTCCCATCTCCACTGGCTCCCCGTCCCCCAGAGGATCCAATTCAAGATCCTCATCCTCATTATCAAGGCCATTCACAGCCTTGCCCCCGCCTATCTCTCTGACTTGCTGTCTCCCTATCAGCATGCCCATCCCCTCCATTCAGCGGGCTCTAGCCTGCTCCATGTCCCCTGCCCAAATCGCCTTACCATCGGTGGCTGGGCTCTCAGCTTCTCTGCCCCCACACTCTGGAACTCCATCCCGCAATCTCTTCGCCTTGCTTCCTCCCTTTTCTCCTTCAAGGCCGGTCTCAAGACCTTCCTCTTTGACCGTGCCTTCTGCTCCTCTCCTAACTCTCCCCACTTTACTACTCTCCTTCCCCTGCCCCTATCCCGACCCATTCCCCCCTGCTTGGGTCCTGACCTAGCTGTTCAGCGCTTGGGACATCCTCCCGACATGAAAGACACTATCAATGTAATTTTGTTGTTGTTGTTGTTCCTGCATAAGGCTATGCATTGCAAAGAGGAGCAAGTCCCAGCTCAAATCAGCATAATTTGTCAGACCTAGATCCTGCACTGACTCCGCCAGACTAAACAACAGCAACAACTTTGATATAGCGCCCTCCATGCCAGACGGCGTCTCAGAGGGTTTCACAACAACGGATCCCAGGACCGAGTCAGGGGCAGGGGTAGAAAGGTGACCAAAGGCGCAGTCAAAGAGAAAGGTCTTTAGCTGGGACTCTACATCAGGAAGCAGCAATTCTGTGGACCAATATTTAGTATCAAATCCAATATCAACCTACTTCAGCCAAAATCCAATCCCTTGGAGTTTGTCATGTGGATCAATAAATCCTTTGTTTAGGCAACACTATGATGTCAGCCAAATATAGTAGGTCATGCACTGATCTCTGATGTTTAAGCAGGAAGAGAATAATGTCAGCTGTGCATAAGGAAATCTTGTGGGTGGAGAGATAGATGCACAGTCATTTCCTCTATTTTTTGATGTTCTTAGAAGGTAAATGTTACAAGTACAGTGGGGATTGTAATCCCAGTCTTCACTGGGATCAGAAAACGAAGGACAGATCGACCACTATGGGCCAGAGGAAGGGCAACTGGATGGTCAACAGCTGAACTGAGAAGTGAGGCGTTTCAAGTGAACCATCTACTGGCCACAAGATAAAGAAGTCCCTTTGGCCCATCTGATCTCATCCCTCAAGAACACCCACCCTACCACCCTCTCAACATAACAACAATAGCACATTCCACGTAGGGTAGGGTCTCAGAGCACTTGACATTGGAGGAGCCTGTATGCACAGTTGAAGAGGAAAGTTTTCAAGCGAGATTTGAAAGAGGGGAGAGAAATTGAGGGAGAGAGTTCTAGAGTTTTGGGGTGTAGTGGCTAAAAGAATGACCTCCAATGGAAGGGCAGAGAGTGCGGGGAATGAGCAGAAGGCTGGTCCCAGGCAAGCGGAGGAACCGGATTGTGGAGTGAGGAGGTTAGAGAGGTAGGGAGATGACAGGAAGTGAAGGGATTTGAACACGAGTGTGAGGATCTTCAAGTTGATTTGTTCGGTGATGTGCAGCTGGAATTGGTGAGATGTGGGTATAGAGTTTGGTCCGGGTCAGAATGCATGCAGGAAAGTTCTGAGTGAAAACGCAAACAAATGCAGATGCTGGAAATTTGAAATGAAACAGAAATTGCTGGGAACACTCAGCAGGTCAGGCAGCGGCGATGGAGAAAGGAAAGTGAGTCAATATTTGGGTCTACTACCCTTCATCACAACACAAGGTTCCAGATAAGGAAAAGAAGAGGGCCAAGGATGGAACCCTGGGTTACCCTGCAGGTGACAGGCAGGGGTGAGAGGAGAAACCATTTGCTGAGATGAAATGGAGGAAGTTGGCTAAGTAGGACTCGAACCATGCAAGTGAGGTCTCACTAATGTAGATGAGGGAGGAGAGGCAGTGATGATGTGTAGAGCGTGGCAGAGAGATCCGGGGGAACAAGGCGACAGAAGGAGCCCTGGTCACAAAGAGGATGTTGTTTGTGACTTTGATAAGCGCTGTTTCTTGCAATGAACAGAGTGAAAACCAGGCTGCAGGGATTCAAGGAGGGTATGGGAATGCATGACAGAAGTGGACCTGAAACAATGCGTTGCGGGACTTTGGCAAGGAAAGATAGGTTGGAGATGGGCTGATGGTATTAAATTGGTCCAATAATTTCTGATCAAATCTCTCACAGCAAAACAATGATTTAAACCATGATCAAAATGAAATGCCCAGGAATAATAAAGCTAAGTGATACTACCAAGCACAAAACATAGCTGCAGTTTGGAAATAAAGCTCAAATAAATCTACAGCACTTAGTATCTAGGAATGTATGCACTTTATAGAATGGATGACTAAGGAAATTGGGACTAAAATAAAAAAAGGAGGCTTATGACAAATGTCATGCCCAAAATGCAAAAGACAACCAAACAGAATATAGGAAGTGCAGGAGAGAACTGAAAAGGGAAATTAGAGGGGCAAAAAGACTGTATGAGAAACAATTAGTAGGTAACATTAAAGGGAACCCTAAGGTATTTTACAAGCATATCAAGAATAAAAGATTAGTCAAAGGTAGAGTGGGGCCTATTAGGGACCAAGGAGGAAATTTTATTGTGGAGGCAGAGGCTGATGGCTGATGCACTGAATGAGTACTTTGCCTCTGTCTTCACAAAAGAAGAGGATGCAGCCAATGCCCCAGTACCGGAGGAGAGGGCAGAGGAAATGGATAGGATTAGTATAAACAGAGAGGAAGTACTAAAAAGGTTGACGGAGCTCAAGGTAGATAAGTCACCCGGTCCGGATGGGATGCATCCTAGGTTACTAAGGGAAGTACGGGAGCAAATAGCAGAGACTCTGACCACAATCTTTCAATCTTCCTTGGACACAGGGGTGGTGCCAGAGGACTGGAAGGTTGCTAATGTTACTCCCCTGTACAACAACAATAACAACAACAACTTTGATTTATATAGTGCCCTCCACACCGGACGGTGTCTCAGAGCGCTTCAAAATTAGGAAAAAAAAGGGGCAGAAGGACAAACCTGGGAACTACAGGACAGTCAGTCTAACGTCAGTAGTGGGGTAACTTCTAGAGTCTATAATCAGGGACAAGATAGATCTTCACTTAGAAAGATATAGGTTAATAAAGGACAGCCAGCACGGATTTGCTAAAGGTAAATCTTGCCTGACAAATCTCAGAATTTTTGGATGAGGTAATGGAATGGGTGGATGAGGGTAATGCAGTTGATGTAGTTTATATGGACTTTCAAAAGGCATTTGACAAAGTGCCACATCAAAGGCGTTTAAGGGACAGTGGCAGCATGGATCCAGAACTGGCTGGGAGATAAAAAGCAGAGAGTTGTGGTAAACGGCTGATTTTCTGACTGGAGGGAAATGTGCAGTGGCGTCCCCCAGGGATCAGTATTGGGACCACTGCTCTTTTTAATTTATATTAATGATCTGGACTTGGGTATAGGAAGTACTATTTGCAAGTTTGCAGATGACACAAAATTAGAAAAAATAGTAAATAGTGAGGAGGATAGTAGCCATCTGTAAGAAGATATAGACAGAATGGTTAAATGGGCAGACACATGATAGATGAAATTCAATGTAGAGAAATGTGAGGTGATGCATTTTCAGAGGAGAAATGAGGGGAGGCAATATAGGCTAGATAGTACAGGTAGACCCCACTTAACAAAAGGGTTAGGGACTTTAAAACCCTTCGTTAAGCAAAAATTTTGTTAAGCGAGAGTTTAACTATTACTGTATTTGGCGCAGCCAAAATGCCGCCCTGACCCGAGCCTCCCCGTTAACATCAGTTTAGTTCCTAATGCTAACATTTTTGGTGTACAGGTTGAGCAACCAAAAGTCCAGAGTTCTGGACTCGGGAATGTGACAAAAATTGCAGGAATAAAAACGTCAATCCTACCTGCTCTAGGCCAGGTCTGTACAGTCACCGCACTGAAATATCACAACCTGGGCTCAGGCATTTCCTGACTCGGGATGCACTTCTTTCTTCCTCCCCTCCTCTCTTTCCTTCTACCCCACCCACCCCCCCTTCCTCTGTTTCTCTCTATCCCCACCTCCTCTCTATCTCTACACTCTCCCTTATCTCTCTACATCCCCCTCCTCTCTTTATATATATTAATAATAATCCTTGCATTTGATATAGTGCTTTCCACATCTTATCAACGTCCCAAAGCGCTTCACAGAATATACTGTAAAGCAAATTGACTGTATTTATTTGTGGGTGAATCGCGGCAGCCAATTGCGCACAGCAGTGTCCCACACACTGTCGTGGATTGAAATGACCAATTTTATTATTGTGGGTTTTTTGGAGGGATTATTATTAGGTGTGTGGAGTTAGGAAACTTGCCCAAGGTTTCAGCCTGACCTGCCTGGATTCGAACACAGGTCTCCCTAGCTTGGTCTCCCCAGCTTGCAAGACAAGTGCTCTAACCACTGAGCCACAGGAGCTCCACAAGCTCTTTCTCTCTACCCCCCGCCCCCTTCTTTCTCTCTACCCCCCCGCCCCCCTCTTTCTCTCTACCCGCCTCTCTATCTCCCCCTCCATCACTATCTCTCTATCCCCCTCCACCTCTATCCCCCCTCCTCTCTATCCCACCTTCCCTCTCTCTCTATCCCACCTCCCCTCTCTCTCTATCCCATCTCCCCTCTCTCTCTACCCCCACCCTATCTCTCTATCCCCCCCCCCTCCTCTCTATCTCTCTACCCCCCCATCTCTCTATCCCCCCCTCTCTATCCCACCCCCACTCCTCTCTATCCCCACTCCTCTCTATCCCCACTCCTCTCTATCCCCACTCCCCTCTATCCACCTCCCCAATCTCTCTATTTCCCCCTCCCATCTGACTTACTATTATTGAAGCCACCAAGTATCCTACTGCTTAGGCTCCTCCCATATGGGAGGGGCTGCACTGCTTACCTGAGGCACGCTAAAGACTGAGTATGAGTTGCTGGGGTAACCAGAGAGAAGAAGCCCGCGAGATTTAAAGTATGTGTAAACATTCGTTATAGCGAAAGCAGCCTTTGTTAAGTGGAGAAGTGGTACAAATAGAAACCCTCGTTATAGTGAAGTTTCGGTAACCGGGCATTCGGTAAGCGGGGTCTACCTGTACTGCCTTAAGGGGTGTAAAGTAACAGAGAGACCTGGGGATTTGTGTAAGTGATTATTTGAAGGTGACAGGACAGGTAGACCATGCTATCAAAAAAGCATACAGGATACTAGGCTTTATAAATAGGGCATAGAGTACAAAAGTCAGGAAGTTCTGACTAACCTCTATAAAACTTTGGTTAGGCCTCAGCTGGAGTACTGTGTACAATTTTGGTCACCACACTTTAGGAAGGATGTTAAGGCATTGGAAAGGGTGCAGAGGAGATTTACTAGGATGGGACCAGGAATGAGGGAAAACATAAAATACTACAGATGCTGGGAATCTGAAACAAAAACAGAAGTTGCTGGGGAAACTCAGCAGGTCAGGCAGCATCCATGGAGAAAGGAAAAAGAATCAATGTTTCCAAAATGGATTGTCTACAACCCTGAGTTCTGATCAACCCAAAACATCAACTCTTTTTCCTTTCTCCATGGATGCTGCCTGACCTGCTGAGTTTCCCCAGCAACTGCTGTTTTTGTTCCAGGAATGAGGGACTTCAGTTATGAGGAAAGACTAGAGAGGCTAGGTTTATTCTCATTGGAGCAGAGAATGTTAAGAGGAGACCTAATAGAGGTTTTTAAGATCATGAGGGGATTCGACAGAGTAAACAGGGAAAAACTGTTTCCACTGGTGGGCGTATCAGTGACTCGTGGTCACAGATTTAAAATTGTTTCAAAAAGAAGCAGAGGGGAGATGAGGAGAAATGTTTTCACTCAGCGAGTTGTTTGAATCTGGAATGCATTGCCTGAAAAGGTGGTGGAGGTCAATTCAATAACAACTTTTAAAAGAGAGGTAGACATTTATTTGGGACATTTATGTGTTGGCCATTTGGCCTCTTTTTGTGCCATAAGATTCTATACACCAAGCAGTCAGTACTACACACACCAACTTCCGAGTCGATTTCAAATAACCCACAGCAAATGCATCATTAGCAACTGTTTTTACCAAGAATCCATAACTTATTAATATCCAATCCTCATTCTCACTTTTAATTCCACCCATGGTCTTGCCCCATCCTATCTTTCTGACCTTCTAACGTCTTACCAACACTTTGGAGTCCTGCAGCTCAGTGGTTAGAGCACTCACCTTGCAAGCCAGTGACATGGGTTCAATTCCAGGTAGGTCAGGGTGAAACCTTGGGCAAGTTTCCTTACTCCACATGCCTAATAATTCCTCAAAAAAGCAACAACAATAATTTGGTCACTCATTCCACGACTGTTTGTGGGACTGTGTTAACCAGCAATGGGGAGAAATGGGAGATTTGAGTGACCAGCAGCTGGGAGGGGAGGGTGTCAAGATAGCAGGTGGTGAACTTCATCCGAGTGGACGGGGACATGGGAGGTGGGGGTGAAGATGCAGCCAAGCAGATGTCTAGCACCTCTTCGCACTTGATGTCTGATGTGAGGATAGAGGGAGTTTGAGGGGATGCAAAGAGGAAGCGATGGACAGTGGGAAACAGTGTCTTTGGATTGATTGTGGCCTCCAGGATGACTTTGAAGTAAAAGTCAGGCTGTAGGTGTGGAGGAGCTTGAGCTACAGATAGCGGTGAATCGTGAGGTTGGATTTCTTCAATCTACGTCTGGATTTTAATTGAGCAGAGGTGACCTTTGAACCAGCAGATCGGGTGGATTTGGAAATGTCCCTGAATTTGAAGGGAGCCAGGGTTGTGGAGAGATGGTCATTCAGCAGCTTGATGGCTGCATCAGGCTCGCTGAGGGTGGATGGCCAGAGGAAGAGAACGCATGATGATTTGGTCACCGACTTGAAAAGTTAAATCACTTTCCTCTCTCCATAAATGCTGCCTAACCTGCCAAGTGTTCCCAGCTGCTTCTGTTTTTATCTCAAAGAAATGCTAATAAGTCCAGCCATATTTGGAAAGCTGTAAAAGACATTCGATGTTCAAAATAGGTCAGCTCATAGGATTAGACTCAGAATTTCTAAAATCCCAAACTAAAGACCAGGGAAGCAGTCCCACACATCTGTCACACAAACCTAGAGATTAAATTGGAGATTAGTTGATGTGTGCACCATAACGGCAGCAAATGTAATAACGTCACCAATACAAGCTACAAGTTTTACAAGGCAAAATCGGTGTAAGGGGCAAGCCAATCTTTTGAAGTGGTAAGCCAATTTTTACATATATCCATACAGGTACTAATAAAGCCTATCTTTCTTTATTAGTACCTGTATAGATATGTCTCCACCAATGACCAATTGAAGGAAAGACGTTATTTATACCTGATTGGAAAAGTCCTACAAGTGTCACAGGCATTATTTTGCAGGATCTCCTATCATTGATGAGCTATATATTTTTATAATTAAGCCCCCAAATATGAGATATGGATGGTTTCTGCTACAAAGTAACAACAGAGAAAAAGCACAGGAAGCACACACCCTTATAAAGATATGCATCTATCTATATACAGTATCCCGCCGCAACTGTGGCCTCACCACCCACGAAACGCATGCATCCACGGTTTGCTAAATGAGACAACCCTCGCAAACCGTGTTTTGCGTGTACATGATTTAAATCCGCGGGTTTAAATTTTCAAGTTTAGCATAGCGTATAGCACTAGGACCCAGTTGATATGTCGCAATCAACCAGCGAGATGTCGCTTCTCTTTTAGGATTAAGGTAAATCTTTGTTGGTTCACCCCCCCTCCCTCCGTGACACCCCCCATCCTCTGTGTCACCCCCCACCCTCCGTGTCACCCACCCCCCCACCCTCCATGTCACCCACCAGGATTTCTCTCTCTCTGTGTAGACCAGTCAGTCAGTCAGACAGCCTCGCAGATTGCTGCAGATATGCCTATCCCCGTGTTTCCCACACATCCTGCATTTCCCAAGTGCGGTTTTACCCACCGCGGAGGTTAGAGGATCATATCCCCCACGGTTGGGGAGGGAAACCTGTATTCTAATAGGAGTCATCGCAGCAGAGTATAGATGAAATAAAATGTCTGTGTGTCAATCTACATTTCATATTGGATCCTTTGGTTCCAAGCAAAACTACAATGGGTATTTCTCTTTAGTATATATGTAATCCCCCATACATATATAGATATATATAGATTTATCGTACAGCAAATTAGAGAGATTGTATTCAGACTTTAAGAAACAGAAGAATGAAGAGTCTACAAGCAATGTAAGGGAGAAACTGTTCTACTGGCAGGTGGGTTGGTAACAACAAAAACAACAAATGAAACTTGTATAGAGCCCTCCCAGTGCCCTGGGACGTCCTCTGTGAAAGGCGCTCTATAAATGTAATGTTGTTGTTGTTCACATCGGAAAATGTCCCAGGCAGCTGGACAGTCAGGGCTTTGTTGACCTGAGCTGGGAGTTTGGGTGAGGAGGGGTGGAAGGTAGGGAGGGGTAGGCGTGGGAGTGTGGCTTTCATCACCTTCAAGGCCATTCACGGCTTTGCCCCCCCCCCCCCCCCCACCACCCCCCAACATATCTCTGACCTACTGTCCCCTTATGAACCTCCTCGATGCTGTATTTAATACATGTTTATGTTTGGAGGAGGTCTTGTGGTGTTTAACAGGATCTTCCGGGAGTAATAATCCATTAAAAAATGGTAGGGAAAGAAGTCCAGATGACTTGAAGCAGGCTGCTGTCCACCAAGTGGAGGGAGTGGACAGGCTGATATGGGGTTAGGAGGTCAGAGATGTAGCGGGGGAGCAACACCATGGAGGGTTTTTGAAGGTGAGAATGAGGGTTTTACTCTATTCTCTGAGAGATGGGGAGGCAGTGAGGATGCAGTGGATGCAGAGGATTGGAAGAACTACAAAAGGCAACAAAGGGATACAAAGAAAGTAATAAGAGGCTGCCCAGTTTCAGCTACAAAATATACAATTAATTCACTTTACAGTATGTCCTGTGAAGCGCTTTGAGATATCTAGAAGATGTGATCAGTGCTATTAAGTGCTATCAAGGATTATTATTATTAGAGCTAGCAATGTTGTGGATGTAGGGGAAGGCAGGGTGGGTCATGGCATGGATATGGACTAGAAAGGATAGTTGAGGGTTAATCAAGACACCAAAGTTCCAGACCCATTTAGTGAGGTGGAGTGTGTATCCATGGATGATGATGCTATAGTGAGGTGTTGAGGCGCAGACAGGAGCCAATCAGGGCCGACTCGGTCTTGTCGATGTTCAACTGTAGAAAGTTAGCTCTCATCCAGGACTTGATGTCTGACAGACAGTCTGTCAGGATAGCGGTAGTCCTGGAGTCAAGGGTGGAGGCAGAAATATAGAGTTGGGTGTTATCCGCATATATGTGGAAGTTGACACCATGTCTGTGAATTCTGTTATGGCACAAATGTGAGGTTTGAAGGATAGCTGAGTGTCAAGAAGGACATCAAGGTTTTATATTGATTCGGTGAGCTGAAGAGTGCATCCATGAATAGTGATAATGTCAGTAGCAGAGGTGAGCTCTGTCGGGAGCCAAGCAGGAGGGTTCCTCTGCCTTGCCAACATTGAGCTAGAGGATGTTGACTCTCATTCAGGACTTGTTGTCAGACAGATAGTTAGCCAGGACATCAACAGGGATGGAGTCAAGGATGGAGGCGGGGAGATGGAGTTGTGGAAATTGACCCTTAGGAATATCACATGTGATAGTATGAAGGCAAGAGGAGAGGCCATTGGTGGACATGAAGTGTAGATGGCAGGAAAGGATTGGAACCAGGCAAGCACAGACCATTGAAGTGGAGTTGAGATGAAAGGCGGTAGAGAAGAATAGAGTGGTCGAGTGATATCCAGGGTACATAGATAGGCACGATGGGCCAAAAGGTCTCTTGCTATGATGTAATATTCTATGATTCTATGACTGTCTCTTCCTGTCCTGAAGAGGCTCAACCTACACAACAGCAAGGTTGACAGATACTTTAGCAAATCACCATCGAGATCTCCCCTCCATGTGTCACCCTCTTAAAGACAAAGCAAAGATTTTCTCTGCAGTAAACTGAGGTGTAATGTTATTTATCCACAAAACTCAATGTTGATTGAATCCAATCTAATGCAACTTTACAATTCCACTTCTTTCAAATCCCCTCTTTCTCTCTCTCAACCTTCTAAGTCACTCTTTCCATCATCCTTTTGTACTTGCCCCATATTTAATTGCAATTTACGCTGTTGAAGTTAATACGCAACATGAGTCACTGCTCAGTCACTGCACCGTGGCCAGGAGGCTGAGGATTTTATGGACCAAACATTTGAGGAGGTGGTCACCCCACTGCCACCGAGGGTTCAGAAGGAGAGTGACTGGGTGCCAACCCGACATTAGTAGGAAGAGGGAACAGGCAGTGCAGGAATCCCCTGAAAGTGTGGCACTCACAATCCGGTATTCTATACTGAGTACTGACAAGAGTGTTGATACCTCAGGGGAGAATAGTGAGTAGCCTGTGGATGCACAGGGGGCCATGGGGAGGAATGAATGTTCAAAGGCAATTATCACTGGGAGATACAACTGTCCGAGGTTTAGACCGGTGTTTTTGTGACCGAAAACGCGAATATCGGATGGTATGTTGCCTCCCTGGTGCCAGGGTTGAAGACGTCACTGAACAGATGCATAACATTCTACAGGGGGAAGGGGAACATCCAGAAGTGGTGGTCCATGTTGGGACCCATGATGTGGGGAAGAAGAGGCTTGAGATGCACCAGGGATAGTATCAGAAGCTGGGGAAAAAGCTAAAAAGTGGAACCTCGAAGATGGTGATCTCTGGACTACTCCCGGTGCCCGAGCAGGTGAATTTCAAAACAGTAGGACAAGGTACATGAATGCTTGGCTGGAGAAGTGGTGTAGAAAGGAGGGCTTCAAGTTCCTGGATCATTGGGACCGGTTCTGGGGCAGGTGGAACCTGTACAAGATGGATGGGTTACAGCTGAACAAGGCTGTCCTTGCAGGGAGATTGTCTAATGCTGCACGGGGGCATTTAAACTTATTTTGAGGTGGGGTGGGAATGCAAACAGTAGTTCAGATAAGGGAGGGGTAAGACAGGGGACAAGGGGAGGGCTGGGACAGGAGAAACGTACAGAGCAGATGAATTCAGTCTTGGGAGTGAATGTATAAACAAATGTATGCACGGAGTTTGACAACATTGGTGAACCTCCTCCAATAAGCATCTACCTCTCTTTTAAAAGTTGTTGTTGAATCGGCCTCCCCCATCCTTTCAGGCAATGCATTCCAGATTCGAACAACTCACTGCGTGAAAAAATGTCTCCTCACCTTCCCTCTGCTTCTTTTCCAATTCCCTTTTGAAAGTTGCTATTGAATCTGTTCCCATCATTTCAGGCAGTGGTTTGCAAACGGTAACAACTCTCTGGGTAATTTGTTTTTCGCCCCTCTAGTTGGGAACCATTGGGACGTCCTCTCAACTTGAAAGGCGCTCTATAAGTGTAATTTTACCAATGTTGTGGTTACTTCTTTTGCCAATTATCTTAAATCTGTGTCCCCTGGTTGCTGACCCACCTGCCAGTGGAAACAGTTTCTCCATATCCACTCTTTCAAAACCCCCAGTTATTTATTAACATTAAAGTATTTCACCATTTATACGCTCCCTCTGGGCGATGTCATCCGCGAACATGGGGTAAATTTCCACATGTATGCGGACGACACACAGCTGTTCCTTTCTGCATCATCCCTCAACCCCCAGACCATCAATGTTCTGACAGCATGTCTGTCCGACATCGAGTCGTGGACGAGGGACAACTTCCTCCAATTGAACGTGAGCAAGACCGAGGCCCTCCTGATTGGCTCAAGCCAGAGCCTCCGCACATCGGGCGCTGCCAGCCTCAACATCCAAGGCTGTACTCTCCACCTCACAAAGCCAGTCAGGAACTTCGGCATCATGTTCAACCATCAACTCTCTTTCCTCCCCCACATCCGTGCCTTGACCGGCACTGCCTATTTCCATCTGCGCAACATTGCCAGGCTCTGCAATTATCTCACCCCCCCACGCTGCCGAAACACTCGTGCACGCATACATCACCTCACGGCTGGACTACGGAAACTCTCTCCTCGTCGGCCTCCCCAGCTCCTCCATTCACAGGCTGCAGGCCATCCCAAACTCTGCAGCCCGTGTACTATCCCGCACCCACCTTCGTGACCACATCACCCCCACCCTCGCCCGTCTCCACTGGCTCCCCATCCTCCAGAGGATCGAGTTCAAGATCCTTGTCCTCATTTTCAAGGCCTTACACGGCCTTGCCCCTCCCTATCTATCCGATTCACTCTCCCCCTACAAGCCCACCCGGACCCTCCATTCAGCAGGACTTGGCCTGCTCCAAGCCCCCCGCCCGAACCTCCCCACCATCGGAGGCCGGGCCTTCAGTTTCTCCGCTCCCACCCTTTGGAATTCCAACCCCCAATCCCTCTGCCTTGTTTCCTCCCTTTCCTCTTTCAAGGCCGGTTTGAAGACTTTCCTTTTCGACCGTGCCTTCTGTTTCCCCCCATAATTTTTCGACCTCCCCCACGTTTTTCACCCCCTCCTGAACACTCCCCTCCCAGCTCGGGTCACACGCCTCCTGTGCAGCGCCTTGGGACGTCCTCCCGACGTGAAAAGCGCTTTATAAGTTTAATTTGTTGTTGTTGTTGTTATTTATTATTAAAATATACTCCCCATGCTGCTCTCCACATGGCTTGCATCACTTTGGGAATTGCTGAGAGTAAAAAACAATAACCCTTGTATTTAAACAGCACCTTTTATGTTTGGAGGAGGTCTCATAGTGTTTCACAGGATTTTCTGGGGGTAATAATCCCTTTTAAAAAAAATCTAGTCATTCAATCCACAACAGTTTGTGGGATACTGCTGTGCACAATTGGCTCCCACGTTTCGCCCACAAAATGTACAATCAATTCACTTTACAGTATATTCTGTGTAGCACTTTGAGACTTTTTGAAGACATGATCATTTAATACTATTATTTATTTTAAAGTGTGGTGATTGTGTATTTGTGGCAAAACACAGCAACCTAATGACCCACTAACAGCCATGAGGTGAGTGACCAATTTTATTTGGGGGATTGTTGGCCAGGACACCATTCACTTTTTCAATAGTACTGTACAGTACTGTAAAATTTTCAACATCCATCTAAACAGACAGATCCCAACAACAACAACTTGCACTTATATACTGCCCTCCCCATCCAGTAGCGTGTCAAAGCGCTTAACAGTGAAGTAGCCTGACTCTGAACCAGAGCGGGTTGGGGGAGATTTTCAGGCAGGACTTGAAAAGAGGAAGAGTGATGGGCAAGGCGAAAGGATTAAGGGAGAGTATTCCAGAGTTTGGGGGCACAGTAGCTGAAAGTGTGACCACTGATGGTGGGTTCAAGGGATGAGCAGGAGGCTGGTGCCAGTCGAGCAAAAGTGCTGGGTAGTGGATTGGGGAGTGAGGAGGTCAGGGAGGTAGGGAGGTGCCAGACAGTGAAAGGATTTGAAAACAAGTATCGAGTGTTGGCCAATACACAGGGCTCGAACCTACAACATTCCTACTCCAAGACAATATGATGCTGACTAAACCAGGCTGACACCTTGATAACTAAACAGCAAAATGACAGCAATCTTCACAGACGCTGGTGTTCATGTATTGACCTCACTCTCAGTTCCTCTCTGTCTCTAGACACCGAAACAGCCACTGGTCACCTGCTGAAAGACCACTGCTGATCTATCTTTTCAGCAACTGTGAGGTGAGTGAGCATAACTGGGTGTGAGGGTATTTGGGTCGAGTGTGAGGATAACTGAATGTGAGGGTGTTTGGGTGCATCCCTCACCGTCAATTCAACAACAACCATTGGATTTACACAGCAGTTCATGTGGGAGTGCTTAGCAACGGTGGAGCCTGGTGCCAACGTGGTTGGAGGGAGAAGGTGACTGTAGGCACGGTTGGAAAGTTTTCAGTCGTGATCTAAAAGAGGGGAAGGAGGAGGCAAGGCGGAGTGATTGGTGAAGAGAGTTCCAAAGCTTTAGAGGTTGGTGGCTGAAAGAATGGCCACCAATGGTGCAGCAGAGGGGGCGAGGGACAAGCAGATTACCAGAGCCAGCCAAATAGATTATCAGAGCCAGACAAGCAGCAACAGCAGGCAGTGGAGTGGAGAGAAAGCTGGTAGAAGACTAGTGGGTAAACAAAGGGATTCATAGACGACTGAGAGGATCTTTAAATCGATCCTCCAGAACCAGAGGAGCCTGGCAAGGACTGGTGTGACGGGGGCATGGAGTTTAGTGTCAGTTAATTCACTTTACGTATATCATGTGAGCGTTTTAGCCATCTGAATGACGTGATAAGGCACTGTATTAAATATAATTGTTATTCTGCAGTGCACGATTATTATACCCTTGTCTCCTTCAAAGCACATCTCAAGACTCTCCTCTTCAACCACTCATTCGACCACCCTCCCTGCCCTCCTCCTCCTGATCCCAATCCCCAGCAAATCCAAATCTCTGACTGTCCAACACCTCAGGATATCCTCCCATTGTGAAAGGCGCTATGTAAATGTAATTTGTTATTATTATTGTCACTGAGAGGCCACAACATTCTCATTATTCCCAGCCATGGAGTTGACAGGTGAACGTCGGTTAGATTAATTTATTAGTCTCCGAGAAATATATTTCCAAATCTGAGGCTCAGATGGACTTGAGGGGCTGAAAAACACCAAATATTCCAGGCTAAATACTACTTAGAGAATCAGGTGAAATATTGTGAACAAGTGGGAGGTTGTGATGGGCTGGAGACTTTCAGACAAATGGGGGTTCTATACTATGATGAGGAAAGATGTCAGAGTCATATAGGAAATGGCACTTATTAACTGCACTTGAATAATTGGGAACTAACAACAACAACAACAACAAATTACAACTAATGGAATTAATACAAAGTTGTATAATGGAATAACACAAAGTTAGGAAAAATAGTGAATAGTGAGGAGGATGGTAGCCATCTACAAAAAGATATATACAGAATGGTAAAATGGACAGACACATGGCAGATGAAGTTTGATGCAGAGAAATGTGAGGTGATGCATTTTGTGAGGAGAAATAAGAGGAGGCAATATATGCTAGATAGTACAATTTTAAGGGATGTGAAGGAACAGAGAGACCTGGGGCATCTCAGAGCACTTCAGCTATGAGGAAAGGCTAGAGAGGCTAGGCTTATTCTCATTGGAACAAAGAAGGTTGCGAGGGGACCTACAACAACAACAAAATTGCACTTATATAGCACCCTTCACGTCAGTAGGACGTCCCAAAGCGCTTAACAGTCAAGTTGGGATCTGAGCTGGGGGGGGTAGGGAGGTGGCGGAGAGTCGGGGTAGGGGGTAGGGGGAAAGGGAAGGAGAGTGGGAGAGTTGGAAGAGTTAGTGGGGGAGCCGTAGGCACGGTCGAAGAGGAAGGTCTTGAGACCGGCCTTGAAGGAAGAAAGGGAGGAAGCGAGGGGGAGGGGCTGCGGGATGGAGTTCCACAGTGTGGGAGCAGAGAGGCTGAAATCCAGGCCACCGATGGTTGGGCGGTTAGGGCAGTGGACGCGAAGCAGGCCTGAGTGCTGAACAGAGGGTGAGGGCACAGGCTGATAGGGAGACAGGCGTGGGCAAGGCCATGAATGGCCTTGAAAGTGAGAATGAGGATCTTGAATTCGATCCTCTGGGGGATGGGGAGCCAGTGGAGACGGGCGAGGGTGGGAGTGATGTGGTCGCGGAGCCTGGTGTGGGAGAGTACACGAGCTGCAGAGTTCTGAATGATCTGCAGCCTGTGAAGGGGGGAGCCGGGAAGGCCGACGAGGAGAGAGTTCCCGTAGTCGAGCCTGGAAGTGATAAAGGTGTGAATGAGGGTTTCGGCAGAGAGGTGGGTGAGGTAGTGGTGCAGTGTGGCAATATTGCAGAGGTGGTGGAAGGCTGTGCCGGTCATGGATTGGATGTGGGGGAGGAAGGATAGTTTGGGGTCGAACAAGACACCCAGATTCCTGATTGGCTTCGAGAGGTGGAGAGAGCAGCCTTGAACACTGATGTTGGCAGCGCCTGAGGTGCGGAGGCACTAACGTGAACCAATCAGAAGGGCCTCCGTCTTGTAGACATTGAGGAAGTTTGCCCTCGTCCAGGACTCAATGTCGGACAGACATGCAGTCAGAACACCAGTGGTCCTGGAATCGAGGGTTGACGCGAGAGGTAGAGTTGGGTGTCATCCACATACATCTAGAGTCCATAATCAGGGACAAGGTAGATCTTCACTTAGAAAGATATAGGCTAATAAAGGATGGATTTGTTAAAGGCAAATCTTGCCTTACAAATCTGATAGAATTTTTTGATGAGGTAACGGAATGGGTGGATAATGGTAGCGCAGTTGATGTAGTTTACATGGACTTTCAAAAGGCATTTGACAAAGTGCCACATGAGAGACTTATTATGAAATTAAAGGCCCATGGCGTAAAAGGGACAGTGGCAGCGTGGATCCACAACTGGCTGCGAGACAGAATGCAGAGAGTTGTAGTGAGCGGCTGTTTTTCAGACTGGAGGGAAGTGAGCAGTGGTGTGCCACAGGGATCAGTTTTGGGACCATTGCTGTTTGTAATCTACATCAATGATCTGGACTTGGGTGTACGGAGTACAGTTTCCAAGTTTGCAGATGACACTAAGTTAGGGAGAATAGTAAACAGTGATGAGGATAGTAGCCATCTGCAAGAGGATATAGACAAATTGGTAAAGTGGGCAGACACATGGCAGATGAAGTTTAATGCAGAGAAGTGTGAGGTGATGCATTTTGGGAGAAGAAATGAAGGGAGGCAATATAGGCTAGATAATACAATTTTAAATGGTGTGAAGGAACAGAGAGACCTGGGGATTTGTGTTAGTGACTCGTTGAAGGTGGCAGGACAGGTAGACAAGGCTGTTAAGAAGGCATATGGGATACTAGGCTTTATAAATAGGGGTATAGAGTACAAAAGTCAGGAAGTGCTGACTAACCTCTATAAGACTTTGGTGAGGCCTCAGCTGGAATACTGTGTTCAATTCTGGTCACCACACTACAGAAAGGATGTGAAGGCATTGGAAAGGGTACAACGAAGATTTACTAGGATGGTGCCAGGATTGAGGGACTTCAGCTGTGAGGAGAGGCTAGATAGGCTAGGGTTATTCTCTCTGGAGCAGAGAAGATTGAGGGGAGACCTAATAGAGGTTTATAAGATCATGAGGGGTTTCGACAGGGCAAATAGGGAAAAACTATTTCCACTCGGGGGCGAATCTGTGACTCGTGGTCACAGATTTAAAATAGTTTCAAGGCGAAGTAGAGGGGAGCTGAGGAGAAATGTTTTCACTCAGCGAGTTGTTCGAATCTGGAATGCATTGCCTGAAAAGGTGGTGGAGGCTGATTCGATAACAACTTTTAAAAGGGAATTAGATCTTTATTTAGGGAGAACAGGTCTATTAGGCTATGGGGAGCGGGCAGGGCAGTGGGATTGAATCACTCTTTTCAAAGAGCCGGCACAGACTAGATGGGCCGAATGGCCTCCTTTTGTGCCGTGAAATTCTATGAATCTATGAATCTATGTGGCAGTTTACCCCGTGTCTGCGGATGATGTCGCCCAGGGGGAGAGTGTAGAGGGTGAAGAGCAGGGGGCCGAGGACAGAGCCCTGGGGAACACCGCATATGACTGTGCGGGAGCTGGAGGAGAAGCCGTTTGAGGAGATGAAGTGAAGGCGGTGGGAGAGATAGGACCGGAACTATTTGAGGACAGAGCCTTGCAGGTTGAGGAGGGAGGTTAAAAACCTAATAGAGGTTTTTAAGATTATGAGGAGATTCAACAGAGTAGATAGGGAGAAACTGTTTCCACTGGTGGGCACAGATTTAATAGTGACTCAGTAGTCACAGATTTAAAATTGTTTCAAAAAGAAACAGAGGGGAGCTGAGAAGAAATGTTTTCACTCAGCAAATTATTAAAATCTGGAATGCATTACCTGAAACGTGGTGGAGGCTGATTCGATAACAGCTTTTAAAAAAGAGGTAGACATTTATTTGGGGAGGACGGGTTTGCGAGGTTATGGGGAGAGAGCTGGGGAGTGGGATTAAATTGCTCTTTTTAAAGAGCCGGCACAGACTTGATGGGCCGAATGGCCTCCTTTTGTGCCATAAGATTCTTCTACGATTCTATGATGAGGGGGTCACAAAGTGAGGTGGAGAAATAGAGTTGAGTGTCATCCACTTACATGTGGAAGTTTGTCCCATGTCTGCGGATGACATCCCCAAGAGGGAGCATATAGATGAGGCAGAGGAAGGGGCCAAGGATGGATCCCTGGGGTACCCCACAGGTAACTGGGTGAGTGCGGGAGGAAAAGCCATTTGTGGAGATGTACTGCTGGCGGTTTGTGAGGTAGGGACTCGAACCAGGTGAGTGCGGTCCCACTGAGGTGGATGACGGAGGACAAGCGGTGGAGGAGGATGGTGTGGTCGACTGTGTTGAATGCAGTGGACAGGTCCAGGAGGATAAGGAGGCAGAGGGAGCCCTGATAGAGAGGACATAATTTGTGACTTTCACAGTACAGAGACTGTCCCACAGTACAGTCTCTGTACTGTGGGCAGGGCGGAAACCGGACTGGAGGGGTTCGAAAAGGGAGAGGGAGGAGAGGTGGGCGCGGAGTTGATTGGCAACAACACATTCCAGTGCTTTGGCAAGGAAGGGCAAGTTTGAAATGGGGCGGTAGTGACTAGGGGTTTGAGGGATCTAGGGAGGGTTTTTTGAGGAGTGGGGTGATGGCAGCAGTTATGAGGGGGGCAGGGACTGATCCCGTGGAGAGGGACTAGTTGATGATATCAACCAACAGTGGGCAGAGGAGGGAGAGCTGGGTGACCAGTAAATTAGTGGGAAGGGAGTCGAGGCAGCAGGTGGTGGGCTTCATTGAGGTGATGGTGGACGAGAGGGAGGAAGGAGAGACTGGGGAGAAAGAGTGTAGGAAGGGGGTCGTGGTAGGAGCTAATGATGGGGAGGATGGGGGGGACAGAAGGGGGGGGGGGGGGTGATGGTGGGTGACGAGAGGCAGGAGGATGAGGCTGCCTGGCGGATTTTGTGGATTTTGGAGGAGAAGAAGTCCATGACCTCCTTGCACTTCGCATTTGAAGTGAACATTGAGGAGGCCTGAGGGGGAGCACAGAGGAGGTGGTGGGTGGTGGAAAAAATGATTTTTGGGTTGTTTTTAGCCTCCAGGATGATGCTGGAATAGTAGGCCATTTTCACGCGCGACAAAGTATGGGGCTAACTGGAGATGCTCGAGCCACAGTTGGTGGTGAACCTTCAGACCAGTTTTCTGCTCCCTGCGTTCGAGCAGCTGGATTTGGGTTTTTAGGGAGCGGAGATGAGTATTATACAGGAGGAACGGGTGGGTTTGGAGATGGACCTGGATTTCAGGGGGACTAGAGAGTTGAAGGTGGAGGAGAGGCGATCATGGAGCAGCTGGACGTCTACTTCGGGATCACTGTGGGTGGAAGACCAGAGGGGTAGGAGGTCAGAGGATGTGAGAGCCTCTATGAGGGTCTCAGGAGGGAGACTTTTCCATGGTCAGAAGAGTACAGTTGAGGGCTTGGTGGAGGAGAGAGGCATGCGAGAGGAGAAGGGGATGAGAAAGTTGTCCGAGGTGGCCTTGCCCATTATGTTGAGGTCGGAAATATCAAGAACATGGGTGAGGACAAAGTCGAAAGCGTGGCCACAGTTGTGGGTCGGTGAGTCAATGTGGAGGGTGAGGTTTAGGGAGGAGAGGTGGGCAGTGAAATCGGAGAATGTGGTGCAGGGGGACTTTGGGTGTAATTTGAAGTCGCCCATGATGAGACGTTCAGAGCTGAGCGGCAGCGAGAAGAGGAGAGTGGAGATGTCAGAGAGGACAGATCCAGGGGGTTTAGGAAGGTGGTAGAGTAGAAGAATTTTTAATGAGAGAGGATGGTAGAGGGTGAGGTGCTTGAAGGAGGGGAAACAGCCAGAGGAATAGGGGGAGATACCAAAGGAAGCTTTAGATATGAGGGCCACCTCATAGGGTGGGGGGTATGGTGGAAGGTATAGCCTGGAGGGGACGCTTCAACTAGAGGGTCAGTGGGGAAGAGCCAGATTTCTGTAAGACCAAGAATATCAATGTGCTCAATAGTGTCCGTCGATATTGAATTTTTCCAATATCGATATATCGGTGGGCTCATATCAATATATACCAATATATGATATCACCAGGTTTTTTTTACTCACGTTCCAAACCTTTACGTATGAATGGCTTGGGAGGGTTGTGTGCAAGTCTGATTGTGTTTGGTGGTGAGGGGACGAGAAGAAGTGGGATGCGCTCTCATTCAGGGATGCGCGCACATTCAGATATGCGTGCTCTACACCCAGGAGGTTTGCAATGCCGGTGACAAGGTTTGTTGAAAGTCTATCGAACTTTGTTGTTACTGCTTTTGTTGTTTGTTGTTGTTGATAGAGCCTTAAGAAAATTAAGTTCTTTGTGTGCGTTGTGTCGTCAAGTACATTTGAACCTTTGGTTGTATATTTTCTGTATGCTGTAACGTGGCATTTGTTGATGATATACCGATATTTTGTGGAGAAACCGATTTTTTTTCATACCGAATTTTTCGATATACCAATATGTTCACATTTCCAATGTCGGGATATCGATATGAAAAATTATACAGATAAAATTGATATATCGCCGGACACTAGTGCTCATCCAGGATGTCATAATAGTCTTTGGCCAGGGCTGGCTCTGTGCTGTGGGCAGCACGGAAGCTGGATTGCAGGGGTTGGAAGAGGGAATGAGAAAAGAGAAAGGAGTGAAGCTGGAAAGCAACAACTTGTTTTTATAGAGGAATGTGAGGTTGGAGATGGGGCGGTAGCTGGAGAGTAGGGATGGGTCCAGTGAAGGTTTTTTCAAGATGGGGGTGATGGCAGCTGTTTTTAGAGGGATGGGAACAATGCCGGTGAATAGGGAGAGTTTGATGATGTCAGGTAGAAGGGGCTAGGAGATGGAGCTGGGAGATGAGGAGAGAGGTGGGGATGGGGTCGAGGGAGCAGATCATTGGTTTCATTTTTCGGATGAGACCCGAGAGGGCGGGGAGAGAGATAGGGTCAAAGGTTTGTTGTGGTGGGTTGGAGGGGGTGGATCCTGCGGAAAGGTAATGGGGAGGTAGTGGAGGACAGGGTAGAGGTGGCCGAACAGATCTCCTTGATTTTTGATTCATGGAAGTCCAGCATCTCCTTGCAGTTGGTTGGGGTTGGAGGATAGGATGGGTGAGGCATGGGAGGGTGGACAGAGGAGACGGTTTGTAGTGGAAAAGAGGAGCCTGGGTTTGTTCTTTGGCCTTCAAAATTAATTTGGACTAATAGGAGGACTTGATGGAGACTAGGATGGAGCCTTAATGTTTTCCAGGCAAATCTGCCAGACCGTTAGTATGGATTTGGTCCAGACATGTTCAGCAGATCGCATTGAGTAATAACTCTCTGTAAAAAGATTTCTCCTTGTCTCCCCTCTGGTTCTTTATTTGAAATCTGTGTCCTCTGGCTACTAACCCACCCACCCGTGGAAACTGTTTCTCCCAATCTCCTCTATCAAAACCCCACATAATTTTGAACCCCCCAAATTAAATTTCCCCTCAACCTTCTCTGCTTTAAAGAGAACAATCTCGGCTTCTCTAGTCTCTATGCATAATTGTAATCCCTCATCTTGTATTATTATTGTAAATTTCCCTTTGCCTTCCTCCCTCCCTCCCTTCCCTCCTTCAAGGCCCGACTCAAGACCCTCATATTCAACCGTGCCTTCAGCCGCGCCCCTACCTCTGCCCTCCCTCATCCCAACCCTGCTTCCCCAACATCAAACGCACTCTACAAATATAATTTTGTCGTTGCACCTTCTCCAAGGCCCTGACATCCTTCCTAAAATGTTGTACTCAGAATTGGAATCTAACTGAGGCCAAATCAGCGATCTGTAAAGGCTCAACATAACTTTGTTACTTTTATATTCTATGCCTCTATTTATAAAGCCAAGGATCCCTTATGCTGTTTGAACCCCCAGTTATCTCTGTCTTGAACCTTGTTTACAGCTATACCATTTATCTTACATTGCCTCTCCTTATTCCTCCTCCCAAAATAATAACAAATAATATAATAATCCTTGCATTTGATATTGTACTTTTCACGTCTTCTGGACATCTCAAAGCACTCCATAGAATACACTGTATTGCCTGCATATTTGTGGGCGAAATACCCCACTTCGTAAATCTGTATATTAAATCCCATCTGCCATGTGTCTGCCTATTTCACCAGCCTGTCTTTGTCCTCCGGCAGTTTGCAATTATCCTCCTCATTGCTTACTACGTTTCCAAGTATTGTGTCATCTGAACACTTTAAAATACTCCTCTCTATACCCAAGTTTAAGTCATTAATCTATACTAATAATGAAAATGTCTGTGTGTCTTTCTGCTTGTCTGTCTGTCTGCCAAGAAAGCAATAATTGATTGACGTAGAGACATGATTTATATATATCTCCTTGGATAGGTCTTGTATGGGGAGTGTCATGGGCATATTTGTTTTTGAGTATCTCCTACTGTAATGTAACCAAGCTGATCACAAAGAGTCCTCCTAAACACTCCACAGGCATTCTACCAACAGGAGTCCTCCCAACCAGGAGTCCTCTCACAGGAGTCCTCTCACATAACATATGTGTGCAAATATGTGGAATCCTGCTCAGTGGTTGGAGCACTCGCCTTACAAGTGAATCTATGTTCGAACCCAGGCAAGTCAGGGCGAAACCTTGGGCAAGTATCTTTACTCCACACGCTTAATAATAATCCCTCTAAAGAAAACACAATAATAAAATTGGTGATTTCAATCCACGTCTGTTTGTAGGACACTGCTGTGCGCAATTGGCTGCCCCGTTTTGCCCACAAATATAGTCAATTCACTTTACAGTGTAATCTGTGAAGTGCTTTGAGATGTCTAGAAGACATGAAAATGTTTATATCAAAATGCAAGGATTATTATTTATTATTATTAAATATATGAACAAAGGACAGTAACGAGTTCAATCGCACACTTTCTTCATCTTAAGGGATAAAGATGCCTAAGAAGCAAAGATGAAGCTTTTCAAGGACAAATAAAAATGCCAGACAAAAGAAAGGAGGCAGATTAAATGAAACTGGTGGCAAACATCAGCTACAACAGGTATACCTAGTGGTATATATTAAAAAGAGCATTAGTCCCAACACTGACTTTTGAAGGAACACCACTGTGTAACTCGCTCTAGTCTGAAAAGCAAGCATTCACCACTATCTTTCTGTCTTTCATTCAATTTCAGATCTGTGCTGCTAAGGTTCCCTTATTTAAATGGATTTCAATTTTGTTAACATTTTGTCAATAAGATTTTACTGATCAGCATCAAAGAGCAAATGTCTTAAGAACATAAGAATTAGGAGCAGGAGTAGGCCATTCGTCCCCTCCAGCCTGCCCCGTCATTCAATAAGATCATGGCTGATCTTCTGACCTAACTTTGATTACCTGCCCTATCCCCATATCCCCTAATCCCTCTATTTAAAAAAGATCTATCAGTCTCAGACTTGAAAATGTTCAAGGACTGAGCATCTACAGCCTTTTGGGGTAGTGAACTCCATAAATTCACTACCCTCTGAGTGAAGAAATGTTTCCTCAACTCCGTTCTAAAAGGCTGACCCTCAATTTTAAGATTATGACCCCTGGTTATAGATTCTCCTACCAGGGGAAACAGTCTCTCAGTGCCTACTTTATCTAGCCTTTTAGGAATCTTACATGTTTCAATAAGATCTCCCCTAATTCTTCTGTACTCTAGAGAATACAGCCCTAGTTTATTCAACCTATCCTCATAGGTCAGTCCCCTCATCCTAGGAACTAACCTAGTGAATCTACGCTGCCCCCCCTCTAAGGCAAGTATGTCCTTTATTAAATAAGGAGACCAAAACTGCACACAATACTCTAGGTGCGGTCTCACCAGAGCCCTATACAGTTGCAACAAGAATTCCCTACTTTTGTACTCTAAACCTTTTACAATGAATGCTAACATGCCGTTTGCCTTCTTAGTTGCTTGCTGTACCTGCAAACTAACTTTTTGAAACTGGTGTACGAGGACACCCAAATACTTTTGTACACTAACACTATCTAACCTCTCCCCATCTAGAAAATAATTTGTTTTTCTATTTTTGCTACCTAGATGAATAATTTCACACTCCACCACATTAAATTCCATCTGCCACCTACTCAGCCACTCCCCTAGCCTATCTATATCCCGTTACAATCTTTTTGCATCATCCTCACAGCTGACTCTGCTACCTAGTTTAGTGACATCTGCAAATTTAGACACATTACATTCAATGTCCTCGTCTAGATCATTGATGTAAATTGTAAATAGCACTGATCCTTGTGGCACTCCACTAATTATAGCCAATTCGAGAATGAGCTGTTTTCTACCCATTAGCCACTCTTCTATCCAAGCTAATATGTTCCCATTAATCCCGTGGGCCTTGACTTTGTGCAATAGCCTTTTGTGTGGCACTTTATCAAATGCCTTCTTAAAATCTAAATATACCACATCTACTGGTTCCCTCCTATCCAACCTGCTAGATACATCCTCAAAAAACTCTAAAAGATTAGTCAAGCCTGACTTCCCTTTTGTAAAGCCATGCTGACTCTGCCTAATCTTGTTATGGTCTTCCAGATATCCCATAACGACGTCTTTAATTAAGGACTCAAGAATTTTCCCTACCACCAGAGCTGCCAATCAGTACGTTTTTGCCGTATTTAGTACGGTGAATTGAAGTAAATACGGCAGGACCATTTTTCTTGGTAAAATATGTTTTTTTTGAAAATCCAAAATGTTCCATGCTCTGTCTACGTCTGTGTCTCCTTCTCTCTGTCTCTCTCTTTCTCAGTCTCTCTTTGAGTGTCTCTCTCTCCCTCTGTGTCTCTTTCCCTCTCTCTGTCTTTCTCTCTCTGTCTCTTTCCCTCTGTCTGTCTCGGTCGCGCTCTCTCTCTCTCTCTCTCTCTCTGTCTCTCTCTTTCTGTGTCTCTTTCTCTCTCTCTGTTTGAGTCTCTGGCTGTCACAATCACACTCACGGTCTCTCTCTCTGTCTCTGTCTCAGTCTCTGTCTCTCTAACTCTCTCTCCCTGCCTTCAATAGCAGTGCTCCCTGCCTTATGCCATCGCTGATACACTGTAAATGTTAGCGCTGGGCGCTAGGCTGGGTGCAAGGCATCACTGGGAACAATTTTTTTCATATAAGGAAACACAGTAGGGACCTCCCGCGTAACGCACTTTTTGCTTAACGAGGGGCTTTGAAGTCCCATTTTACTTGGCATCTTTTCGCGCTGTAATTTTTTCGTTAAGTACCGGTAGGTTCTGGGGAAAATACTTTTGTTTTAACTACAAAATACTGTTTTTAGCTTTCAGGAGTACTTTGTTTTGTTAAAAAAAAGGTTGGCAGCTCTGTACCACTGATGTCAGACTAACTGGTCTATAGTTCCCCATGTTTTCTCTCCCACCCTTCTTAAATAGTGGAGTTACGTTTGCAATCTTCCAATCAATGGGAACTTTTCCAGTATCCGGAGAATTTGGGAAGATTATAGACAATCTCAGTAGCCACCTCCTTTAAAACTCTTGGATGCCAGGCCATCAGGTCCAGGGGATTTATCGGTTTTAAGACCTGACAATTTACCTAAAACTATTTCTTTACTAATATTAATCTCCCTAAATTGCTCGCTAACATTGCCTTCTTGGTTCCCCTCTATTCTTGGTAGGTTTTTACTGTCTTCTATGGTGAAGACAGTAGCAAAGTACTTGTTTAATGACTCTGCCATGTCTTTGTCTCCTATTATAATTCCCCCTGTCTCTGCCTGTAACGGACCCACATTTACCCTTGATAGCCTTTTCGTCTTTATCTATTTGTAGAAACTCTTGCAATCTGTCTTTATGTTCCTCGCTAGTTTGCCCTCATATTCTATTTTCTCCCTCTTGATCAATTTTTTGGTTCTCCTTTGTTGATCCCTAAAGCTCTCCCAATCCTCGGGTTTACTACTCACCTTAGCTGTTTTATAGGTTTCTTCTTTTAACTTTATGCTTTCCCTAACTGCTCTAGTTAGCCATGGTTGGACCACCTTTCCCATGGAATTCTTATTCCTCAAAGGAATACGTGCTTGTTGGGAATTTTGTACTATCTCCTTGAATGTCTACCATTGCTGCTCTACTGTCAAATCCTTAAGTCTAATTTCCCAGTTTATCTTGGCTAAATCCTCTCTCATACCAACAAAGGATTAATCTAAACTGATCGGACTGACTCGAGATTCTGGAACCCAAATTCTCCACGAGAGTTTGATGTTATTTTACTCTGAGGTTCTGTGGGAGTGAAGCCTCTTATGTTTCATTCAAAGTCTGCCTTCAAGAATGATGGGCTAGAAGCCGAAAGTAATTCATTAGAAGCGACAAGGCATTGTCAACTCAGCTCTTCAAACACATAACTGATAGTCTGCTAATAAGGAAGATCTTCTCAATCCATAGATAGGAATCACATTTTGTTTTACAATGTGATTAGTGAAAAAAACATTGTCCACAAATACAGGTGGATGTTTCTGTTTCTGTGGAATTTAAAAATGTTTTCACAAGATCACAAGATTGCATCTGGAGGAATAAAGGCCTTCAGCCCGTCTGATCTTATTCTCTAGAAACCCCCACTGGACTGTTCCCCCATCACAGCATCAAGCTGCTGTTTAAATGAGTCTCAGTGATTTGGCCTCAACCACTGTTCCTTGTAACTCTGTTCCTGTCATTAATTACCCTCAGGATAATAAAACCCTGTTTGCCTTGTTTACTGCTGCCTCACACAGTGACACAGTGAGCAACAAGTTATCTAATACCCCATGATCTCTCTCAGATTCCCCTTCGGTAAGTTCTATCCCATCCATGGAGCACTTATGTTTCCTAGTCCTGGAGCCTGTGTGAAGCACCTTACATTTCTCTGTATTAAACTTAATTTGCCAGTTATCAGCCCATGTACATACATGATCAAGCTCTTCTACATTTCCCTCAACTTATTGCCGTCTGTAACTGTTTTACACGGGATGGGGCCTGTGGATCCAGGTCAGTAAAATATGCAAAGAACAGGAAGGGGCCAGTACAGATCCCCGAGGCACTCACACCTCTTCCTATTGTGACCTTGTTCCCCCTAACAAACACCCTCTGCTTCATTCCCTTCAGCCAATTCTGAATCCATGTCCATTTTTTGCCGTTATTACATAGTGGTATCAATTTGTCTTTCATGTGGTATTTTGTCAAGTGCCTTTAGGAAGTTTAGATACACTACATCGATTCACGCTGTCAGCTCTTCAAAATAGTCTATAAGATTAGTCAGACAAGATATTATCGTTTCTGAAACCATGTGGGCCGTCAATTACTAGATATTTAGTGTTCCCGGCGATTTCTGTTTTTATTTGTTATTAGATATTTATACATTCGTAAACTTCCACTTCCTTTCTAATACCTTTCTGATTGACTTGATCAAGTTTCCTATTATTGAGGTCAGGCTATGGAGCTGTTAGGATAAGACAGTGCATATGTATTTTTGACCGCCTGTATGTGGTGATTTTATATACTCCGGTTATATGTATTCAGGAGAATATATTCATATTGTTTTTATAAACTTATATAATTGAATGTGATGTTTAAATGATGGTAACTGTCTTGAAGACATGTGTCTCCAACCAGGATCAGATTGCATTTCGCAAAGAATGACTGAAGTGTGGGACTTTGACCACGACTGGGGCAAAAAGACAGATTGTAGAAAAAACAGCAACTGGGACCATCCAGTACCGGCAGAACCTTATCAACAGATAAACAGGTTAGCCAGGGAGTCAGATGATGAGGCCTGACTATGTGGATCAGGTACGAGTGGGTGGATGAGGACTTGAGTTAGGAGTAAGAGACCCTGAACTGTACCTAGCATCGGGAGATAAGGAAAGGATTCCATCATCTGGCTAAGATAGAATAGACAGCTAAGTTTAATAAATCATTTTTAATTGGAAGCAAAGGATACCGGATAGTTTACGACCCAATTAGTAGGAATCGAGATATGGGAAGAGATTATGGCTTCTCCAATTATGGAGAAGCCTGAGCAAGCGGGAGTTGGAGTACAAGGAGCTGGGAGCGTGCCAAGTTAGGATGGCATCCAGCCGTGAGTATACAATGGAACTCTTCACGACTTCTCAGCGAAGTGCAGTGTGAAAACTGGTAGTATACCCTTGTATTCTCAGTTTGTTTTGATTTATGTATTAAGGAATCATTACCCTTAGTAGTATTAAATATTAATACTCGATACTGTTATTTGATTAATACATTAACCTTTGATTTGATCATTGTATATCCTACACCTTATAATTACAACCTACTTATAATAAAACCTACTTATACCTTTACTAAGGATTGCTGGGCCATTATTTTGAACTCGGGATCAGAAATCCCAACAAATTGGCGTCCACGAAGGGACCCAACAAAATAGTGATTTAATTGTTTGTAAATTGTCCGAGCAGGATAATCAACTCTCACATACGTTAGGAAGAACCTGCGTCTAATTGTTGATTGTATTGTTTGTGATAAATAAGTATAAGAAATGTTAACGAAGGATCTCAGAAAGGGTTGTATAGACGGGAAATATGTGTTCCTATGGGTCTTGAGGGGTTATCACAAGATTGAGCCCAGACAGAGACAGGGACGGGAATATGCAGAATATTTCTGATGGGTCGCACGAGCCAGGAGGTCAGGGTAATGTTAGGCTTAGACTTATATGGTGTGAAATTAGTCCAAAGAAGGGCAGAGAGGAAAAACAAAGGCAAGCTTTTAGGCGGTGCGTGAGTAAGTATGAAGATAGGATATGCAAGAAAGTAGGACAGAGTACTAACGACCTAGAGAAGGATTGAAGGAACAAGAAAAAAAAAGGGAAAGACCAGGTGGAGGCGGCACCCGAATCTAATGAACGGAAGTTAGAACTAGAGAAGGAAAGTTAGAAGGAGTGAGTATTGTGAGAAGTCTGAACCTGACTTATGGTGTAACAGCCTGAATCCAGCATTGTATTCTACATAGAACTGATAGTATGATTCTTTTATTCTATCAAGTTTTATTACTTATAATGATTAAATCGCTATACCTTTATTAAGGATTGTTGGGTCATTATTTTGAATTCTTAAGATCGGAAATCCCCAAAGTGCTCTCATTGCCAGCTTCAATTTTGCCATCTTCTTGAATATGGGAACAACATCTGCTGCTTCCAGTCCATTGGAACCATTTAAATCTCTTCACTCCCTGTCACCTACTTACTTCTCTGACCTCCTCACTCTTCAATGACCTAACCGAGCATTATAACAAATAGAAGCTTCTACTTCTCCCAATAAACATTCTTCATCTCTAGTCTGGAAACATCAGAGGTGACAACAATCATAGCCTTCCCAGCTTTGCTTTTATCAAATCAATGTGACTTAGCAGTATCAGGGCAACACAGGCCATGACAACAGAGATATTCCTCCACATCTCATATAGATACAACTATTCATTATTTATATTTATTCCAGCAGGTTTAGGGAAAGTGAAATGCCATCACATGGCCAACCATAGTGTCTGCTCAGGAGACACCATGTGTCAGTGCTGTCTGCCCTGTGACCTCATATTATCCATCTCTTAGTGAAACGTTAAGGTTTCTTCAGGTCTTGGATGGAGGTAGATTTGATTGACAAGCAACCTCTCCTGCTAAACCATGCAACTAAACAGGCTGAGCTGTGATCACACCCTGTCTGCCAGGCATTGACCACAACACCTACATCTCGTGGTAGATATGGAAATGGGAAGAGTGTTGCAAGCATTCATTATGTGGTCTTATATAAAACTAAAGGAATGCTACATATGAATGGATTAAACATTTGATGGAATGTACATTAAAACCATATCGCAAAGCTATAATTGAGTCATGTCCAATAAAGAAATTCCCATCAAAGCAGAATAGTGAAGAGAAGCTGAAATCTCTGGGGAATGTTCCTCACTGTGAAGAAGGCCGTCACTGAGGGGCTGCAGCTTTACACTGACAAGGTAATGATCTTCTCTCGCACGCAAGAGACTGGTTGCTAAGCAACACTCCAGAAAATCACTTAAAACAGCACATTTAATAAAATGTGATTCAAAAAGGTTACTGCACTTCTGCTTAGATAGATCAAAGTGAAACAGCAATTTCACCTCTCAAACAGTGGAGAATCCCTTATAATAGCAATAATACTAACAACAATCCTTCCATTTGGTTCAGTACCTTTCACATTGGGAGGCCACCCCAAATTGCTTCACAGGATTTACTGTGAAATGGAACAACTGAATATTTGTGGGCGAACATGGCAGCCAATTTGAACACAACAATGTCTCACAAACAGCCATAAAAGTGAATGATCATTTTATTATTTTTGATGGATTGTTGGCCAGAACACTGGGAGAAATTCCTTTTTCTTTTTGACTTGCGTCCCATCCAAAACAGCATATCTGACAATGCAGGGCTCCCCGGGGCTGCACTGGTGTTAGTCTAGGCCAGTGGTTTCCAAACTTGGGGGGTGCGTACCGTTGGCTGGGGGGGTACGGAGCTTTAGAGTCTCGAGCCCCTGAGTGCGCATGGAACCAAGGACCCGAGTGAGCAACACATTTAGTCTGGGCAAGCTAACTATTGATCATCAACAACAACAATAACTTGGATTTAAATAGCGCATGCCACGCCGGACGGCATCTCTGATCAATATTGGTGCCTGATATCAGAACTTGATTAGCACACAATTAACATTGCATCAGTAAGTTAATAATCCACTTCACTTTGTGACCCCCAGTCCCCCGATGTTCTGTCAGCCTTTCGGACATCAGGGGCTGGATGAGCACAAATCTCTTGCAGCTGAATGTTGATAAGACGTGAATATATATATATATATATATAGTCCTACAAAGAAAAAAATTTAATGAACTTCCACCCACCCTACCCATCATGCTTCTATTTATACATAATGGCACTGACATTTTTCATATTTTAATAGTTATTAAAGGTTTATTAAGTGGACCTTCTAACGCAGGATCAACTTGTTCACTCTCTTCTCTACTCAGCAGGCTCTGGCTTGCCCCACCATTGGTGGTTGGGCCTTCAGCCTCCCTGTTTTCACTCTTTGGAAATCCATCCCACTGTCCTTTTGCCTGACTCCCTTCTTCAAGGCAAAACCCTGAGCTTTGACCATGCCTACAGCCACCATCCTACCCCCACTCTCCCACTCTCCACCTCTCCTGATCTTAACCCCCAGCTCAGATCCAAATCCTTGACTGTCCAGCACTTTGGGACGTCATTTTGCCTAATGTGAAGATGTGCTGTGTATATGTAATTTGTTGTTGTTGGATTACTAATGAATATCCTTGTGCATCAGTAACAGCTGTGGCCAGCAACACACCGTGTGTCAGCAGCAAAAGCAACTCACTCACACAGCACCGCCTATGGAAAAGGGGAACAAGGCAAAGTCCTAGAAAATTGTCCTATGTGATGGGTGGCACAACATGGTATCCCTTGGGATTCCACACCACACCAGTGACAATTGAGGAATCATCTCTGAGATATCAAAACACCAACTACATTCCCAATCTCAACCTAACCATCAAGATCCACTCAAAACCCAATTCACGTGACTTGCCAATGGAACCAACAACTTGGATTTACAACAACTTGGATTTATATAGCGCCTTCACTACATGCCAGATGGCATCTCAGAGAGCACTTCACAATGACAGAACTCGGGGCAGAGCCGGGGGGAAAGGAAAAAGTTGACCAAAAGCGTGGTCGAAAAAAAAGTCTTCAGTCGTGAACTGAAAATAGGAAAGGAAGGGGTGAGGAGAAGAGAGTGAGGAAGAGAGTTCCAAACAGGGAGCCAGGGTAGTCTGACAAGGACTGGGGTAATTGGGGAGCGAAGTTTGGTTTGGGTGAGAATGCGGGTGGCAGAATTTTGGATAACCTGGATTTTGTGAATGGTGGCAGAGGGGAGACCAACGAGCAGGGCATTAGAATAGTCACTTGAGGACAGAGAAAACATATTACATCCTTATGTATGTGTTTTAATACAAAAGGGGATTATCATTAATATTGAAATGACAGATTGGTAACAACAACTTTCACTTACACAGCGCCGACCATGCGGAATAGTGTGACACCGAATAGTCTGACACTGAGCCAGAGGAGAGGGAGGGGGGAGGTGACTGTCAGCTCAATCAACAAGGAAGGTTTTTGGTGGGATTTGAAGGTGGGGAGGGGGAAAGGCGGAGAAAATGATGGAGAGAGTTCCAGAGCTCAGTGTTAGATCAACAAGGGCTAGTGTCAGTGTTAACCAGCACTGGTACTTTCGTTAGCCCAGCAGCAAGATATGAGAGGAGGATTGATGGGGTGTTTTACCCCAGCATGTCTCAGCACCTGTACTTGGTAGAGCAGAACAAAGTCCAGAAACAGCATCAAACCTGCTGAAGGTCAGCACCGCATTCACAATAAAATACATTTGTAAAACAATCAAGCAACACAACAAAATAATCGCATTTGGAATAAACCCAAACCTTTATGGTGATGTCTCAAAGGAAACATATCTGACACATCTTACTCCCTGCGGCAATGCTGATTTATTATTGATGTCTCTGCACAAGTAATTACTGAGATTCTAAGTGTCTAAGTGTGACTATAGCCATCTGAACCAGAGTCCTGTAGCTTAGTGGTTCGAGTGCTCGCCTTGTAACTCAGAGGACCTGTGTTCGATTCCCGGGCAGGGCAACTTTCTGTTCATCGAGCAGTAAGTAGGAACCTGGTTGTTAGTCGATTGGTGGATCGTGTTTCCATAAATAAAATTTATAAAATAATAATTTGATCACTCAATGCACAATTGTTTGTGGGACACTGCTGTGCGCAATTAGCTGCCGCGTTTCCCGCAAAATATACAGTCAATTCAGTTTACAGTGAACCATGTTGATATGTCTAGAAGACAAGACAAGGTGCTGTATCAAATACAAGGATTATTATTATTAAAACCAGCCTGATGCCCCCAGCGCTGCACTGTACTCAGGACTGCTGTATCCAATACACACTTTTGGATCCCCAAGTCTTGGCTCTTGCCAATCTGATCCTGATACTGTCTGGAATTCGATGAGCATAGGGCATCCTTCTGGGGAGAAAGAGAGATAAATCATTATAGATCCAGGAGCATTTCCTCATGTAGGTGCCATACACAGCTCTCTCTGGTTTGAATTCTGGTAAAGCCTGGTGCAGAGTTTCCGTGTGTCAGACTGATTACAAAAAGGTGTTAACAAGTGAGTGCTGGGAGGTTGTTTCAGAAATCTACCAAGCTGCCCCCGTGCAGCCTATTTAAATATATTAACAGCGATTAAAAACTGTGCCTGAAATTCCACATTGTGAAATTAAACTGCACAGCTCTGCTAATTAACACACATCAGAATGTTCATTACACTTGATTAATGACCTGCATTATTATGTGCATCTCCTTTAGTATTAATATGACTGAATATTGGAGGAACACTAGACAGAAAGCACTTGCATTTTTATGGAACCTTATCATGCTGAAAATATCAAAGCTTTGCAACTAATTATTATCAAGCGTAATGACTATTTTGTAGCCAACTGTGCCAATCATTTGCACCAGCGAGATCGCTCAGGCACCCATGAGATGAGTCACTAATTTCCTTGAAGACTTCTGTCCAGGACACTGAGGGAAACTCCAGTCTGTATTCACATTAATAAGCCATGGAAAATGTAACATCTCCATAAACAGGTAGGCATGCACTTGCTTTCTGCCTCATCTATGTGTTGGCACTGCTGGCAAAGCCCAGGCCATCCCCTCAATCTTCTGACACAGAAGAAATAGTGTGACTATGTTAATATTAACATATTAAATACTTTGACATAGACTTTATAAACTTATATAGCATAGAAACAGGTCCTTCAGTCCAACTAGTCACTGCCAGGGTTTGTTGGTTTGCCCTCCTTGTCCCCTCCCACATATCCCTCTATTCTCTAGTAACAGGTCAAAGTTAAGACTTGATTTTGTTTGTTAGGATATATCAAGACAGTAGAACACGATATAGGTTTAGAAATATAAAGGACAATTTCAAGATAGATCACAGAATTTCTTTACACAAAGGATAATCAGTACTGGAACAGGTTGCCTATGCAAGAGTGAGCAAGAGGTCAGGCATTGGCAGCTCAACACTATGATTGGAATGGGGGAGCGAATGTTCTGGAGGATGAGATCCTCCTCGTAATCCAGACCAATCTTATGATGTCCAATCCTCTTAACCCAATAATTGTGATCATGACCAAAGCTTTGATTTTAGGGGCGGAAAGAAAACCAAGGAGAAAAGCACAAAAGCACATGACTGTTACCAACCTCTCTATCATGGGTGACCCCAGTTCATATTGTAATAGTCTTTTGTCCTTTTGAACAGTTCACTGGTGACCCTTTACGATAGCAGATATGCTGGTTACACCCAGCCAGAGCAGGGTGTCCAAGCTTTAACACTGAGGTAGGTTTGGAGTGCTTTTGTCTGGTTTCAGTCCAGTTATTTTGTATATAGTTTTATATACAGTACAGTTTAGCAATTCTCCCATTCATTGGTGTGAAATGTGCTGACAGACGGATCTATTAAACAGTTACTGGTTGCACTTTTCAGCCAATCCGAGACTGGTCAACGGCCAACATATTTCTGACCAAAGGCTTAATGTTGTAATATTTAGTGTGCTTGCAGTATACTGTATACTAAATGTCTAAGTAAGGTTACATTGCTTGTAATATAATTGCGAAATGCAACAGCCAATTCCACACAGCAAGGTCCCACACACAACAAAATTACACTTAGATAGCGCCTTTCACGTCGGGAGGACGTTCCAAAGCACTGAACAGTCTGGTCAGGACTCGAGCAGGAGCGGGGGCGGGGGAGTGGAGGGGGAAAGAGAGGGGGAAGAGTTAGTGGGGCAGCCGAAGGCGCGGTTGAAGAGGAAGGTCTTGAGACCGGCCTTGAAGGGGGAAAGGGAGGAGGCGAGAGGGAGGGGCTGTGGGATGGAGTTCCACAGTGTGGGAGCAGAGAGGCTGAAAGCCCAGGCCCCGATGGTTGGGGGGTTAGGGCGGTGGATGAGGAGCAGGCCTGAGGCTGCTGAACGGAGGGGACGGGCACAGGCTGATAGGGAGACAGCTGGTCAGAGAGATAGGCGGGGACAAGGCCGTGAATGACCTTGAAAGTGAGGAGGAGGATCCTGAATTGGATCCTCTGGGTGATGGGGAGCCAGGGGAGACGGGCGAGGGGGGGGGGGAATGGGGAGACGGGCGAGGGGGGGGGGGGGATGGGGAGCCAGTGGAGACGGGCGAGGGGGGGGGGGATGGGGAGCCAGTGGAGACGGGCGAGGGGGGGGGATGGGGAGCCAGGGGAGACGGGCGAGGGGGGGGGGGGATGGGGAGCCAGTGGAGACGGGCGAGGGGGGGGGGGGGATGGGGAGCCAGTGGAGACGGGCGAGGGGGGGGGGGGGATGGGGAGCCAGTGGAGACGGGCGAGGGGGGGGGATGGGGAGCCAGTGGAGACGGGCGAGGGGGGGGGATGGGGAGCCAGTGGAGACGGGCGAGGAGGGGAGTTCTCTCCCGCACCAGCGGAGCCTGGTGCGGGAGAGAACACGAGCTGCAGAGTTCTGAATGATCTGCAGCCTGGAGAGGCCAATGAGGAGAGAGTTCCCATAGTCGAGCCTGGAAGTGATAAAGGCGTGGATGAGGGTTTCGGTGGCGTGGGGGGTGAGGTAGTGGTGGAGTCTGGTAATATTGTGGATGTCAAGGAAGGCTGTGCCGGTCATGGAGTGGATGTGGGGGAGGAAGGACAGCTTGGGGTTGAAAAGACGCCCAGATTCCTGATTGGCTTCGAGAGGTACGGAGAGCAGCCTTGAACACAGATGTTGTCAGCGCCTTAGGTGCGGAGGTGCTGACGTGAACCAATCAGGAGGGCCTCCGTCTTGTTGACATTATAATTGTTTTATTATAGTTTGTTTTAGAACAATTCTACAGAAAAAGGAAAAATACTTTAAGAAGGTTTGATCTTAAAACTACATGAATACATTCAATTGTTTTAATATACAGTATATATAGAGTCTATTATATACAATAAGAAAATTAGATTTATAGAGTGCCTTTCACGTCGGGAGGACGTCCCAAGGCGTTTTAATAATAGTCATTTTAAAAAGATTTGATCTTAAAACTGTGTTAATGCATTCCCTTTATATACATATACCTTTCCCTCTCTCTCCCCCCTTACCCGCTTTTCCCCCTTTCTCCCCTGACCTCATTTCCGCGACTGTTTGTGGGACACTACTGTGCACAATTTGGCTGGCGTGTTTCGTCCACAAATATAGTCAATTTTCCTGCTCTCCTTCCCCCTACCCCGACCCTTCCCCTTGCCATCTTTCCCCCATTTCTCCCCTAATCCCACTTCCATGACTGTCTATGGGACACTGCTGTGCGCAATCTGGCCGCGTTTGGCCCCCAAATATAGGGTCAATTCTCCTACTCTCCTTCATCCTGCCCCGACCCCCCCCCCCCCCCGGCTCTTGTCCCTACCTGACTGTACAGCGCCTTTGGACGTCCTCTCAACGTGAAAGTCGCTATATAAATGTAAGTTTTGATTGATTGATTGACGTTGAGTTGTAGGAAATTTGCCTTCGTCCAGGACTCGATGTCGGACAGACATGCAATCAGAACGTCAGTAGTCCTGGAGTCGAGGGTGAATGCAGACGGTCCTGAACACAGTTGTGGATTGAGTGACCAGATTTTTTTAAGGGATTATTATCCCCAGAAAAGTGATCAGCCAATAGACTAACAACTAGGTTCCTACTTACTGTAAGCAAACAGGCATATGAAATAAGAAAAGTTGCCCAACATTTCACCCTGCAGGGAATCAAACCCGGGTCCTTTCGCTTACGAGATGAGTGCTCTAACCACTTAGCTACAAGACTCCAAAAACAACTTGCATTGCTCGGGTGCCTTTTTGGGGGGATGGTGTGTCGGGGACTTCACACCTGTGCCTGGGACACTGCTGTGTGACATTGGCTGCCGTATTCGTCCATAAATAGGGTTTCTGCTTTTCAGTGGTTAAAAATTTAAATTTTCAGGGGGTATTTTACCTTTTTTTGGAGTTGTAAACAAAATCACGACTTTCAATAATTATAACAAGATTCAGCTGTGGCTACCCAGAGAGAGAGAGAGATTCAGCTAGCCTCAGGCACGGGACCAACCATTTATGGGTTTGAATGATTATTGGATAAACACTGATTGGATGAGTGTAAACTTCCTGTAGCTGAACATGTGACAAGACAGAAGCCAAACTGAACTCTCATCAATGTCTTCGCTCCACTGGTTTTAAACTCCTCATCATCCCTGGGCATTCCCTCAAAATCACCAAACCAGTGCGCAATCTATGCGTCCAGTTAGACCCCCAGCTCTCCTTCCTTCCCCACATCTGCTCCCTAACCAGGAACACCTTCTTCCACCTCCAACTGTACATAAGAACATAAGAATTAGGAGCAGGAGTAGGCCATTCGGCCCTTTGAGCCTGCTCCGCCATTCAATAAGATCATGGCTGATCTTCTGACCTAACTCTGATTACCTGCCCTATACCCATATCCCCTAATCCCTCTATTTTTCTAAAATCTATCAGTCTCAGCCTTGAAAATGTTCAAGGACTCAGCATCCACAGCCTTCTGGGGTAGTGAATTCCATAAATTTACTACCCTCTGAGTGAAGAAATGTTTCCTCAACTCTGTTCTAAAAGGCTGACCCTTAATTTTAAGACTGTGACCCCTGGTTATAGATTCTCCTACCAGGGGAAACAGTTCCCTCAGTGTCTACTTTATCTAGCCCTTTAAGAATCTTATATGTTTCAATAAGATCCCCCCTAATTCTTCTGTACTCTGGAGTACCTTACTCCAAATGCAGCCGACACCCTCTTACATGTGTTTGTCACCTCTCGCTAGGATTACTCCAACACGCTCCTCACAGCTCTCCCCAGCTCCACCATCCAAAACATCAGCTGATTCAGTCTCTGCCGCTCACACACTGACCCGGACCAAACTCTGCACCCGCATCTCACCAGTTCCGGCTCCACTTAGCTCCTCATTACCAAATGGATCGACTTTAGGATCCTCACATTCGTGTTCAAATCCCTTCACTCCCTGGCACCTCCCTACCGCTCTGACCTCCTCACTCCTCAATCCACCACCTGGGACCTCCACTCACCTGGCACTGGCCTCCTGCTCGTCCCGCATCCTCCGCCCCAGGTCGTGCTTTCTGCTGCTGCCCCCCCCAACCTTTGAAAACTCTCCCTCAATCCCTCTGACTTGCCCTTTCAATCCTTGCCTCTTTCAATTGTTCCCCAAAAACCTTCCTATTCGACCATTATGGCCACCTCCTCCTGGCTTGTCCTCCGGCTCCGCTATTGTTAACTTCTCTGTGTGGAGAGCGCTACGTAAGTGCAAGTTGTTGTTGACTTCATTTTATTTGTATCGAGGTGTTAAAACACATCACAGCTCTGCCCAGTATAGCCACTTCACTTTACAGTAAATCCTGAGAAATGCTTTGAGACCTCCACCCAATGGGAAAACCAATGCATCAAATGTAATAATAATAATCCACACATTTGATATTGTGTCTCATCACATTTTCAAGCCGACTCAAAGAGTGATTATTATTATTATTATTACATCAAATCTGATGAAGGATTTACCCTCTGGCAGCTGCACCTTTTTAGGGACAGAAACATGTAAAATGTGCATGAATAATTCATCAGTAATTGAAACAGCCCATCTACTGAGCAGCCCAAACACACACTCCCTTCCTCCAGCTCCCAGAATCACCCATGGAAACTCTGTGAGCTTTGTTGGCAGAGACCGAATTAGCAAATCATCAATTCACAAAAAGCCAGGCTGGACAAACAGGCAGGCAAGGCAGGCAGACATATGGTGTAAATCAACAACTTTAATCAACTCAACAATCAGATACTTGTTTTGGAAAAACAAACACATTTGCAGTTGTGGAACTCTCCCTGCTCCAGGATAGTAGCTTTTCTTCCATGCTCTAGGAGAGTAGCTAGTTTATTGGTTAGCAAAGTTTAGTTGGGCTTCATATTGATTGTAAAAGACCCCCTTTCACCAATGGTTACTAAGTTCTTATGTAGGGAAGGAATTGAATTATTCACATGTGAGGTGTTTGGGATTGGAGGTTTGAGAACATTGAGGAATTAATAAACACTCTGCAGGTTGCTGGCTAATTGGATTGTGGTTAGTGAACTGCAGTGTCCTTAAAGGTTGATTGATCAATTGTTGACATGAAGGATTTTTCTACAGAAAACAGAAGGATGTGCCTCTTGCTCTCAATCTTCTCTAGGTCGAGTTCTGCTTTTGCCGCATTAACCCCTTCTTCATTCCTTGGTGAATTTTGGAGTCCAATTTCCCTGTTAGACACAAAACACACAATTTAGTTAAAGCGCGTGTTGAGAAACACAAGTTGCTCAACTTGCACAAACCAATTTTGAATTAATTCCACAATCAAAGAACTTTCAGAATGACTCACTTAAATATTGAGTTCAATATTTAAATATTGAGTTTCCATATTTAAAAATTGTTTTTTTTATAGATGTTATGTTTAACACGTATTTGAGGCCCAATTAAATTATAAATTCAGCTAAACATTAGCTAAGCAGAGGCTCCTTTGCTTGGCTCAAGACCTTCCTGTTCGACCGTGCCTTCAGCCACCCTCCTATTCCACAAGGATGATAATAATCCCTCCAAAAAAAATTGGTAATTTCAATCCATGGCTGATTGTGGGACACTTGTGCGCAATTGGCTGCCGCGTTTTTCCCACAAATATACAGTCAACTCACTTTACAGTATATTCTATGAAACGCTTTGGGACATCTAGAAGATGTGAAAAGCACTATATCAAATGCAAGGATTATTATTATTAGTACTCTCTCTGCCCTCGACCCTCCATGATCTCAAATGCATGGGTGCACACAACAACAACAAAAAATTACACTTATAAAACACCTTTCACATCAGGAGGACATCCCAAGGCGCTGAACAGTCAGGTTGGGACACGAGCAAGGGGGAGGGGTAGACAGGAGGGGAGGGAGAGAGTTGGGAGGAGAAGGAGAAAATTGAGAGGGCAGCAGAAGGCACGATCAAAGGCTCCATCTCAGTGTTTAATCCCAAACACTGCAAGGATGTCATCCTGACATGAAAGGCGCTGTACAAATGTAATTTTGTATTGTATTAAACCCCATAACCAGGGGCTCAGTTTTCCCTCACCTCCACATTAGCCAACCTCAGGGGGTCTTAGACAGATTCATAGATTGAGCAGATAAATAGCAAATAAAATTGAATGCTGAAAAATGTGAGGTTAGATGTCTCAGGAGTAAGAATAAAGAGCACCAGTTATGTTAGATGGAAGACCAGAGACTTGGGTTCACGTTGAGGTATTTAGTGATTTGCATTTCATTACTGTAAACGGCATGGATCATTGGAGAGGGTGTGGACAAAAAAGAAAGACAGGAAGAGAAGCAGAATCTCCTTGGAGTGACAGTTGGCTCTAAGAAGACCAGTCATGAACGTCTGCGTTCAAAGCAGTGTTTGGCCACCCAGCCTTTGTGGCTCATCAATCAAGTTTGAAGGTTTAGAGTCGAAGCTTCAGTGGATGGGAGAGTTGAGTGCAGGATGCTCTTGAGATGGTCTCAGCCACCTAGAAACTGAAACTTTGGATACAGTAAAGCCTGGATAACCCGGCTCGGTTGGACCCACTCACCTCCCGGATGTCGGAGTTTGCTGGTATTTAGAACCTACCCTAGAAATGGCTGGGGAAGCCCTGCCCCATACACCACGTGAGTTGTAAACACAGCCCTGAAGCCAAACAACGGCCGAGCTCCACCCACAGCCCCGGGTGACAGAGGCCACGCCAGGAACTACAAGCCGCTGTTCCCAACTTGGGGAGATTTGCCCACATCGGATACACATGTAATACTGTTTGTATTCTTGCCGGTTTTAGGGAGTTGCCGTCTTTCGGAATGTCGGATTATTTACTGTAGTTGATTAAGAAATCAAGACATCAAATGTCCACCTTCCAGGCACAATTACCAGCAGCAGTGATGAACGTCCAACTAAAGGGATGTGAACAACCACAACATTACATTTATAGAAGAGCCTTTCACATCAGGAGCACTTTCCAATGTGACGTAACATTTCCATCAAATTGCATCAAACATTTCAAAGCTGTTTGAGGCGGTGATCTGTATTTTAGACCACACATACATTGTACAAACAATTAGATAAGCTAATGGCTCCTGGTTTGGGAGTAATTGATGCTTGAGCACTAAATCCTCCCTATTTATACATTACTGTTAATTCCAATGAACAGAAATGCTGAATAGTTTAGCAGAAAAGACAAGTGAGAGGAAAAACTAGTTCTTTGATTAATTGCCACATAATACAGTATTTAGGTTATCAAAAGGTCAGGAAACAGACTAACCATTATACTAAAGCAAAAAACACACAAAAACAACATGAGTTGTGATTTTTGTTCAAAATAGTTTTTTTCCCTGCTCTTAAGGTCCTGCCGACCACAAGCAGAATTTCATGGCTATTTCTGTTGAAATTGTGTGAATTCTTTAGCCCCATATACACAGTGACACAACAAAATACAACAACAACAAAATTACATTTGTATAGCTCGTTTCACGTCAGGGGGACATCAATTGTAGTTAGACATCTTCCTGAGCCAGATAGGTCAACACAAATTCTATTTAATCAGCACATTTCACATCAGGAGGACATACCAAGGAACTGGACAATCGAGGTGGGGGTTGGATCAAAGAGGTGTGGGGTGAGAAGATGACCAAAGTGGTCAAAAGAAGGTCTTCGGATAGACCTTGAAAGCGGTGAGGGAAGGGGTGAAGCAAAGGGACAATTGAATGGAGCTCCGATGTCACCAAGCGGGAGCAGAGAGATATTGAAGAAGAGACTAAGGAAAGAGCCTTGAGGAACAACACACATGAGGGTGGGGGGGGCTGGAGAAGTTATTCATGTATAGGAAGTGGAGACAATGGGGAAGGTAAGATTTTGAACTGGACAACGATAATAATAATAATAATGCTTGCATATATAGTGCTTTTCACATTTTCTAGATATCTATAAGCGATTCACAGAATGTAAAGTTAATTGATTTTATTTGTGTTGGCAAAACATGGTTGACAATTGTGTACAGAAGTGTCTCAAAGTCATAGATTGAAATGACTCAATTTTTTTTTTAGACATTATTATCAGGTGTGTGGAGTACGGAAAGTTGCCCCAGGTTTCGCCCTGCCTGGAATCAAACCCAGGTCTCTCGCTTGCTTTAGCTACTGAACTACAGGACTCCACAGACTCTCACAGGGCAGAACTGTGAGCTGAGAGGAAAGGCAGTGAGAAGGATGGTGTCAAAGAGAGATCAAGGAGGACGAGGAGATAAGAGAGAACACTGTTCACAGGTGGCCTGATCCATATTCTAGGGCTCTCCCTCACAACTGATGACAGCACAGCCCAAACTGGCTCATTGGCAGGATCTGGAAGGACAGATAGGGACAGGGAATCTTCTCACTCAGCTCCTGTCAACCCTACAGCCAAAGCCCTGCCAGGTGGGGTGGTTCTAGCTGGACAAGCAGCAGGAAAGCTTGTCGGACAGTGAAATCAATGTACGTGGTTTTAACTGGTTAGACTCTTGCAGTTGCTCCAATACACCCTCTAGGGTCCCTACACCTAATACTCTCTGGAATCAGGTAAGAGAGATGCGTAGACGCTCTTGGAAATGAAGTGGAATCCTCAGTATGGTTTGGAAACTCTTAAGACCAGAGATGAGTTTCCACATGTGTCAGACATGGAGGTTTTCCACAATGGGAACACAAGGCAAACCGGCCACTGGATTGGTTCTATTCATGGAACTAAATAAAATTAAATTTTTTAAAGTGATTAGTGATTAGGCTCATCTTACAGCTAAACCACTTAGCAAATATCACAGCGCTAAATCTCGTTTGAAAGGTGTCCTCATACTTCACACTTCATCCATTACAAGCTATACAAGAAATGCTTTACCTAATATATGAGGAGAGATTGTGACAATGTTTACATAAGAGGAAAGAAGATTAGCAGGTGATCTTATTGATCATTTCCAGATCCTAAAATGGTACAAATACAGTAAAACCCGTTTATCCGGCACCTGCAGGTCCTGGCCAATGCTGGTTAAACGACATGCCGGATATTCAGTTGAATATCGACGCCAAAAACCCAACAGAAAAAAAACTTTTTTTTAAACATACCATATTACTAATAGACTAAATAATAACTGAATATTGTATGGATACTTACCAATAAAGCAATAAATATCAATTACAGTCTATAAACACAGCACACAATCACAAAGCAAACTTCTACAATGGCAGACGTAAGAGTTTTTTCCTCTTAAAGCGCGCGTCGGTTTTTCCTTTTTTTTCTTCTTTCTTTCTCTCTTTCACACACACACACACACACTCAATCAGTCTGGCATCTCAATGGCTACAAACCCAACCCCCCTCCACTCCTCTAATTTTCCATCTAAATTAATCAACTCACCCCCCTCTCTCTCTCCCCTCTCCCCCACCTCTCTCTCCCCCTCCCACTCCTCTCTCCTTCTCCCACCCCACTCCCCCACCAAAAAAGTGTATAAACCCTACCCAGGCAGACTACACAGACTACACAGGCAATGTAGCATCTGTCAGAGAGAGAGGGAAAGAAAAAAGGGGAAGAGATAGAAAGAGGGAGGGAGAGACAGAGAGCAAGGAAGGGGAGGGAGAGAAATAAACAGAAAAAAAGGGAGAGAGAAAAAGGAGAGTGGGAGATGAAAAAGCGACAGAGCTGCTTTAAGAGGAAAAAACGGAGGTGCCACTACCGGCAGCATTCAGAACTAATCGTACTGTACTCTCGTGCGACAATCGACTCATTAAATGCACCAACATGATTGTGCCAGTTAAGATCTGGTTATTCAAATGGGGATCTTTTTTTTGAGGTGCCAGTTATACGGAAGTTACGGTTGATCGGGTCACAGATAAACGGGCTTTTACTGTATTGTGTTCCTATACAATAGTGGGGATTATTGTCTGGTATAAACTCTCTCTCATATACACACACTCACTCAACATACACACAGTCAGCCCCACACACAGTCATTCAGCCACACACAGTCAGTAACCGGAAGGGAGCTCCCAGTGTACACTGGCAGAACTCGAATGAGAAAACAAGAAAAGCAGTTTATCTTTTTTTCTCTCAAAATCCATCTGTTTCTGGACTGAAAATGTGATGGTTGCAGACCTCCCTGTGCCCTGCCTCTCGGCTGTGGGAAGATGAATGATTCTCTGAGCTACTGCCTGGTAGCATTATAGATATACTATGGGCTGCTTCTGGTTTCTTGTGCTCCATCACTGACAGACAAAAAGTCACAGGTCAACAGCTTCAAGGAGCATTACATCAACTGTAGAATCCACTAAGTTCGCTGGTGAGCAGGGAGCACGCTGGCTCACCTCTTCTCCCGTCAATCACCTGCTGGCCACAGAAGATAATGGATTGATTGAATAAACGTTGTAGTTTTACTGGAGCTCACATGAGAAAGAGAAACCCTGAATAATTCTGAATGAAAACAAGCCGCCTCTGGCCTCCCCTCCCCCATCGGTGGCCGTGCTTTCAGCCACTAGCCTCTGGAGCTCTCGCCCGCCCTCCCCACCTTCAAATGTCACCTCCCTTTTTGATCGTGGTTTTGGTCACTTCCCCTTCTCCTGGCCACACTATGCCACTGTCAAGGGCTCTGGGGCTCAACTTGGTATGAAGGGCACCCTATAAATGCAAGTTGTTGATGTTATTGAAGTAAAGGAGAGGACGCAGCACTGTAAAGAGCACAGGAAAACAGGGCTGCTCAGCCCATCAAGTTTGTGTCACCAGTTTATTACATCTTGGCAGATATTTTAATCGTATTCGTTCATGATATGCTTGAAACAATACAATTTATAGAACACCTTTCAAGTGGGGAGGACAACTCACAGCACTTCCCATTGCTGCCTGGGTCCCTGAGCTCGGGTGGGAAGCCCATGTTTGACTGGACTTTTCAGAAAGTGTGATTCAGAATGTTATGATCAATGGAATTGAACCTACATCAAACACAAGGGTTATTGTACAGGCTCTACTCTAAGGTAGTAGTTTTGTAAGACATGGAACTGGAAGATGACTATGAGTGAGATAATGATGAAATGTGGTATCAGGTGACAAACAGAACTCATCAGGAATTCAGAATTAAACATGAAGTTAATCACAGTGAATCAGCATTTAAAATATGGCTGTTTTACAGTTTGTTGGGTGTCAGACAGATTTAATTGGAAGCACTCTGGCCTGTGAGGCAGAAGGGCGTGAGTTCAAGACCCACATCAAGCTCATAGGAGGCTTATGACAAATGTCATGCCCAAAGTATGGAAGATAACCAAACAGAATATAGGAAGTGCATGAGGGAACTGAAAAGGGAAATTAGAGGGGCAAAAAGACTGTATGAGAAACAATTAGTGGGTAACATTAAAGGGAACCTTAAGGTATTTTACAAACATATCAAGAATAAACGGTTAGTGAAAGGTAGGGTGAGGACAATTCAAGACCAATGAGGAAATCTTATTGTGGAGACAGAGGGTATGGCTGATGTACTGAATGAGTACTTTGCATCTGTCTTCACAAAAGAAGATGCAGCCAATGCCCTATTACTGGAGGAGAAATGGATAGGATAAGTATAAACAGGTTGACAGCGCTCAGTCCGGATGGGATGCATCCTAGGGAGCAAATAGCAGAGACTCTGGCCACAATCTTTCAATCTTGAAGATGAAGAATGAAGATGTTGCATCCAAAATACAGTCAGTTCACTTTACAGTAAACTTTGAAGCGCTTTGAGATGTCTAGAAGATGTGATAAGGCGCTATATCAAACGCAAGGATTATTATTATTATGTCCAATACAACAACTCTGTTGAGACAGTTGCAGGTGGAGGAGTAAATCTTGTTTTCCCTGTTACCTTTTGATCAGTTTTTCTAATTTCTAAGAAAGAATTGTATGGCTTTTGAAGGTGAATTATATTTAATACAATACTTTACAATACACAATATACTTTAGAATATTGATACAATATCAATACAGTATGTTCTTTTTAATCTACATTAATGATCTGGACTTAGGTGTGGGGAGTACAGTTTCCAGGTTTGCAGATGATACTAAGTTAGGGAGAATAGTAAATAGTGAGGAGGATAGTAATCATCTGCAAGAAGATATAGACCGAATGGTAAAATGGGCAGACACATGGCAGATGAAGTTTAATATAGAGAAATGTGAGGTGATACATTTTGGGAGGAGAAATGAGGGGAGGCAATATAGGCTAGGTAGTGCAATTTTAAGGGATGTGAGGGAACAGAGAGATCTGGGGACTTGTTGAGTTATTCTTTGAAGGTGGCTGGACAGGTAGACAAGGCTATTAAAAAACCATACGAAATACTAGGCTTTATAAATAGGGGCATAGAGTACAAAAGTCAGGAAGTTCTGACTAACCTCTATAAAACTATAAAACTTTGGTTAGGCCTCAGCAGTACATACTGTGTACAATTCTGGTCACCACACTTTAGGAAGGATGTTAAGGCATTGGCATTGACAGGGTGCAGAGGAGATTTACTAGGATGGTACCAGGAATGAGGGACTTCAGCTATGAGGAAAGGCTTCTAGCTAGGTTTATTAGTTGTTGTTTTTTTTGGAACAAAAAACATTGCGAGGAGACCTAATAGAGGTTTTTAAGATCATGAAGGGAGCACCTTCCAGCATCTGTCATCCCAGCCTCAGAGTTTCCTGATCATCTGATGGGATCTGCCTTCAGTGTCCTTCAGTGTGGTGGGAGGACCTTTACTGGACAGCTTGTGGCGGCAAGTCAAATCCTGCTTACTCAGCTCCAAGTCCTCATGTGAGGGGTCTTGGCAAACAGACATGACCAGTGACAGGTCAGTGTGAGCTGGAACCTCCCCTGAATCCACTTCCTGCATTTAACATAGTGCTTTATCATGCCTTCTCGATGTCTCAAATGCTTCACAGAATATAATACAAAGTGAATTGACTGTATATTTTGTGGGTGAAATGCGGCAGACAATTGTGCACAGCAGTGTTCCACAAACAGTCATGGATTGAGTGGCCAAATTACTATTGTTAATAAGCAACCCACCAATTGACTAACAATCGCTTTCCTACTAGGTAAACAGAAACGTGTGAAGTAAGGAAATTTAGCAACATTTTGCCCTGCGGTGAATTGAACAGAGGTCCGCTCGCTTGCAAGCGCTGAAACCACCAAACTACAGGACACTATCAGTCAGGCAACAAGCAAAGCTCAGTCTTCGCTCAGTCTTCCCACCTGCCATCCACTGAGAGCACAGCAGCTCCTCTTATTGAGATTAACCGGATGTTATCCGGCACAATCGCGATGGCGCATTTAATGAATCAATTGTTGCACGCGAATACCGTACAGGTATTTCGGATTGCCACTAGTAGAGCCAAAAAGTCGCGCTGCCGTTTTTTTCACTCGCCATTGCAGATGTTATTGATAGACTGTACACCTCTATCCCAGCATCATGGCTTCAAACCAGGCATCTACCAGCAAAGATTATTTTTAGGTGAATTTTTAGATGAATAACAAAGGTCTGTTACTTTCTGTTATTATTTAGTCTATTATTAATATGGTATGTATTAAAATAAGTTAATTTTTTTTGTGTTGGGTTTTCGGGGTCGGATCCAACTGAATATCCGGCATGCCATTTAACTGGTATTGGCCAAGTCCTGCGGGTGCCGGATAAACGGGCTTTTACTGTAGTAACATTTTAAATGGCTATCAATCATCTCAATGAATGCTCATCATTTAAATCAACTATATCTCGCTTTAAGTTCCTGGGAGTGAAAGTTAATTGAACGCTAGAATCCCTTCAGAAAGCAACTGATCCACCCGTCTCCACAAATTGAGACATAAATAGGAAGAACATAGTATGTCTACTGACCCTGTTATCTTTGTTCTCAAAATTAATCAACAGTAGTTCCTGGGCTCAGTAACAATCCACCCACCATCTACTGGGACAGAATGACAAGATCCTCCACAAAGGTTCTAATCCCAGGTTTCATGCCAGGTTTCTATGCTGACCTTAGTAATGATGATGGGTTCAGTGGCTCCATATTGCACAAGGACAAAGCCAACAGGTGTTTCTGCTCCAAATTGCACTCTGTAACAGCTGTAAGGTAAGTCCTGTAGGGTAAGTACTAGGGTCCGTCGATATGGAAATTTTTCGATTTAGATATGTCGATGGGCGTTATTTTGGTATATCGAGATATACCAAAATAACGATATTTTCGGGTTTTTCGTACTGCGCATGCGTGTGCGGCTCGCGCATTCTGAGTGCGCGCGTGTTCCGGGTGTTCGCGTGTTCTGGGTGCGCGCGTGTTCCGGGTGCACGCTCACTCGGGGCCTATCTCCTCAGGAGGTAAATATCTTTCTCTCTCTGTGTCTCTCACTCTCTCTATCTCTGTGTTTTTCTGTCTGTGTCTCTGTGTCTCTCTCAAAACCCCCCCATCTCTATCTATCTGTATAGATCTTTCACATCCACCCCGTCTCTCCCCCCACAACCCCCCAGCAGTCTCTCTCTCCCCCCCCCCACAGGAAGCTTCCAAGAAGGTCAAACTTTCTATATCCTAGGGTTTTAAAACAGGTACTGAGGTAGTGGATGGTTTGTCTTTGATCTTCCAAAATTCTCTGGATTCTGGAACAGTTCTCATTGATTGGAAGATTGCAAGCATAACACCACTATTTAAGAAAGGTGGGAGAGAAACGATGGGGAATAATAGACCAGTTAGTCTGACATCAGGGGTAGGGAAAATTCTTGAATCCTTAATCAAGGATGTTGTTATGGGATACCTGGAAGACCATAACAAGATTAGGCAGAGTCAACATGGCTTTACAAAAGGGAAATCATGCTTAACTAATCTGTTAAAAGAGTTTTTTGAGGAAAAATCTAGCAGGTTAGATAGGGAGGGAAATATATATAGATTTTAAGAAGGCATTTGACCAAGTACCAAATAAAAGGCTATTGCACAAGGTTACGGCCTACGGGATTAATGGGAGCATATTATCATGGATTGAAGAGTGATTAACGGGTAGAAAACAGAGAGTAGGGATAAACGGGTCATTCTCAAATTGGCAGGATGTAACTAGTGGAGTGTCACTTGGGCCTCAGCTATTTACAATTTACATCAATGGTCTAGACGAGGACATTGAATGTAACGTGTCTAAATTCACGGATGACACTAAACTAGGTGGGAGAGTGAGCTCTGAGGATGATGCAAAAAGATTGCAATGGGATATAGATAGGCTAGGGGAGTGGGCAAGTAGGTGGCAGATGGAATTTAATGTGGGGAAGTATGAAGTTATTCACCTAGGTAGCAAAATAAAAAAACAGATTATTTTCTAGAAGGGGAGAGATTAGATAGTGTTAGTGTTCAGAGGGATTTGGGTGTCCTTGTACACCAGTCACAAAAAGTTAAGTTTGCAGATACAGCAAGAACAGGGAAGTCTTGCTGCAACTGTATAGGGCCTTGGTGAGACCGCACCTAGAGTATTGTGTGCAGTTTTGGTCTCCTTATTTAAAAAAGGACATACTTGCCTTAGAGGGGGTGCAGCGTAGATTCACTAGGTTAGTTCCTGGGATGAGGGGACCGACCTATGAGGATAGGTTGAATAAACTAGGGCTGTATTCTCTAGAGTACAGAAGAATTAGGGGAGATCTTATGTAAGATTCTTAAAGGGCTGAATAAAGTAGACAATGAGGGACTGTCTCCCCTAGTAGGAGAATCTATAACCAGGGGTCACAGTCTTAAAATTAAGGGTCGGCCTTTTAGAACAGAGTTGAGGAAAAATGTGTTCACTCAGAGGGTAGTGAATTTATGGAATTCACTTCCCCAGAAGGCTATAGATGCTCAGTCCTTGAACATTTTCAAGGCTGAGACTGATAGAGAAATGTGAAATGAAGTGAAATCAACCTGAAATGTTAACTCACTTTCCTCTCTACATAGATGCTGCCTGACCAGCTGAGTGTCTTCTTCAACTTCTGTTTTTGTTTCAGATTTCCAGTATCTGAAGTGATTAATGCTATTAGAGAGAGAGCTTGTTGATCCTGAACTGGGCTGACCTGCAGCTATCCTGGTTATGAGCCTCTTTAGGTTTCTGGTATAAAATGACATATTGATAATAGCAGGCTTTATCAAATTAAAAGGTTTACTGAAATGATTTGTAATTAACCATAATGAATGAAGCAAAACGTTGATTGCAATTTCTATTGGAGGTTAAGGTAGATAATCAAGGCTTCACTGTGCTCCGACTTTACACATAAACACTTCATTGGAAAGAGAATAGAATATTACAGCACAGAAGGAGACCATTCAGCCCATTGTGCCTGTGGAAGAGCAACCCAATCAGTCCCATTCCTCTGCTCTTTCCCCATATCTTTGTAAATTGTTCCTTTTCTAGTATTTATCAAATCCCTTTTGAAAGTTGTTATTGTTTTCACCATTCCCAGACCATAATAACATTCTGTGTAAAACAAATTTTACTCATCTCCCCTCTGGTTCTTGCCAATTATTTTAAATTTATGTGCCTTGGTTACCGATCCACCTTCCAGAGGAAACAGTTTCTCCCAATGATCAAAATCCTCGTAATTTGGAAACACCTCTATTAAATCTCCCCTCAACCCACTCTATTCTAGGGAGAACAATCCGAGGTGAATTAATCAAATCCGATTCAGATCCATAATAAAAACTGGAAAGATTACATTTTGTCTTCTCAGATTCAGCCAGTATCAGTGTGGCCAGATTACCAATGAATTTCTAATTAACACAACACTTTTGACATTCACATAAATGATTGTGAAACCTTAACATGTTCAGTTATTATGTGGTTTATTCAGTGATTTATGTGAAGTATAAACATCCATGTTTGGGGGGGGGGGGAAGCAGGTGCTAGGTTGTATATCTTCTAACAATATTACTATAGGGAAAAGAATAGTGAGAGGAGAGAATGGTCTGACAGGTGATGTGTGAGGAATGTGGCACGTGGGAGTTAATGGAGGGCAACCTAAATCCGGGCGATTTCATCTGCAGCAAATGTCTGCATCTGAGGAAACTCCAGCTTAGAATAGCTGAGCTGGAATCATAGAATCATAGAATCATAGAATTTTACGGCACAAAAGGAGGCCATTCGGCCCATCTAGTCTGTGCCGGCTCTTTGAAAAGAGCGATTCAATCCCATTGCCCTGCCCGCTCCCCATAGCCTAATAGACCCGTTCTTCCTAAATAAAGATCTAATTCCCTTTTAAAAGTTGTTATCGAATCAGCCTCCACCACCTTTTCAGGCAATGCATTCCAGATTCGAACAACTCGCTGAGTGAAAAAATTTCTCCTCAGCTCCCCTCTACTGCGCCTTGAAACTATTTTAAATCTGTGACCACGAGTCACAGATTCACCCACGAGTGGAAATAGTTTTTCTCTATTTGCCCTGTCGAAACCCCTCATGATCTTATAAACCTCTATTAGGTCTCCCCTCAATCTTCTCTGCTCCAGAGAGAATAACCCTAGCCTATCTAGCCTCTCCTCATAGCTGAAGTCCCTCAATCCTGGCACCATCCTAGTAAATCTTCGTTGTACCCTTTCCAATGCCTTCACATCCTTTCTGTAGTGTGGTGACCAGAATTGAACACAGTATTCCAGCTGAGGCCTCACCAAAGTCCTATAGAGGTTAGTCAGCACTTCCTGACTTTTGTACTCTATACCCCTATTTATAAAGCCTAGTATCCCATATGCCTTCTTAACAGCCTTGTCTACCTGTCCTGCCACCTTCAACGAGTCACTAACACAAATCCCCAGGTCTCTCTGTTCCTTCACACCATTTAAAATTGTACTATCTAGCCTATATTGCCTCCCTTCATTTCTTCTCCCAAAATGCATCACCTCACACTTCTCTGCATTAAACTTCATCTGCCATGTGTCTGCCCACTTTACCAATTTGTCTATATCCTCTTGCAGATGGCTACTATCCTCCTCACTGTTTACTATTCTCCCTAACTTAGTGTCATCTGCAAACTTGGAAACTGTACTCCATACACCCAAGTCCAGATCATTGATGTAGATTACAAACAGCAATGGTCCCAAAACCGATCCCTGTGGCACACCACTGCTCACTTCCCTCCAATCTGAAAAACAGCCGCTCACTACAACTCTCTGCTTTCTGTCTCGCAGCCAGTTGTGGATCCACGCTGCCACTGTCCCTTTTACGCCATGGGCCTTTAATTTCTTAATAAGTCTCTCATGAGTCTCAGGTGGAGACGCTGCGCAGCATTAGAGATGGGGAGAGCTTCCGGGACAGTTTCATCCTGGAGCCAGACACTCCCCTAAGCCCCAAGGAGCAAACATATACCAGCCACAGACAGGACTGGGTGACAGTCAGACAGGAAGGTAAAGGGACCCAAAAGAGAGGGGCAGAGGAACCCCAGGCTTTAGCCTTGTCTGACAGGTATGAAATACTTGCAACCTGTGTGGACAAGGAAATCTGCGAGGAAGATGGGCAAACTGACCCCAACACCTCTATATACAGGAGGCCACACAAAAAGGAATAGTCAAAAGAAATGTAGTTGTAATTGGGGATGAGACAGTCAGGAAGACTGATGCACTTTTCTGTAGCTGTAGCAGGAGACAAGAAGACTCTGTTGTCTTCCTGGGGCCAGGATGAAGGACATCACTGCCGGCCTGGAGAAACATTTGAAGCAGGAGGGAGACGATCCAATTGTAATTATTCATATAGGGACCATGATACAGGTAGGACCGATAGGGACGAGTTAAAAGAGCAAGTTCCAGGAATTGGGAGTTATTCTAAAAAATAGAACTTCAAAGGTGTTAATATCAGGACTGTTAGCCGAACCAGGAGCTAATTGGTACAGGCAAAAGAAGATCATGGATCTGAATGCCTGGCTAAAAGAGTGGTGCGGAGGGCAGGGGTTCCGATTTATGGGTCACTGGCACCAGTATTGGGGGAGACAGGAGCTACTCCACATAAACAGGGCTAGGACAAATGTCCTAGCGACGCGAATAAATAGGGAGGTAGAAAGGGCTTTAAACTACTAAGTGGGCGGGGGGGGGGGGGGGGGGGGGGAAAGGTAAAAACATAGTCAGATATAGTCCATCACAGTTAAAAATTAGGATCGACGAAAGTGGGAGAGCGATTAACAAAGGACTAGAGCAGAATGTGTCAAGCAGGGAAAAGGAGCCCAGTGATAGGCTACTGGTGAATAGGACTAATAGCCGGAAGCTAGAGAACAGCGATATATCGATATATCGCTAAAACCCGATATGATTTCATATCGATATGCCAATATAGACATTTAAAAAATATCGATATATCAAAAAAACGATATATCGAGGTAAAAAATTGGGATGCGAGCACAATCAACTACAAGACCCAGAATGCTCATTGTGTATAGACACAATGCACAGACCGAGGTGCAAAGCCGCCATCTTGTATTCATACTCCTCGAATACAATATACAGGTATGCAAGGGGTGGGGGGAGAGAGACGGCTGTGGGTGGGGGGGTGAGGGGGAGAGAGACGGCTGGGGGGGGGGTGAGGGGGAGAGAGACGGCTGGGGGGAGGGGGAGAGAGACGGTTGGGGGGAGGGGGAGAGAGACGGCTGGGGGGGAGGGGGAGGAGAGGGGGAGAGACGGCTGGGGGGGGGAGGAGAGGGGGAGAGAGACGGCTGGGGGGGGGAGGAGAGGGGGAGAGAGACGGCTGGGGGGAGGAGGAGATAGACGGCTGGGGGGGGAGAGGGGGAGAGAGACGGCTGGGGGGGGAGAGGGGGAGAGAGACGGCTGGGGGGGAGAGGGGGAGAGAGACGGCTGGGGGGGGGGGAGAGGGGGAGAGAGACGGCTGGGGGGGGGGAGAGGGGGAGAGAGACGGCTGGGGGGGGGAGAGGGGGAGAGAGACGGCTGGGGGGGAGAGGGGGAGAGAGACGGCTGGGGGGGAGAGGGGGAGAGAGACGGCTGGGGGGGAGAGGGGGAGAGAGACGGCTGGGGGGGGAGAGGGGGAGAGAGACGGCTGGGGAGGGAGAGGGGGAGAGAGACGGCTTGGGGGGGGAGAGGGGGAGAGAGACGGCTGGGGGGGGAGAGGGGGAGAGAGACGGCTGGGGGGGGAGGAGAGGGGGAGAGAGACGGCTGGGGGGAGGGGGAGAGAGACGGCTGGGGGGAGGGGGAGAGAGACAGCTGGGGGGGGAGGGAGAAAGAGACGGCTGGGGGGTTGGTGGGGGAGAGAGACGACGGGGGTCGGGGGTGCGAGAGAGGGACGGGGGGGGGGGGGAGAGACGGGGTGGATGTGATAATATACAGATAGATATACAGATAATATACAGATAGACAGCTGGGGGGGGAGGGAGAAAGAGACGGCTGGGGGGTTGGTGGGGGAGAGAGACGACGGGGGTCGGGGGTGCGAGAGAGGGACGTGGGGGGGGGGGGGGGGGAGAGATGGGGGGGGATGTGAGAGAGGAGAGAGGGAGAGAGACATAGAGAGACACAGACAGAAAAACACAGAGATGGAGAGAGTGAGAGACACAGGGAGAGAAAGATATTTACCTCCTGAGAAGATAGACCCGGAATGCGCGCGCACTCCGATGCGCGCGCATGCGATGTACGAAAAAACTAAAAATATCGATATTTTGGTATATCTCGATATGAGCCAACCGATATATCTATATCGGGAAATTCCCATACCGCCGTTCCCTAGCGGAAGCATTAGCATTCAAAACAAGATAGATGAATTAAATGCACAAATAGAAACAAACGGGTATGATCTAGCAGAGACTGAGACATGGTTACAGGGAGATCAAAGGTGGGAGCTAAACATTCCAGGGTACGTGGTATATAGGAAGGATAGGCAATGTGGTAAACGAGGAGGGGGGTGGCCCTGCTAATAAAGGATTGGATAAAAACAGTGGAGAGGAAAGATTTTAAATCAGAAAAGCAGGATGTAGAGTCAGTTTGGGGAGAGGTACATGACAATAAGGGGCAGAAAACTCTAGTGGGTGTAGTTTATAGACCCCCAAACAGCAGTCAAAGTATCGCTCAAGCTTTAAATCAGGAGATTAGCGGAGCATGTAGAAAGACACTAAATGTGGGTGATTTTAACATGCACATAGACTGGGACAACCAGATTGGGAAAAGTAAGATAGAGGAAGAGCTAATAGAATGTATTAACAATAATTTTCTAGATCAATATGCCGAGGAGCCAACCAGGGAACAGGCCATATTAAACCTTATTTTGTGTAATGAAACAGGGCTGATCAGCAAACTGGAACTTAAGGCTCCCCCAGGGCAAAGTGATCATAATATGATGGAATTTAGCATTAAATTAGAGAGGGAAGTAGTTAAGTCTGAAGCAAAGGTCCTAAATTTATATAGAGCCAACTTTGTTGGTATGAGGGAGGATTTAGCCAAGATAAACTGGGAAATTAGACTTAAGGATTTGACAGTAGAGCAGCAATGGCAGACATTCAAGGAGATAGTACAAAATTCCCAACGAGCACGTATTCCTTTGAGGAATAAGAATTCCATGGGAAAGGTGGTCTAACCATGGCTAAGTAGAGCAGTTAGGGAAAGCATAAAGTTAAAAGAAGAAACCTATAAAACAGCTAAGGTGAGTAGTAGGGTCCGGCGATATATCGATATATCGCTAAAACCCGATATAATTTTCATATCAATACGCCGATAGACATTTCAAAAATATTTATATATCGAAAAAACGATATATCGAGGTAAAAAATCGGAATGCCGCACACTGAACTACAAGACCCAGAATGCTCATCTCTATACACAATGCACAGACCGAGGTGCAAAGCCGCCATATTGTATTCATAGTCCTAGAATACAATATACAGGTAGGCAAGGGGTGGGGGGGGAGAGACGTCTGGGGTGGGGGAGGGGGAGAGAGACGGCTGGGGAGGGGGGGTTGAGAGAGACGACGGGAGTGGGAGACAGGGACGGTGGCGGGAGGAGAGAGAGACGGCTGGGGGGGTGGAGGGGGAGAGAGATGGCTGGGGGGGGGGTGGAGGGGGAGAGAGACGGCTGGGTGGGGGGGAGGGGGAAAGAGATGGCTGGCGGGGGGGGGAGGGGGAGAGACGGCTGGGGGGGGGAGGGGGAGAGAGATGGCTGGGGGGGGAAGGGGAGAGAGACGGCTGGGGGGAGGGGAAGAGAGACGGCTGGGGGGAGGGGAAGAGAGACGGCTGGGGGGGGGGGGGGGGGGAGAGGGAAAGAGACGGCTAGGGGGGTGGGGGGGTGAGAGAGACGACGGGGGTGGGAGAGAGGGATGGCTGGTGGGGTGGGAGGGGGAGAGAGACGGCTGGTGGAGGGGGAGGGGGGAGAGAGAGACGTCAGGGAGGGGGGGGTGGTGGGGGGAGAGACGAGGTGGATGTGATGATATATAGATAGATAGAGATGGGGGGGATGTGAGAGAGGAGAGAGACACAGAGACACAGACAGAACAACACAGAGATGGAGAGAGTGAGAGACACAGAGAGAGAAAGATATTTACTTCCTGAGGAGATAGGCCCCAAATGCGAGTGCACCCGGAACGTGCGCGCGCATGCGCAGTACGAAAATCCCGAAAATATAGATATTTCGGTATATCTCGATTTGAGCCCATCGATACATCTAAATCAGAAAATTTCCATATCGACAGACCCTAGTGAGTAGTAAACCCGAGGATTGGGAGAGCTTTAGAGATCAACAAAGGAGAACCAAAAAATTGATCAAGAGGGAGAAAATAGAATATGAGGGCAACCTAGCGAGGAACATAAAGACAAACTGCAAGAGTTTCTACAAATAGATAAAGACGAAAAGGCTACCAAGGGTAAATGTGGGTCCGTTACAGGCAGAGACAGGGGGAATTATAATAGGAGACAAAGACATGGCAGAGTCATTAAACAAGTACTTTGCTACTGTCTTCACCATAGAAGACAGTAAAAACCTACCAAGAATAGAGGGGAACCAAGAAGGCAATGTTAGCGAGCAATTTAGGGAGATTAATATTAGTAAAGAAATGGTTTTAGGTAAATTGTCAGGTCTTAAAACCGATAAATCCCCTGGACCTGATGGCCTCGCATCCTAGAGTTTTAAAGGAGGTGGCTACTGAATCTCAGTAGCCACCTCCTTTAAAACTCTAGGAATCTTCCCAAATTCTCCGGATACTGGAAAAGTTCCCATTGATTGAAAGATTGCAAACGTAACTCCACTATTTAAGAAGGGTGGGAGAGAAAACATGGGGAACTATAGACCAGTTAGTCTGACATCAGTGGTACAGAGCTGCCAACCTTTTTTTTAACAAAACAAAGTACTCCTGAAAGCTAAAAACAGTATTTTGTAGTTAAAACAAAAGTATTTTCCCCAGAACCTACCGGTACTTAACGAAAAAATTACAGCGCGAAAAGATGCCAAGTAAAATGGGACTTCAAAGCCCCTCGTTAAGCAAAAAGTGCGTTACGCGGGAGGTCCCTACTGTGTTTCCTTATATGAAAAAAATTGTTCCCAGTGATGCCTTGCACCCAGCCTAGCGCCCAGCGCTAACATTTACAGTGTATCAGCGATGGCATAAGGCAGGGAGCACTGCTATTGAAGGCAGGGAGAGAGAGTTAGAGAGACAGAGACTGAGACAGAGACAGAGAGAGAGACCGTGAGTGTGATTGTGACAGCCAGAGACTCAAACAGAGAGAGAGAAAGAGACACAGAAAGAGAGAGACAGAGAGAGAGAGAGAGAGAGAGAGAGAGAGAGCGCGACCGAGACAGACAGAGAGAGGGAAAGAGACAGAGAGAGAAAGACAGAGAGAGGGAAAGAGACACAGAGGGAGAGAGAGACACTCAAAGAGAGACTGAGAAAGAGAGAGACAGAGAGAAGGAGACACAGACGTAGACAGAGCATGGAACATTTTGGATTTTCAAAAAAAACATATTTTACCAAGAAAAATGGTCCTGCCGTATTTACTTCAATTCACCGTACTAAATACGGCAAAAACGTACTGATTGGCAGCTCTGGTGGTAGGGAAAATTCTTGAGTCCTTAATTAAAGACGTCGTTATGGGATATCTGGAAGACCATAACAAGATTAGGCAGAGTCAGCATGGCTTTACAAAAGGGAAGTCAGGCTTGACTAATCTTTTAGAGTTTTTTGAGGATGTATCTAGCAGGTTGGATAGGAGGGAACCAGTAGATGTGGTATATTTAGATTTTAAGAAGGCATTTGATAAAGTGCCACACAAAAGGCTATTGCACAAAGTCAAGGCCCACGGGATTCATGGGAACATATTAGCTTGGATAGAAGAGTGGCTAATGGGTAGAAAACAGAGAGTAGGAATAAACAGGTCATTCTCAAATTGGCAGGATGTAACTAGTGGAGTGCCACAAGGATCAGTACTTGGGCCTCAGCTATTTACATCAATGATCTAGACGAGGACATTGAATGTAATGTGTCTAAATTCACAGATGACACTAAACTAAGTAGCAGAGTCAGCTGTGAGGATGATGCAAAAAGATTGTAACGGGATATAGATAGGCTAGGGGAGTGGGGGAGTAGGTGGCAGATGGAATTTAATGTGGAGAAATGTGATATTATTCACCTAGGTAGCAAAAATAAAAAATATATATATTTGCTAGACGGGGGGAGGTTAAATAGTGTTAGTGTACAAAGGGATTTGGGTGTCCTTGTACACCAGTCTCAAAAAGTTAGTTTGCAGGTGCAGCAAGCAACTAAGAAGGCAAACGGCATGTTAGCATTCATTGTAAAGGGTTTAGAGTACAAGAGTAGGGAAGTCTTGCTGCAACTGTATAGGGCTTTGGTGAGACCGCACCTAGAGTATTGTGTGCAGTTTTGGTCTCCTTATTTAATAAAGGACAGTGTTGAGGAAACATTTCTTCACTCAGAGGGTAGTGAATTTATGGAATTCACTACCCCAGAAGGCTGTAGATGCTCAGTCCTTGAACATTTTCAAGTCTGAGACTGATAGATTTTTGAAAAATAGAGGGATTAGGGGATATGGGGATAGAGTGGGTAATTAGAGTTAGGTCAAAAGATCAGCCATGATTTTATCAAATGGCGGGGCAGGCTCGAGGGGCCGAATGGCCTACTCCTGCTCTTAATTCTTATGTTCTTATGTTTGGTGCTATTGTTGCAACATCAATGCTGGTGTCAAAGTTCCACCTCCTGTTAGAGAGGGCATCTTGTTTTGGTAACACAAGAATGGAAATATCCTACTGGGAGAAAATACTCCATCTTATTGCCAATTGTGGACTGTGTAGTCATTAGTAATTGTGAGAATAATCCCTGCACTGGTTATCGTGCCTGATCAGATCTGAAAGTCTCAAAGTTCTTTAGAGTATTTGGCAGGTAAGTGTAGCTGCTGCAGCAATGTTCAACAAATAGCCATGAGATGCATGACCAATCTTCTCACCTGGGGAATAGTTGGTCAGGACACTAAAATAAAAATTCCATGTTGAGGGTTGTGGTGGACACAACTTTAACTTGGACCCTGTCCTTCTGATCCATGCTGAACAGGGCAAAGAACACTCTGGTTGTTTTTGCTTGTCCACAACTTGAGCCAGATAGGATCACTGGCTGGGCCAGATACCATCTTACATTACCTTTCTCAAATAAGAGAATCCGATCTACGGCAGCCAAAATATAGGACAATCCAGGCCTAAATTAAGAAATATCCAATCCATTTTTTTTTGTCTGACCTGCTTTAAAGATAATCCTGTGAAATGCTTTGAGCTGCCCTCCCAATGTGAAAGGCTCAATCTATCTTCTTCTGTACTAGTAAAACAATGGCTATCTATGCTTCAAAAAAGAATCTCAATAACCAATGACGCAGATACATGATTTATACCTCATCAGAAAGGTCTTGCAGCTGGGAGGGACCTGGGCATATTTGTTTTCAGGGATCTCCTATTGTTCATGAGGTATTTTAAGTCTTGTGTTTCTCGCTGCAGTTATACCTGGTGGCTGGGCTGGCTGTGGCCCTGTGGTGTCCTGCGTCACCGAGTACACACAGATAGCTAAGCGGCGGGAACAGATCAATACATATAGAGATGAAATGTCTGTGTGTGAATCTATATTACATATTGGATTTCAGCTTCCTGATGTGAAAGGCGCTCTATAAATGTAATTTTGGTTTTGCTGTTGTTGGATCCTTTGGTTGCAATCAAAGCTGCAACAGGTACAAAAATAACAAAATTACACTTGTATAGCGCCTTTCATGCCAGGAGGATGTCCCTGCCGCTGGACAGTCACAGCTTCAGACTGAAACTGAGGACAGCGGGGGGGGGGGGGGGGGAGGAGGGAAGGGGGGGATTAGGAGTTGCCTATGGGTCCATCAAAGAGGAGAATCTTGAGGCGAGACTTGAAGGAGGCCAGGGAGGGGGCAAGACGGAAGGACTGCGGGATGGAGTTCCAGAGGTCAGGGACAGAGTGGCTAAAGGTTCGTTCGCCAATGGATGGGTGGATGGGTCGGGGGACATGGAGCAGGCCAGAGCCTGCTGAGTGGAGGGGGCGGGCGGGTTGTTAAGGGGGTAGGAGATCACTGATGTAGGGTTGGGTGAGGTTGTGGAGGGCTTTAAATGTGAGGACCAGGATCTTGAATTGGATCCTCTAGATGATGGAGAGCCAATAAAGTGGGGCGAGGATGGGGGAGATGGGGTCACGGAGTTTGGAACGGTAAAGGACACGGGCTGCAGAGTTCTGGATTATCTGCAACCTGTGGAGGGAGGAATTGGGAAGGACGAGAAGCAGGGGATTTGCATAAACGAGCCGGGATGTAATGAAGGCACGGTTAGTATTAGAATGCAATTACTGTATTATTATTAATTTTTGTATCACATGTTGTATTTGGAGCTCCTGTGGCTCAGTGGTTAGAGCACTTGTCTTGCAAGCTGGGGAGACCAAGCTGGGGAGACCTGTGTTCGAATCCAGGCAGGTCAGGGCGAAACCTTGGGCAAGTTTCCTTACTCCACACGCCTAATAATAATCCCTCCAAAAAAACCACAATAATAAAATTGGTCATTTCAATCCACGACTGTTTGTGAGACACTGCTGTGCGCAATTGGCTGCCACAATTCGTCCACAAATATACAGTCAATTCACTTTACAGTATATTCTGTGAACCGCTTTGGGACGTCGATAAGATGTGAAAAGCGCTGTATCAAATGCAAGGATTATTTATTATTAATTTATTTCAAACCAATATTTCTTAACTGTGATGTGCAGTATTGCTGAAGGATGACTGTAAATAGCCCAATTTTACAGAGATCCATGTTACAGCATGGACTGTAGTTTTATGTTCTATGTCTCTTGGCATTGCTAATGCTGTTCTGAAACTCTCCATCTTAATGGCTGAAATTTAACCACTCTGTTTGTTTTAATTTCTCTAACCCACATCAGAGTTTTCCTCACCCATCATTGCAGCGCTGATGAAAGTCTCTTCCCAAACACCAGCCAAATTGTGAGTTACTGACTGACCTGATGTGGCATTCCCGTATCTGTCATTTTCCATTTCATATTTGTCCTGTAAACTGCCTGCAGAATGTGTGGTATTTCCTACACTCCAAGGACAGAAGTTGAGATGGAGTCCCTATCTGTAGTATCTTGTTCAGATCAGAATGTCTTTGCTTATGAGTGAGGTAGAGAGGAAACTTGAGCCACTCAGGATGAGTGTAAAGCCACACAGCACATTTACCAACCAACACACAACATCAAAAACCCACTAAACACAGTTTTGTTTTTAAACAGACTTGGAAAGGAATTAAATTGCTTCAAGCTGGTTACAGCAATTCTGAACGAGAGCCATATTTTCAGTTTCAAGAACCTCACCAGCACAGAAGTCCACGATTTTGCTGAATAGATGTGTTAGTTTAAGTAAACCTGCTGCTCCAAGCAGGAAGATTTGCTGTGATCCATCTTTTTGCTCGCAAGAAACATTGTGCTGGGTCCTTTGTGTTTCAACATCTCTGAGCTATCAAGTCTCTGACACGTCCATATCTGAAGACTTGCTCTACTCTACACCTGGGTCAATGAGCCAAATGATCTTCTGTGCTGTAAATGTCTATGTTTCTATCTCCTACATCCCTTTCCCCTACAACAAAACCTCTAGCATCTCCTTCTGCCCCTGCACCTTACCGGTAAATGCCAGAACCATCATTGTAATTACACATGGAGTCCTGTAGCTTAGTGGTTAGAGTCACGAAGTCAGAGGACCTGGGTTTAATTATTGCCTCAGTTTACAACAAAAACAACAAAATTACACTTGTATAGCGCCTTTGACGTCAGGAGGATGTCCCAAGGTGCTGGACAGTCACTGTGTCAGACTCGAGCTGGGGACAGAGGGGGAAGGGAAGGGGGGGGAATCAGGAGTTGCCATCAAAGAGGAGGGTCTTAAGGTGGACAGGGAGGGGACAAGGCGGAGGACCGTGGAATGGAGTTCCAAAAGTTGGGGGCAGAGTGGCTAAAGGCTCTTAATGGCTGACGCCAATGGTGGGGCGGATGGGTCGGGGGATGTGGAGCAGGCGAGAGCCTGCTGAGTGGAGAGGGTGGGCAGGTTGGTAAGCGGTTAGAAGACAAGCCTTCTCTTTTAGTTTGACGTTGCCTCTTACCTCATTTGCTGACCATGGTTGTTGAATTACACAAGTGGAGTTTTTGTGTATTGGGGCTACACACTGGTTTTGTATTGTACCATATGCTTGTTTGAATAGTTTCCACTGTATGTCTGTGGGTTTACCCATTAACAGTGCAGCCAGTTTACTGTTCTCAACCCTTTGTAGTTTGCCTTATTTAAATTTTAAATCTTGGTTTTCGACTCTTCCTCTCAAACCGTATACAGTAAAGCCTGGACAACCCGCACAGTTGGCCCCACTCACCTCCCAAATTTCGGAGTTTGCTGGTACAGTAAAAGCTTTGTTATCCGGCACCCTCGGGACCTGACCAGTGCCGATTAATCAAATATGCCGGATATTCGAGTGGCAAGTTGCCGAAAATCCCCCCTAAAATAATTAACTTATTTTAAAACATACCATATTAATAATAGACTAAATAATAACAGGATATTGTATGGATATTTACCAATAAAGCATTCCAGCATATTCGGTAAAATGATCGGTAAAAAAGCATTCCAGCATTTGGTAAGTTTAATCAGTGAGCAAACACAAAGTAAGCATACTACGAGTGTCTCGGATGGCTGCGGTATGAGATTCGGTTGCTGGAATGGTGAATTGTATTGGAAGATACCGGTTGGTTGAGTAAGCCGGTCGGTTGGGAACCGGATAAACAAGATTTACTGTATTTAGAACCTACCCTAGAAATGGCTGGGGAAGCCCTGCCCCATACACCACGTGAGCTGTAAACACAGCCCTGAAGCCAAACAACGGCCGAGCTCCCTTGTTGGTTCTAAAATATATTGTTCCAAAAAACTGTCCTAAATACATTCTAGAAATTTGCTCCCTTGCCCATTTCAGCTATTTCAAATCGAAAAGAGTGGATGAGTGGGAGAGTGTGTATGTGTGTGAACATTAGAGTGAAGTCAGCGGTAGTTTTCTTTCTGGGTCAGAGGCTGGATGGCTTGATCATAGAATCTTACAGCGTAAAAGGAGGCCATTCGGCCCATCTAGTCTGTGCCGGCTCTGTAAAAAGAGCAATTCAATCCCACTGCCCCACTCTCACCGTAATCTAACAGACCTGTTATTTCTAAATAAAGATCTAATTCTCTTTTAAAAGCTGTTATCGCCACCACCTTTTCAGGCAATGCATTCCAGATTCGAACAACCCATGAGTGAGTGAAAAAAATTCTCTTCAGCTCCCCTCTGCTTCATTTTAAAACTATTTTAAATCTGTGACCACGAGTCACAGATTCGCCCACCAGTGGAAACAGTTTTTTCCTATTCACCCTGTCGAATCCACTCATTATTTTATAAACCTCTATTAGGTCTCCTCTCAACCTTCTCTATTCCAAAGAGAATAAACCTAGCCTATCTAGCCTTTCCCCATAACTGAAGTCCCTCAATCCTGATACCATTCTAGTAAACCTTCTTTACACTCTTTCCAATCAATATCCTTTTAACATCCTTTCTATAGTGTGGTGACCAGAATTGGACACAGTACTCCAGCTGAGGCCTCACCAAAGTTTTATAGAGGTTAGTCAGCACTTCCTGACTTTTGTACTCTATACCCCTATTTATAAAGCCTAGAATCCCGTATGCCTTCTTAATGGCTTTGTCTACCTGTCCTATCACCTTCAAAGAGTCACTAACACAAATCCCAAACTTCATCTGCCATGTGTCTGCCCACTTTACCATTTTATTTACATCTTCTTGCAGATGATGTATAATCGTTAGATTCAGAATAATTATGGAAAGGGATAAGGAACGATCACAGGTGAGGACACTCAACTGGAAAAGGGCTAATTTCAATGAGTTGAGGTGGGACCTAGCCAAGGTGGATTGGAAAGAAAAATTGGCAGGTAAGACAACTAACGAGCAGTGGGCAGCGTTCAAAGAGGAGATAGTTCAGGCACAGGTCAAAAGCATCCCCACAAAGGTGAAATGTAAGGCATCCAAACCTCCCTGGATGACTAAGGAAATCGGGGCCAAAATAAAACAAAAAAAAGAGGCTTATGATAAGTGTCAGGCTCAAAATTCAGAAGGGAACCAAGCAGAATATAGGAAGTGTAGGATAGAACTAAAAAAGGAAGTTAGAGGGGCAAAGAGACTGCATGAAAAACAATTAGCGAGTAAGATTAAGGGGAACCCTAAGGTTTTTTACCAACATATTAAGAGTAAAAGGTTGGTCAAGGATAGGATGGGGCCAATTGGGGACCTAGGAGGAAATCTCATTGTGGAGGCAGAGGGCATGGCTGATGTACTGAATGAGTACTTCGCCTCTGTCTTCACAAAAGAAAAGGATACAGCCAATGCCATGGTATTAGAGGAGAGGGTAGGAGAAATGGATAGAATAATTATAACGAGAGAGGAAGTTCTAAAAAGGTTGACGTTGCTCAAGGTGGATAAGTCACCTGGTCCGGATGGGATGCACCCTAGGTTACTAAGTGAGGCACGGGAGCAAATAGCAGGGACTCTGGCCACGATCTTTCAATCTTCCTTGGACACAGGGGTCGTGCCAGAGGACTGGAGGATAGCTAATGTTACTCCCTTGTATAAAAAGGGGCAGAAGGACAAGCCTGGTAACTACAGACCAGACAGTCTAACGTCGGTAGTGGGCAAACTTCTAGAGTCCATAATCAGGGACAAGGTAGATCTTCACTTAGAAAGATATAGGCTAATAAAGGACAGTCAACATGGATTTGTTAAAGGCAAATCTTGCCTTACAAATCTGATAGAATTTTTTGATGAGGTAACGGAATGGGTGGATAATGGTAGCGCAGTTGATGTAGTTTACATGGACTTTCAAAAGGCATTTGACAAAGTGCCACATGAGAGACTTATTAGGAAATTAAAGGCCCATGGCGTAAAAGGGACAGTGGCAGCGTGGATCCACAACTGGCTGCGAGACAGAAAGCAGAGAGTTGTAGTGAGCGGATGTGAAGGCATTGGAAAGGGTACAAAGAAGGTTTACTAGGATGGTGCCAGGATTGAGGGACTTCAGCTATGAGGAGAGGCTAGATAGGCTAGGGTTATTCTCTCTGGAGCAGAGAAGATTGAGGGGAGACCTAATAGAGGTTTATAAGATCATGAGGGGTTTCGACAGGGCAAATAGAGAAAAACTATTTCCACTCGTGGGTGAATCTGTGACTCATGGTCACAGATTTAAAATAGTTTCAAGGCGAAGTAAAGGGGAGCTGAGGAGAATTTTTTTCACTCAGTGAGTTGTTCGAATCTGGAATGCATTGCCTGAAAAGGTGGTGGAGGCTGATTCGATAACAACTTTTAAAAGGGAATTAGATCTTTATTTAGGGAGAACAGGTCTATTAGGCTATGGGGAGCGGGCAGGGCAGTGGGATTGAATCGCTCTTTTCAAAGAGCCGGCACAGACTAGATGGGCCGAATGGCCTCCTTTTGTGCCGTAAAATTCTATGAATCAATGAATCTATGATGACTATCCTCCTCACTATTTACTATTCTCCCTAACTTAGTATCATCTGCAAACTTGGAAACTGTACTCCCCACACCTAAGTCCAGATCATTAATGTAGATTAAAAAGAACTAAAGATCTAAAGTATATTGTGTATTGTAAAGTATTGTATTAAATATCATTCACCTTCAAAAGCCATACAATTCTTTCTTAGAAATTAGAAAAACTGATCAAAAGGTAACAGGGAAAACAAGATTTACTCCTCCACCTGCAACTGTCTCAGCAGAGTTGTTGTATTGGACAAAATAATAATAATCCTTGCGTTTGATTTAGCGCCTTATCACATCTTCTAGACATCTCAAAGCACTTGAGATGTATTTTGGATGCAACATCTTCATTCTCCCTCCCTGTCCTCGATGACGAGGCTGTGAATCCCAGGCTTCGTCACCCACATCCGCAGCTCACAGGATAGGCAGCAAAAGGGGCAAAACATGAATGAACCTTTATAACTGTTTCAACTTCTCAGCTTACTCTACAACCTCTCAAAAAATATGGTAGTGTAACAGACAAACACACAGACAGTCACAAGTCACATTGCCTTATGTTACACAGTATGAAAAAAACAAAGAGCATGTGTGACACTGTTCGAGCTTCAGAAGAGACCTGGCGGGTATCAGTTCACACAACAAAATGCATATAATAGCGCCCTTCACATACGGTAACATCTAAGAGCTAGGTACAGTGATGGAGCCCGAGGTCGAGCCAGGGGAAGGGGCGAGGTGACCGAGGCGAAGGGGTGATCTATAAATGGCGATTGAGATAGAGAGTGTTTCGGGGCATGGTAACTGATGGTGGTGCGGAGGGCACGAGGGATAAGCAGGAGGCTGTAGTCAGCTAAGAGGAGGACGGTGACACGGGGAGTAAGCAGGTCGAGGTTAAAAGAATCAAATCACACTACAGCTTCCAGCCTTCCCCTCAAATAATAATAATCCTTACATTTAATATAACGCATTATCGTCTTTGAGACGTCTCAAAGTGCTTCACAGAATATACAGTGAATTAGTTTTACAGTATATTTTGTGGGTGAAATGCAGCAGCCAGCACAGAAGTGTCCAACAAACATTTGTGGATTGAAGTGACCTAATTATTATTAGTTGTACAAATGGATAAGAAAATAAATCTTCTGAACTGGAAAGCCGAATAAGCGGCGTCTGGTTGAGCAGTGTGAGATCTTGGGGACTTTACAGAACAAAAGAGAATTGCTCCCCTTTCTGTCAAATGCCCAATTATGGTATTGCAATGTACTCCAGGTTGTCGCGTGTTACTAATCTGCACTGCAGCAATCTCACAAGCTGAAACCCACGGCTGCCGGTCACTGGTTATTAGAAGCAGCTTGCTGAGAAGGAAGCTTATAAAACACTTTTCAAAGAAGTTTCTGCGCAGCCTCTCCTCACTGGCTGGTTACACAGCCATCAATTATCAGTGTCAAAGGACAGGTAGCTGCCCTCACCGGAGACCCATCAACAGCTTTGTGCTGAAGTTCACACTGAACTCACCTCAGCTTCACTCTAATGGCACGTTTGTTACCTTTGCTCTGTGAGAGTGACACAGGCTTGTATCTTACACTGCAGGCCACTCCATTACCATTGTGTACTGGAGAGGTTTTCATGTCAAGTACACGCACACTGTGCTCTACATGCTCTCTGAAGGATCTCCTCTCTGGTCACTCGCTTGGCTGTCTCAGTAACATGGCTGTTCTACATCAATATACAATTGGGTATTGAACCATTAGATTTTTACTGTTACACTGTGCATCACTGGCAGCCTCTCCCCTCTAAGCTTCTCTTATACTACCCAATCCTTATGTAGTTACATCTTAGAAAATATATAAACTATAAACCACATCTTAGAAAATATATAAACTATAAACCAAAGGCCTGACAGTGCCAGGACCTTTACCAGGACCGCATCTGTCTCTATCAATTCCCACACAACCAGTTAAAGTCGGTGCCAATCTGGGTCAAACACTTCGTCAGCCATCCAACATAACTCAACTGAATTCACTGAATAACTCAACTGAATTCACATTCCTCAGAGAACAGGTTGCCATCACTAACAAAGGAACTCACACAGATTAATTCTGTAACACATTCCGAACAGGCAAAGCCTATCATTGTTTGTGGCTAGAAGGGAACTGGGGGGAAAGAGGGAGGGGAGCGGGGCAGGGGGGGGGGGTAAGAGGGAGGGGAGCAGGGGGCAGTTGAAGTGGGGGAGGCAGTTGGAAGGGGAGGCAGTTGGAGGGGGGAGGCAGTTGGAGGGGTGGAAGAACCAATTGGAGAAGCAGAGCTGGAGGGAGTGGGCGGAGTTGGGAGGGAGTGGGCGGAGTTGGGAGGGAGTGGGCGGAGTTGGGAGGGAGTGGGCGGAGTTGGGAGGGAGTGGGCGGAGTTGGGAGGGAGTGGGCGGAGTTGGGAGGGAGTTGGAGCAAGGAGTTGGAGCAAGGTGTGAGGGGGGGGGGGGGGCTAGTTAGAGGGAGGGGGGATGGGGGTGGAGCCTCCAAGATCTTGGCCATTTGGAGGAATTACATTGAAATTCATGTCACCTCATGAGATGATCTATTCTTCACGAAAAGCTTTGCAAACATTCGTGTAAGGATTTCATCAGATACAGGTATTATGTGGGCTGCCAGTGTCTGAACCAACTGTGCTGCTCACCAAACAGGGCAAACGGATTCAATCACAACTTTCAAAAAGGGAACTAGATAGGTTATTGAAAAGGAAAGATTTGCAAGGATTTGGGGAAAGAGCAGGGGAGTGGGATTGATTGGGCACGATGGGCAGAAGGGCTTCCTTCTGGGCTGTGATATTTTATGATTCTATCAATAGAATTAATACATCCCGAAAGATCATTTAAGCATTTAAAAGCTTCCCCTCTGTTCCAAAAGGAGATATTGTTCCGAAGTTTCTTGTAGACAAATGAAATTAAATGAAATGAGTGAAAGTGAAGACAAAATACGATGTGATCACTCCGAGGCCAAAACCCTCCCACTGCGATCCGCGATCCCCAGTCACAGGGAAAGATATACAGAGGCATGTCCTCTGTATATCTGAGCAGTATGTGCCTTGAGGACACAATGTGCATCCACCAAACGCAATTCAGATCAGTTGCTTTCCATACAAAATCATCATGTTGCCGGTAAACATATAATACTCCGTTTTTAAAACATTTGGAGGAGGGGGGCGCGGAGCTTTAGAGTCTTGAGCTTCCGAGTGCGTGCGGAGCCGAGGACCCGAGTGTGTGCGGAGCCGAGTGTGAAGGAGGGGGGATGCAATGAAAACATTGCTGAGTTAGGGGGCCACCACTATTCAAAGTTTGGAAGCCTCTGCCCTAAACAAAGGTACATAAGAAAACACAGACCTACAAGCAAGGCACTTACAGATTTTATGTTTTCCTTTCATTGGGAATTTGACCAGTAGCTCCTGTGGGTTGGTACAAATGAAGACGAAAGGCGAGCCAGACTCCTGATCTGCAAACTGAGAACAAATCAAACTGAGAACAAGCCTTCCTTCATAAGAACATAAGAAATCCTGGATGAAAAAAGACCAAAGTAGTTGGCCTTCCACCTTCTTGGCGGTCGCATGTACATATGTCCCAAACTACCTATGTTCTATATCCCATAACATTATATCCTAAAAGAAAACTATCTAATATGTCTTTGTCTGTCTGGAGTTAGAGAGACATGAGGATTCAGCGAGTGCAGTAACTGATTAACATTCTCCCAAAATAGAAAGAGGAAGGACCTTGACTGTGCCCCAAAGGAGAGGTCACTCTGCATTTGCAGTTGGGTTTGTTCAGTAATATTCCAGTACATCAGCCAAAGCCACCTCCTAAATGTGAACCAACACAAAGGGTGTCTGTCTATCACCTGTTGGATAATCATCTGATCTTGACGGAGGCTGGGTTCTGTTCACAAATACCTGGCTACACAGCGACAGTGATGCACTGAAAATCCAGAACTGAGAAGCTCTGAAGACAGGATATTCCATCTGCTTCTATAAACTGAGTAGTAAATGTTCGGATGTCACAAGAATTCCTTTCAGTTCGATTCCTCCCCACACAATAACAGGCTGCAGGTAGTTACTTCATCTTACGACAAGTTTAAGTTTTCTAAATATATACATATAGAGTACAAAAGTCAGGAAGTAAAACTTTTAAAATTTTGGTTGGGCCTCAACTAGAGTACTGTGTTCAATTCTGATCACCACACTTTAGGAAGGATGTTAAGGCATTGGAAAGGGTAGAGAGGAGATTTACTAGGATGGGACCAGGAATTACGGATTTCAACTATGAGGAAAGGCTAGAGAGGCTAGATTTATTCTCATTGGAGCTGAGAAGGTTGCAAGGAGACCTAATAGAGGTTTTCAAGATCATGAGGCGATTCGATAGAAGAATTTTTTTCACTCAGCGAGTTGTTCGAATCTGGAATGCGTTGCCTGAAAAGGTGGCGGAGGCCGATTTGATAACAACTTTTAAAAGAGAGGTAGACATTTATTTTGGGAGGATGGGTTTGCGCGGTTATGGGGAGAGAGCTGGAGAGTGAGATTAAATTGCTCTTTTCAAAGAGCCGGCACAGACTCACTGGGCCGAATGGCCTCCCTTTGTGCCATAAGATTCTAGGATGACATATATATAAAAATATTAATTTAGACACTTGATCCGCCACTGTTTACTGAACGGGGTGAAAGTCTGGGCAAGTTTCATTACTCCTCTGTTTACTTTGCCTTTGATATAGCAAGTATCATTGTAGCGAGAGAATGAAAATGAGCAGCCAACAGACAATCCAACCAGTGTTTGTTTGCGAATATTTCAAACTCATTTAACCTTTGCTTTCATCTTCTTATATGTCACATCAATGTGTAAAACCTGCCATTAAGTATGGATTCCTGGGCAGGGCCAAATGTTGGGCAAGTTTCTTACCCCACAAGCCTCTGTTTCGCCAGCAGTAAGTGAGAACCCGGTTATTAGTCAATTAGCCGATTGTTTTTCTGGGGTAATAATTATTCAATAAAATAAATATTAATAACTTGGTCACTCAATCCATGACTGTTTGTGGGATACAGCTGTGCGCAATTGGCTGCCGCATTTCGTCCATAAAATGTAGTCAATTCACTTTACAGTATATTCCGTAATGCGTTTTGAGACGTCTGAGACGTGATAAGGCACTGCTTCAAAGGCAAGGATTATTATTACAAATGGTTAGATACTGAATATAGCCCTATTTATTTCCTGCAAATGTTACAATTCAGACAGTTTATATTACAAGTACGATGCATTTTGTTTCACGCACTGAGGCTGTTACTATATTAAAACATTTTTTTTTAAAAAACTGGCCTGCCTGAAGACATTTGAGATCTAATGATTCCTATTCCCACAGAACTACGATTCCCACTGAAACACCTTTTAACCATGTCACTAAAGCCTGTTAATAGTGATATCCTAATGGAAATTGAATACCAATTTCAGAACATTTATGAGATTGCTTCAATTAAACAAAACTCATCAGTACTGATTTAAAGTCATTGAGAATCAATTGGTGCTCAAGGAAAATGTCTTCCGTAAAGAAATGTCCTCATTAACTCCATTGCGGGTTTAAATTTATATCTCATTACAAGTGTGTTATTGATAATTGCATTGCTATTAGTTAGAATACATTATAATTGTTCTCTGGGAAGAGCTACCTTATTCTCAGTGAGTGGGAGAGTATGTGATTGACTGGTGTAATGAAGTTTGCTGATGACTGATGCTGCTCAGTGTGCAATCCCACAAACTGAAAACTGGACATTGGTTAACTGGGGACAATTATAATCTGGGATCTGGCTCATTTCATCCTTAGCTGGAAAGAATCACAAATGTCAGAATTCTATTGAAAAATACAAATATTCACCACAAGATCAGTTAAGGACATTTCTTAGGAACAGACAGTATCAGCTGATAATGGAATATTGTGAAGGGAGGGCGTCTGACAACAGAACTTACAAATCAACAATTAATTTGGTATGTCAACAGCCTGAATTGAACTCTCCAGAATAACTGGAGAGTTAATAGAGATTCTGATGAAGACTGATATCCCCACCCATGCCAATTGATGGATAGGATAATTAGAATAATCCTTGCATTTCAGGTAGTGTCTTTTCACATTGAAACATCTCACACAGTTTTCTCATACTCTTGTCAAGTGTAGTGATCGTATTTGTAAGTGAATACAACAGCTAATTTGCCTACAGCGATTGCCATTAAATCAATTAGCATTTTTTAAATCTGGGGAATTATTGGCCTGTACACTGGGAGAGAGAAACTCCTTTTCTGTTTTGAATAACATCCACCTGAACAAGACAGACACAACCTCAGTTTAATACCTCAACCGAAAGAGGGCAGTCCAACAGTATGACACCCACCAGCACCACTCGTCTCAAAGTTCCAACCTGAGACTCAAACCCACAATCCTGAGCCAACTGAGCCAACGTGACTCCTAAATTTTCACAGGCTTTTTAGGGAAAAATTTGGACAAATGCTGTTGCAGGGAAAAAATGACATCATGAGCAGACCTGTAACTCTTATATTAATCCTTGCATTCGATATACAACAACAACAACAACAACTTTGATTTATATAGCGCCCTCGACACCGGGCGGCGTCTCAGAGCGCTTCACAATAGCAGATCCCAGGACCGAGCCAGGGGCAGGGGAAGAAAAGTGACCAAAGGCACAGTCGAAGAGAAACGACTTTAGCTGGGACCTGAAACTGGGAAAAGAGGGGGCGAGGCGAAGGGAGTGAGGAAGGGAATTCCAGAGCCTTGGCGCATAGTGGCTGAAGGCATGGCCGCCGAGGGTGGAGTGGAGGATTCGGGGGACAAGGAGGAGGCCAGACCTGGTGGAGCAAAGGCACAAACGTTTTTGAGGGATTATTATTAGGTGCGTGGAGTAAAGAAACTTGCCCAAGGTTTCACCCTGCCTGGATTCATCCACAACTGTTTGTAGGACACTGAAGCATACAATCCTATGCTGCTGCGTTTCTCCAACAAATATACAGTCAATTCACTTTACAGTATATCCTGTGATGTGTTTTGAGACGTCTAGAAGATGTGAAAAGAGCTATCAAATACAAGAATTATTATTATTTTCACATCTTCAAGACATCTCAAAGCGTTTCACAGAATATACTGCAAAGTGAATTGAGCCAATTGTTCAGAGCAGTGTCTTTAGGACATTTTGCTCTCTAATTGGCTTTTGCCTTAATCATTTCTGTCTCCAAAATGTTAATATCCTTGATTTCTCTTTCTTGTTTCGTTACGACATTGCCTTCAGGCCCATTTCTTAAACGGTCACCATCGTCCTTAACTATTTCCTTGAACGTTTGCATTTCTTTCAAGATTTATCTTCCTCACATCCCCTGATCTCTGCCCTGTAATGTACTCTCACATCTTCTCAATTGAACCCAATCTTCCAACAACTTTATCCCCACCTATTCCATTTCAGCATCTCATCTGACCACCATCATCACAACAACCTGAGACATCCAGACAGAACCAATAGATCGCTTTATTTTCTGTTCTTCACAGACCTGCTGAGATTATGATGGTGAGAAAAAATTCAAACCAGCAGCAGTTACTGGAGATAAGTGAAACCTGTACTCTCCCACCCATAACAACATTACCTTCTCTCTTCTAACCCGACCCACTCCGCCACCCACGTTCACAGCTACCCGCTTGACCTGGTGATCACTCGGGGCCTCAGTGTCTCAGATGTCACTTTCACTGACAAGGCCATCTCCGACCACCATTTTATTTCTTTCAACTCCTCTATCCCTTTCCCCATTGCCTCCAAACCTACCACCATCTTCTATCACCATAGGAAGAATATCTTCCCACAATCCCTCTCCGCTGGGAGTCCTCTGAACTCCTTCCCCTCTGGCCCACCTCCCCCACCAACGCATCCTCCGCACTCACCCTAGATTCATAGATTCATAGAATTTTACGGCACAAAAGGAGGCCATTCGGCCCATCTAGTCTGTGCCGGCTCTTTGAAAAGAGCGATTCAATCCCACTGCCCTGCCCGCTCCCCATAGCCTAATAGACCCGTTCTCCCTAAATAAAGATCTAATTCCCTTTTAAAAGTTGTTATCGAATCAGCCTCCACCACCTTTTCAGGCAATGCATTCCAGATTCTAACTACTCGCTGAGTGAAAAAATTTATCCTCAGCTCCCCTCTACTTCGCCTTGAAACTATTTTAAATCTGTGACCACGAGTCACAGATTCACCCACGAGTGGAAATAGTTTTTCTCTATTTGCCCTGTCGAAACCCCTCATGATCTTATAAACCTCTATTAGGTCTCCCCTCAATCTTCTCTGCTCCAGAGAGAATAACCCTAGCCTATCTAGCCTCTCCTCATAGCTGAAGTCCCTCAATCCTGGCACCATCCTAGTAAATCTTCTTTGTACCCTTTCCAATGCCTTCATATCCTTTCTGTAGTGTGGTGACCAGAATTGAACACAGTATTCCAGCTGAGGCCTCACCAAAGTCTTATAGAGGTTAGTCAGCACTTCCTGACTTTTGTACTCTATACCCCTATTTATAAAGCCTAGTATCCCATATGCCTTCTTAACAGCCTTGTCTACCTGTCCTGCCACCTTCAACGAGTCACTAACACAAATCCCCAGGTCTCTCTGTTCCTTTACACCATTTAAAATTGTACCATCTAGCCTATATTGCCTCCCTTCATTTCTTCTCCCAAAATGCATCACCTCTGCATTAAACTTCATCTGCCATGTGTCTGCCCACTTTACCAATTTGTCTATATCCTCTTGCAGATGGCTACTATCCTCCTCACTATTTACTATTCTCCCTAACTTAGTGTCATCTGCAAACTTGGAAACTGTACTCCGTACACCCAAGTCCAGATCATTGATGTAGATTACAAACAGCAATGGTCCCAAACACCCTCTCCTCCACAACACCCTCTCCTCTCCACCCTTAAGCCACGCATCTCCCAAACTGCCTCCAACTCTTGAACCTCACCCTAGTTCACCAGCCACCTCCGCTCACTTAAGAGCCAGGTTAGGGCTGCTGAATGCACATGGCTCAAATCTGGTCAAGCAGTCCACTGCCATATCTGGCTGGACCAAATCAAAACTTACTACTCTGCTCTGATCTCTGCCAAATCACACTTCTACTTGAGGATAATCCTGGAGGTGAAGGACAACCCCAAACTCCTATTCACCACAACCAACCAGCTCCTCCGCCCTCCTCTGTCTATTGCCACATTTTTCTATGTATACACTGTCTCTCCATTTCACAATAAATCCTGTGAAGCACTGTGATCCGTCCCTCTGCTGTGATAAGGCCAAATGCAAAGATTATTAATGCTTGGTGCCTGAGCCTCTCTCAGGTGTTATTCTACTCCAAGCCCGCGCATGCTGTTGTCCCAACACATGACTGCTTTAATAGTGAATCATGTCAAATGTAGTTTTATAAACCAGATAATTTGAAACTAAATTAGATGAAAAAAGAAGGCAGCAGCAAGTGGAAGTAGAATGGAATATCAACCATGATTAAATGGCGGAGCAGGCTCGATGGGCTGAATGGCCTACTTACGTTCTTATGTTAAGTCATTCTTAGTTTAATTGGTCAACAACCTATTAGAGAAGGAAAGGTCACAAAGTCAGAAACAGCAGGAAATCACCAGCTGCTCACTGCAACCTCAAATGGAAATTTGTCTGAGAAACAATCTCATAATAATAATAATCCTTGTGTTTGATATAGAGCCTATAACATTAAAACGTTTCAAAGTGCTGATCAGTAATTTGCTTTCAGAAGTTTTGCTTTGTGAAAGTTATTGAAGCAGTTACCTGAATCATGCACACTCAAGCCACATTACAAGTCAGAATTGTTTTCATATATCCTCAGTTTCATTCCAAACAGGAAAATATAAATTTATCACATTGGTAAATTTTTCAAAATTATGCCAAAATCTGAGGGGTTTTTTCCCACTCCATGGCAGTTTGTAGGACACTGCTGTGCACAATTAGCTGCTACGTTTCGCCCACAAAATATAGTCACTGTACTTTACAGTATATCCTGTGAGGTACTTTGAGACATCTCAACAACGATGTGATAAGGAGTTGTATCAAATGAAGGATTATTATTATAGTTTAACTCCATTCCACCAAACAAGAGAAATCAACCATTCGCAAACTACAAGTTTCTGGGGATGAACATACTGGATTCACCTAAAAACTTGTGTCTTCACATGAAAACAAGTTAGTTCCAATAAATATTGAATTAGAAATTGGTTGGGCTTAAATGCTTTAAATAATGGCATTCAAAAACATGCAGAGGAGGCAGCAGCAATGTCCAGGACAGTATAAGATAAAGAAAGAAACTGACAGGATTTACCGTAAGCCTTTTCATGGCTCAGATTATTCATTACAGGTTTTCCAAACCTATCTTCACTTGCCAAGATCTGGGTTCTCCTTCCTGTAGCTGTCTTGCTTACAAATATTATACAGACTGTCTGAGATGATAAAATAAATCTGGAGAGGGTGGGCAAAGGAGATAAGCATGGTCGTTCTGCATTAAATTGGCTCTGAGAAGACAGCTCCACAGGACTGTGTGTCAGCCTAGTTCAGTTGACAGCACGCTCACCAGTGAGTCAGAGGGTTGTGAGTTCAAGCCCCACGTCGAGACTTTGAATTGACATAATAATCCTCATCCTTGCATTTGATATAGCGCTTTTTACGTCTCTTAGACATCTCAAAGCGCTTCACAGAATATTCTGTAAAGTGAATTGACTGTATATTTGTGGGCAAGATGGCAATTGCGCACAGCAGCGTCCCACAAACAGTCGTGGATTGAAATGACCAAGTTATTATTGCTTTTTTTGACGGATTATTATTAGTGTGGAGTCAGGAAACTTTCGCGCAAGGTTTCGCCCTGCCTGGAAATGAAACCAGGTCTCTCGCTTGTAAGGCGAGCGCTCTAACCACTGAGCTGTCCGGCGTGGAGGGCGCTATATAAATCTAAGTTGTTTCCTTAGGATTCCTTAGTACAGGCTGACTTTCCAGCGGTGCTGGGGAAACGCTGCATTGAACGAAGTGCCATTCTTTGGACAAGATTAGACCTGTCTGCCTGTTCAGGTGGATGTTAAAGATGCCACTACGCTAATCAAAAAGAGAAGGGAATTTCTTTCAAGGTCCTGGCCAACAACAATAATAATGATAATCCTTGCGTCCTCCTGATGTGAAAGGCGCTATACAAGTGTAATTTTGCTGTTGTTGTTGCATTTGATATACTGCCTTATCACATCTTTGAGACATCTTAAAGTGCTTCACAGAATATATTGTAAGGTGTAGTAGTGACTGTATTTTGCAGACGAAACAATCCTCCCAAATAAAATTGGTCATTTACAGCACAACAGTTTGTCCGTCATTGCTGTGCAAAAATAGATGCCACATATACCTACAAAATACTCTGCTTTACAGTAAAATCCTGGGAAGTGCTTTGAAACATTATCCTAATGTGAAAGCTGCTGAATTAGGAGGGAGGATGACACCAAGGATGACATTCTAATTCAGCACGATTCAGGAAGGAAGCAGCGCTGGATCTAGTTTTGGGGAATGAGGTGGGGTGAGTACAACAGGTTTCTGTAGGTGAGCACCTAGGAAATAGCGATTACAATACAATTAGATTCAGAGTAATTATGGAAAGGGATAAGGAACAATCAAAGGTGAAGATACTCAACTGGAAGAAGGCTAATTTCAGTGAGTTAAAACGGGACCTAGCCGAGGTGGACTGGAAAGAATGGTTGGCAGGTAAAACAGCTAACGAGCAGTGGGCAGTCTTCAAGGAAGAGATAGTTCGGGCATAGGTCAAAAACATTCCAACCGAGATAAAAAGTAGGGCATCCAAACCTCCCTGGATGATTAGGGCAATTGGGGTTAAAATAAAGGAGGCTGATGACAAGTGTCAGGCCCAAGATACAGAGGTCAAACAAGCAGAATATAGGAAGAGCAGGAGAGAACTGAAAACGGAAATTAGAGGGGCAAAAAGACTGCATGAGAAACAATTAGCACGTAACATCAAAGGGAACCCTAAGGTATTTTACAAACATATTAGGAGTAAAACATTGGTCAAGGGTAAGGTGGGGCCAATGAGCAAATCTTATTGTGGAGGCAGAGGGCATGGCTGATGTACTGAATGAGCACTTTGCCTCTGTCTTCACAAGAGAAGAGGATGCAGCCAATTCTACAGTATTGGAGGAGAGGGAATGGATAGGATTAGTGTAAACAGAGAGGAAGTACTAAAAAGGTTGACGGAGCTCAAGGCAGATAAGTCACCCGGTCCGGATGGGATGCATCCTAGGTTACTAAGGGAAGTACGGGAGCAAATAGCAGAGGCTCTGGCCACAATCTTTCAATCTTCCTTGGACACAGAGGTGGTGCCAGAGGACTGGAAGGTTGCTAATGTTACTCCCCTGTATAAAAATGGACAGAAGGTCAAACCTGGGAACTACAGGCCAATCAGTCTAACGTCAGCAAACTTCTAAAGGGGGGAGAGAGACCGGGGTGGGGAGAGGGAGAAAGAGAGACGGGAGGGGGGGGGAGAGATTGTGGGGGGGGGGCGATGGAGAGAGGGAGACCAGGGGGGGAGGGGGAGAGAGGGAGAGACCGGGAGAGGGAGAGAGAGAGAGACCGGTTTGGGGGGGGGGGTAGAGATTGGGGGGGGGGGGGGGGGGGGGGAGAGATTGGATGGGTGGGCGGGTGGGTGGGTGGATGGATGGTGGGGGATGTGAGAAAGGAGAGAGACACAGAGACACAGACAGAAAAACACAGAGATGGAGAGAGTGAGTGCACCTCCAAATGCATGCGCACCTCTCGATATGAGCCCATCGATATATCTAAATCGGAAAATTTCCATATCGACGGACCCTAGTGGCAGGTCAGGTTGACAAAGCCGTTAAGAAGGCATATGGGATACTAGGCTTTATAAATAGGAGTATAGAGTACAAAAGTCAGGAAGTACTGACTAACCTCTACAAAACTTTGGTTAGGCCTCAGCTAGAGTACATCCAAGTCTGGTCACCACACTATAGAAGGATGTTAAGGCATTAGAAAGGGTACAAAGAAGGTTTACTAGAATGGTACCAGGATTGAGGGACTTCAGTTATGGGGAAAGGTTAAAAGGTTAGATGGGCTAGGTTTATTCTCTTTGGAACAGAGAAGGTTGAGAGGAGACCTAATAAAGGTTTATAAAATCATGAGAGGTTTCGACAGGGTGAATAAGGAAAAACTGTTTTCACTGGTGGGCGAATCAGTGACTCATGGTCACAGATTTAAAATAGTTTCAAAACAATGCAGAGGGGAGGTGAGGAGAAATTTTTTCACTCAGTGGGTTGTTCGAATCTGGAATGCATTGCCTGAAAAGGTGGTGGAGGCCGATTCGATAACAGCTTTTAAAAGAGAATTAGATCTTTATTTAGCGAGAACAGGTCAGTTAGGTTATGAGGAGAGAGCTGGGCAGTGGGATTGAGTTGCTCTTTTCAAAGAGCCGGCACAGACTAGATGGGCCGAACGGCCTCCTTTTGTGCCATAAAATTCTATGATTCTATGATATAGATATGCTAAGTGAATTGGCAGGTAGGTGGCAGATGAAATATAATGTAGGGAAGTGTGAAGTCATCCACCTATGGTAAAAACAGTAGAGCAGATTATTCTTTAGAAGGGGAGAGACTAAATAGTGTTAGCATTCTAAATAGTGTCCTTGTACACCAGTTACAAAAGGTTGGTTTGTAGGTACAGCAAGCAATTAGGAAGATTAACGGTATGTTGGCTTTCATTATAAAAGGGTTAGATATAAGAGTAGGGAAGTCTTGCTGCAACTGCATAGGGCCCTGGTGAGACCGCACCTAGAGTATTGTGTGCAGTTTTGGTCTCCTTATTTAAGAAAGGATGTACTCGCCTTAGACAACGTAGATTCACTAGGCTGGTACCTGGGATGAGGGGATTGAGCTATGAGGATAGGTTAAGCAATCTAGGCCTATATTCTCTAGAATATAGAAGAATTAGAGGTGATCTTATAGATACCTAAAATATTTTTTTTCTTATAGGGGCACAACAGAATAGATAGTGGGCCTGAGACAGAGACTGTTTCCCCTGGTTGGAGAAACTATAACCAGGGGTCACAGTCTGAAGATTAGGGGTCAGCCCTTTCACACTGAGTTGAGAAAACATTTCTTCACTCAGAGGGTAGTGAATTTATGGAATTCTCTATCCCAAAGGGCTGTAGATTCTCAGTCCTTGAACATATTCAAGGTTGAGATTGATAGATTTCTTATGGATAAAGGGATTAAGGGATATGGGGATAAGGCGGGTAGGTGGAGCTAGACTAGATCAGCCATGATCTTATTGAATGGCGGTACAGGCTCGAGGGGCCGAATGGTCTACTCCTGCTCCTAATTCTTATGTTCTTATAGTCTATGTATCAAATGTGAGAAACCAAAACAGAAATCACTGGGAACACTCAGCAGGTCAGGAAGCATCTATGGAGAGAGGAAAGTGAGACAATGTTTCGGGTACACGACCCTTCATCAGAATGAAGAAGAAACATCAGAACATTGGAGCATATGAAATGCAAGGATTATTTTTTAATCTTTTATCTAGATCATCACTAAATTTTGATGCTTCCTTAACACTGTAGCATGGCAGGCCCAACTTGACAAGTAATGTGAAACATATTAGTGCTGCTCACTGGTGAAGTAATTGAATATTACTTACACTAATGCAGTACTCGAAAACCAGAAGATATTCACTCAAATATTCTAAATATTTTCGACCATACCTTCGGTCATCAACTCCCCCGCCCAGACTCCCTGCCCTCCACCCCCCGCTTGATCCCAACCTCCAGCTCAGGATACAAACTCTTCATTGCCCAGCACCTTGGGATGTTCACCTAACGTGAAAGGCGCTATACAAATGTAATTTTTTTTTTTCACCTGCAATCTGATTTGTTCTGTTATGCTTGCCAACTGCACTTTTTTTTAAGCTTGTAAACCTTTCTAACCATTTCATCTTTGCTGTGGTTCTGTTGTGAGTCATTCGAAGACGTCTTATATAGAACCACATATTGTATTGTATTGTATTGTAGCCTAAATACACAAAGCAGTCCTCTGCAAGTTACTCAAACAACTTTTGAACCCCAAAGATTCAAAGATTCAAAATATATTGCTCTTTAGATCTTATTCTATTCCAAAAAACTAGAACACATAACTGAGTTAAAAATGTGGTGCACTTTAAATCTTACTCTGATCAATAATAATCCTTGCATTAGATATAGCGCTTTAGCATGTCTGCAAGACAACTCAAAGTGCATCACATTCACCACTCCATTTCACCTCCTCTTGTTCCACCTCCTTGGACTTCTCATCTCTCCTCTCTCAATCTCTCCCTCCACATCCATTCCACGTTCACAGCTACCCGCTTGACCTGGTGATCACCCGGGGCCTCAGTGTCTCGGATGTCACCATCACTGACAAGGCCATCTCTGACCACCACTTCATCTCCTTCAGCTCCTCTATCCTTCTCCCCATTGCCTCCAAACCTACCACCATCTTCTACCACCCTTGGAAGATCTCCCCACAATCCCTCTCCACAGACCCTCCACCTCGCCCCCCTCCCTGGCCTCCTTCAAATCCCGCCTCAAGACCCATCTTTTCGATGGTCCCATGAGTGACTCCATGACTGATGGGCTGACTGTCCAGTGCCTTGGGACATCCTCCTGACGTGAAAGACACTATACAAGTGTAATTTTGTTGTTGTTATTGTTGTTGGAGTCCTCTGAACTCCTCCCCCTCTCGCCTACCTCCCGTACCGACCCCTCCTCCACACTCACTCTCCTCTACCACACAGTCTCCACTGCACTCGACGCCATTGCCTCTCCTCACCTCCCGAACTGCCTCCTACTCTTGAATCTTGCTCTGGTTCACCAGCCACCTCTGGTCGCTCAAGGCCCTGATGCGGGCCACTGAATGCACTTGGCTCAAATTCGGTCTAACTGTCCACCAGCACATCTGGCTGGACCACATCAAAACCTACCACTCCACTCTGGCCTCCGCCAAATCGTCTTCTACTCCAGGATAACAGGAGCCTGGGTTGTCCTTCACCACATCCGTAACATCGCCAGACTCTGCTCCGCCACTGCCTCACCCCACAGGCTGCTGAAACCCTCACCCATGCATTTGTCACATCAAGGCTAAACTATGGAAACTCCCTCCATGTTAGCCTTCCCTTCACAATCTGCAGATCATTCAGAACTCTGCAGCTCGTGTCCTGTCGCACACCCTCTTTTTCAATTATGCCTTCTGCTGCACTCCCACCTCGCCCCCTCCCCTCTCCCATCCCTCCTCTGTGCTCAGGTTCTGACCCTTGACTGTTCAGCGCTCTATCCACAAAGATAAAGGATTCCAGAATTATAAACAACAAAATTACATTTGTATAGTACCATTCACATCAGGAGGACGTCCTAAGGCACTGAAACAGAAGATTTGCCCAGATCAACATCAAATGTGATTACTAGCGCTTTGGGGCTGTGCCCAGGATGAGACATGAAGTGAAACAGGAAGTGTTTTTTTACTCCTCTGTAATTTATCTGTCACTTTTGCTAATTCCTTGGAAACTGATTGTTACTGACCAACTTGTGAATCTTTATCTTCCCATCTGCCCCTCCTCTGTCTGGCAGCATCCTTGCTTAACAATCACAGGGATGATTTAGACTGCTCACTTCCTTTATGACTGTTGACTGTGTAGGAGGTGTGATTCAATAAATTGTTGCCAGCTTTTCCCTTCACTGTCTCAGTAAATCACAGAAGTACCAAACTGCAACCAGTCAGAAAAGATCAATCTACCACCCACTTTCTAAACACTTAGGTTTCAGAAAAAATGAGAACAAAATAGGAACCATTTCATACCTTCCTTGTCATCCAAGACATTGCTAACCAATCATACTGTGATCCTTTCCATCATCTCTTGCATGTGAGAAGACCAGGATTGATTCCTGGACAGGACAAAGTTTTTGGCAAGTTTCCTTACTTCACACGCCTTGGTTTATCTGGCAGTAAGTAGGAACCTAGGTGTTCACTGATTGGCCGACCACTTGCTGGGGGTAATTATTCCTTTTTTAAAAAATAATTTGGTCACAATTGTTTGTGGAACACTGCTGTGCGCAATTGGATGCTGAGGTTTGCCTCAAAATATACAATCAATTGTCTTTACAATATATTCTTAACTTTATTTTTCAAATGTCAATTCAAACATTGACAAATACAGTAAAGCCTGGATAACCAGGCACTGTTGGGCCCAACGGACCAGAGATTCAGCGGCTTTTGGGGTGAGATATTGCTGGAGATGGGCAATACGTCGGAGGTGGAAAAAAGTGGTGCTGGTGAGGGACCGGATGTGGGGGAGGAAGGACAGTTGGGGGTCGAACCTGACACCAAGGTCGCTTACGGATTCGGAGAGTTTTAGACCAGGAGGTGGAGTAAGTGAGAGCCATATGATTGAAGACATTGACGAGAGTCAAAGAGTGTGGCTTCCATGTCAACATTCAGCTGCAGGAAATTCACACTTATCCAGCTCCTGATGTCTGACAGGCTGACAGAACATCAGGGGACTGGGGGTCGCAAAGTGAGGTGGAGAAATAGAGTTGGGTGTCATCCGCATACATGTGGAAGTGTGTAGTGTGCCCCATGTCTGCGGATGACATCCCCAAGAGGGAGCGTGTAGATGAGGAAGAGGAGGGGGCCAAGGATGGATCGTTGGGGTACCCCACAGGCAACCGGATGAGAGTCGGAGGAAAAGCTGTTTGTGAGATGTACTGCTGGCGGTTTGTGAGGTAGGACTCAAACCAGGCGAGTGCGGTCCCACTGAGGTGGATGGCGGAGGACAGGCCGTGGAGGAGGATGGCGTGGTCGACTGTGTCAAACGCGGCGGAGAGGTTCAGGGGGATAAGAAGGCAGAACAACAACAACAACATTACACTTATTATAGAATCATAGAATGTTACGGTACAGAAGGAGGCCATTCGTCCCATTGAGTCTGTGCCGGCTTTTTGACCGAGCAAGTCACTTTCATTAACCCCAATCACCAGCTTTCTCCCCATAACCCTGCAAACCCATCTTCCCCAGATACCTATCTAGTTCTCTCTTAAAAGCCACTATCCTTTCAGGCAGATCATTCCAAATTCGAACAACTCGCTGAGTAAAAAAATTTCTTCTAACCTCCCCTCTGCTTCTTTTGGTAGATATCTTAATACTGTGACCATGGGTCACAGACACACCTACCAGCGGAAACATATTTTCCCTATCTAGCCTGTCGAAACCTTTCATGATCTTGAAGACCTCTATCAGGTCCCCGCGTAACCTTCTCTGCTCTAATGGGAAAAGTCCTAACTTCTCCAGTCTGTCCTCATAGCTAAGGTTCCCCATTCCTGGTATCATTCTCGTGAATCTCCTCTGCACCCTTTCCAGTGCCTTAATGTCCTTCCTGATACAAGGTGCCCAGAACTGGACGCAGTACTCCAGTTGAGGCCTAACCAGTGTTTTGTATAGATTAACCATAACCACCCTACTCTTATATTCTATGCCCCTACTAATAAAGCTCAGTACAAATGCCTTTTTTACTGCCTTATCTACCTGCCCTGCTACCTTTAATGATTCGCTTACTTGAACACCCAGATCTCTCTGTACGTTCACCCCCCTTAAGATTGAGCTACCAAGTCTATATTGCCTCCTATCATTTTTCCTATCTAAGTGTATCACCCCACACTTATCCACATTAAAATCCATCTGCCACATGTCAGCCCATTCCACCAATCTGTGTATGTCTGTTTGCAGTTGGATACAGTCCTCCTCACTATTTACTACCCTACCTAACTTTGTATCATCTGCAAACTTGGAAATAGTGCTCTCTATGCCCAAGTCCAGATCATTAATATATATTAGAAAGAGCAGTGGTCCCAATACCGATCCCTGGGGGACACCGCTGCACACCTCCTGCCATTTTGAGAAACACCCATTAACCACCACCCTCTGCTTTCTGTCACTCAGCCAGTTCTTCATCCAAACTGCCACTGTCCCCTTAATACCGTGGGCCTCTAATTATTTTATTAATCTCTTATGTGGTACTTAGGGAACGGCGATATGGGAATTTTCCGGATATGGATATATCGGTTGGCTCATATTGAGATATACCGAAATATCTAGTTTTTTCGTACTGCGCATGCGCACGCGCATCGGAGTACGATGCGCGTGCGCGCGCATTCGGGGCCTATCTTCTCAGGAGGTAAATATCTTTCTCTCTCTGTGTCTCTCACTCTCTCCATCTCTGTGTTTTTCTGTCTGTGTCTCTCTATGTCTCTCTCCCTCTCTCCTCTCTCACATCCCCCCCCATCTCTATCTATCTGTATATTATCACATCCACCCCGTCTCTCCCCCCTCCCCCCCACCGTCCCCTCTCTCGCACCCCCCACCCCCCGTCGTCTCTCTCCCCCACCACCCCCCCAGCCGTCTCTTTCTCCCTCTCCCCCCCCACCCCCCCCCGCGGTCTCTCTCTCCCCTCCCCCCCCAGCCGTCTCACTCCCCCTCCCCCCAGCCGTCTCTCTCCCCCTCTCCCCCCCCCCCCCCCCGCCGTCTCTCTCCCCTCCCCCCCAGCCGTCTCTCTCCCCCTCCCCCCCAGCCGTCTCTCTCCCCCTCTCCCCCCCCCCCCCCCCGCCGTCTCTCTCCCTCCCCCCCAGCCGTCTCTCTGCCCCTCCCCCCAGCCGTCTCTCGCCCCCTCTCCTCCCCCACCCCCTGCCGTCTCTCTCCCCCCTCCAGCCGTCTCTCTCCCCCTCTCCCCCCCAGCCATCTCTCTCCCCCTCTTCCCCCCAGCCGTCTCTCTTCCCCTCTCCCCCCCCCCAGCCGTCTCTCTCCCCCTCTCCCCCCCCCCAGCCGTCTATCTCCCCCTCCCCCCAGCCGTCTCTCTCCCCCTCTCCTCCTCCCCCCAGCCGTCTCTCTCCCCCTCTCCCCCTCTCCTCCCCCCCAGCCGTCTCTCTCCCCCCTCTCCCCTCCCCAGCTGTCTCTCTCCCCCTCTCGCCCCCCAGCCGTCTCTCTCCCCCTCACCCCTCCCCAGCCGTCTCTCTCCCCCTCACCCCCCCCAGCAGTCTCTCTCCCCCTCACCCCCCCCACCCACAGCCGTCTCTCTCCCCCCCACCCCTTGCATACCTGTATATTGTATTCGAGGACTATGAATACAGATGGCGGCTTTGCACCTCGGTCTGTGCATTGTGTATAGAGATGAGCATTCTGGGTCTTGTAGTTGATTGTGCTCGCATCCCGATTTTTACTTCGATATATCGTTTTTCGATATATCGACATTTTTGAAATATATCGGCATATCGATATGAAAATCATATCGGGTTTTAGCGATATACTGATATATCGCCGTTCCCTAGTGGTACTGTGCCAAAAGCCTTTTTGAAATGCCAAAAGCCTTTTTGAAATCCATGTAAATAACGTCCACCGCATTTCCCTCATCAACCCTCACAGTCGCCTCTTCAAAAAATTCTATTAGATTTGTTAGGCAAGATTTGCCTTTAACAAACCCATGTTGGCTGTCTCTAATTACCTCGTGTTCCTCTAAGTAGAGATTTATTCTGTCCCGGATTATGTCTCCAGTAGTTTTCCTATTACCGAAGTAAGGCTGACTGGCCTGTAATTTCCGGGTTTGTCTTTCTGCCCCTTTTTGTGGGGAGAGGGGGGTAACATTAGCCACTCTCCAGTCTCTTGGCACCACTCCTGTGTCCAATGAAGATTGAAATATAATGCCCAGAGCCTCCGCTATTTGAACCCGTATCTCCCACAGCAACCTTGGGTGAAACCCGTCTGGTTCTGGTGACTTATCAATTTTGAGCCCAGTCAATCTTTTCAGAACTTCCTCTCTGTCTATAGTAATCCGATCTATTTCCTCTACCCCTCTCAGCCAATACTGCGGCATTTGGGGCATCCATTTCCATTGTGAAGACAGATGCAAAGTATTCATTCAGTACATCAGTCAGTCATGCCCTCTGCCTCCACAACAAGATTGCCGTCATTGTCTTTGATTGGCCCCATCCTAACCTTTAACTAACCTTTTTTCCTTTATGTGCTTATAAAATATTTTAGGATTCCCCTTTGTTATCCGCTAACCTCTTCTCATGCGATCTTTTAGCCTGTCTTATCACTCTTTTAAGATCACTCCTGCATTCTCCATAATGCGCTTTGCTATCCTCAGTATTTTGCGA